>JANAVB010014962.1:0-50542 GCA_029216955.1 Iris pallida | reverse complement strand
TTTCAATATTGTCTATCTCGATCCTTGAGATGACCCGATTCATTTCTCAAGCGTTCTCGTGTTACAAAATCGATACAACACTTCTAGCGGAGTCAACCAAGGTTCAAGTAATTTCCCGTTCGATTCAAGACAAGTATTGTACTATCATCAAGTACGTCTTCCATGCAATGATTCAATTTGTTATCCCAACTTTTTTGTGCATCATCGATTTTATTTATTCACTTCATTTAGAGCTGGTATTATTGCCGTCAACGCACACTCCTAGTTCCACGTCCTAACTCTAAGTGTTGTTGTCCCAGATTTATCGTTCGTCCAAACGATACTCTAAAATCGGTCACACAGGATCAATCACTCGGCATAGGGTTGTCCACCTATCCGCTAGGTCAACTCACAAGGTCATAGTTACAAGTTGAGTTCTTTGGTTCATCGTGCAAAGTTGTTTGCACGACGTTCGTCCTAATCCTATGGTCTAACCATTTGTTCGTTGGTACGAGATACTTCTACCCAAGCTCGTTTCACCCAAATTTCTAAACATCGAGCAGTGTTCATCCTATTCACATCAAGACACTCTACGCATAAGGTCCGAGTTCGTTCAGCAAAGTCATGCTATGATAGGTTGTCCTTAATCAAATTCTCGGCATCTCAATTTCGTACATCCAAACTAGCAATGTCATAGTCTATCTTTTTAAATTTATTTGATACAATTCACCTATCCATCCTATCCAATTCACGTAGTCGATCACAAGGTCGTTTAGCCAAGCAATTTGTTATACCCCAATCTCATGCAAATCTGATTATCTACGGCAGACATGAATCACCATGCCAACGTTTTCGTAGAATAATCGTCCTTATTGGGACATAACTCTTGCATTGAGTCTAGACTAATTCATTCTCGATACGTAGATTGGGTCTACTCAATCCTCAAGTTTTCTCAATCGTCAATCTCAAGTCCGAACAATCCTCGAATTCACCATCGCTTCAAACCATAAGTCGAAGCAATCAAAATTGCCATGTCACGCTATTTCGAGTTCGATCATTCCCGTTGGACATGAATCACCATGCTAACGCTCACGCGGAATGATCGTCCCAAATCCGACGGAACGCATGTGCGAGGCTGGAGTTACGCTCGCGCAAGACAAGATCGTTGTCGTTGTGGTTATCACCGAACAATCAAGTCACTTTTCTTTCATCCAAACATTCCTTTCTAACAAAATCCTGAGCCTACCATCCATTGAAACAATAACTTTAACACGATCATCATTCATCGAAATAGAGTACCCCCGAGTTATTGTACATCGACCTTTGATACGTCTCAATACCATCGATGATGTACATAACCTGACAATCTTCTTTCGCAAAAATTCGAGTCGTGCAACTTAATTCCTAAATTTGTATTGTTACATGCAATCTCAAGTCATTGAGCGACATCTATTCTAAATCCTTGGTCATTCTTCGTTTCTTCAAACCAACGTTTATGTACGATGTCTCCCAATCGTGTTGTCTTCGATTTCATCCATGAGTATTTTACCTAAACTCAAGTTTCAATCCATTTGACATTTTCGAAATCGCAGGTACGATCCACCAAATTTTTCTCAACCAAGATGTCTATTTGTTTTATCGTTCCGAATCCGTATTCAATTATTTTGTATCACACTACACATTCACAAATCGTCCGAACGATATCTCGTTTGAGACTCTCAAGGTCACGACCAACTAAGCGTTACTCGTTCTAAGGCTTTGCACAATATCTTAACGTCGCTTGCGGGTATACTCGTTGCTATCCGTAGGTCCATAATTTTGGTCTAACAGTTTACTAGACGTTCCATACACCACTCAGGATTCGAGTTACTTAACTAGTCGTCGAAACTCATTATTATTCTTTGAAGCTGTGGCATACACCACTCGGGGTCAAGTTATTCTACAAATCCTAAAAAGGGTCATTCGATTCACAATCGACACGTTCAATATACGTTCACATGTTCCTCAAAATCTAAGAGTCATTCTTGTGTTCGTCTTATCGTTGGTCCGATAGCGTCTATATCGACATATGTTCTAAGTCACTTGTTCTCGTTCGAGCGATAGTTAATCTCGCTCGCAACTCGTTTGCACTAGAAGGTCTAGGTGCACGATACTCAGCACAACTTAGCCAAAGGCTGTGTGCATAGCCATCCCGTTCGGACTATACTTTGGTCTCGTACATCGTTTGCTATCGTCAGCGTAAAGTTATTTAGGTATGCGTAACATTTGTTAACTTTTAGCATTGGTTCCTTTCAACTCAAGTCTGTCATAGTTTGGCACAAAGGCCTTCGCACATAGATCCCGTACAATCGAATACTTATACGAATTTTTTACAAATATTAGACTTATTGTATGAAACATCCCAAGGGTCAACGAGAGAGAGCGTACACTTCTTTTGTCCACGATCGAGCTTTCAAAACTGAGATAATCGATATGAAGTCCAAGGAAGTAAAGTCGTGCTCTGATACCAATCTCTCACGCTCTGGTCCCGTAGGACCGATCGTCCTTGCTAAGGCGTGATGCCGCACGAGCCCAGCTTGCGCTCGTGCAAGGCCAAGTCCAGAAACGGCCGATTGAAACTGGGCCACAGAGTCGCACAGTGTCCCCATTTGTAGCGGAATGTAAATGAACATAAATTAAAACAAACTTAATAGTATTTATTGTTTTTTCAAGAAGTAGTACAAGCGATGTTAGGTCGAGGTTACAATTCACTCAAATATCTCTCTCTCGAAACATAAAAGGCATGCCAAGTGGCTTATAAGATTGAATGATTCATGGCGATGTTCCGATACATTATGACCCGTATATGGTGCTTCAGTTCCTTTACAACGCTCTAAGGATCCAGAGTTAGCTCTGCGCCTCAGCACATTCGAGGAAAGTTTTCGTACCCGACATAGTTCTTCCGTACCCTGCAAGCAGACTATGTTGTTATCAGTACATTATTATGCACTGGTGGGGAGGCTAGCTCGTCCACTCGCTATCATTACCAAACACGTTTATTTTACTTTTGTGCACCATCTATAATTCATTATCTTACTAATCTTGCCTTAGGGTCAGTTTTATGGCATATCATTCAAGCCTATCTCGTATTATCAATATCAATTATCGCATAGGAATCCATGCGCAACTTACCATACTTATCGTATAATCGTCCAGTCCAAAATAAACCAAGTTATATGATTTGAAAGGTTTGCATAATTTTTCAAAGTGTCAAGGGCATGTTCCTGCCTCAGATGGTAGCGCGTCGTAGGCGTGTTTCTAACTCATTTGTACGAAGTACTCTAGTTCATTTGTTGTGTTATATTCAAGCCTGTTCAGAAGGCGCTTCGTTCAGTTCCACAGTTGTTCAGCTTACTCAAGTTGTCAGGATGTGTTGTACTCAACTGTTGTTTAGATATATTTCATTCAGTAACATAGCATGTTCAGCTAGTCAGATTTACTTGTTTCAATGCAAGATCTCGTACGCAGATTACCGCAATCGAGCCAACTTAATCTATATGCACTGGTTGCTGGCTGTACAAGCCATTTGGATATGTTTCTCTTTGTATTCGCATCTATCAAGCGTGATGGCTGGTACACCTTGAAAGTCTACGCAATACCAGGCCTTACGTCTCTTAGGTGACCGAGCCTGTACCCAAGCAGTCCGTAAGCCATGATTCTGCCTAGGCCGGCTACGATGTCGTGATCTTTGCCTTAGAATCGTTTGTTTCGTCACTCGTGCACGAGTTGTCAGCGACCATTTCGTATTCTTATTTTTAGTTTAACTTGTCGGACTGTCATGAGCCAATTATCTTATTGGACTGTCTTGAGCCAATGAATTAACTTATCAGGCTATCTAGAGCCATAATGCATTATCGACCAGGTTGGCGGCGACGTTCGTGCAGCGCGGGTAGCGATCCCCGTTGCACTTTTCCGTCATACCTGTCGCTAACCATTCCTTTCCTTTCTTTCATTCATTTTTTTCTCTTCTTTTCTTCAATTGTTCATTCGTTCATTGATTCATTCATGTATTCATTCATTTATTTTATTGATTCCTTCATTCACTTATTCGTTCATTCGTTCATTCATACATTATGCAACTCCCTGTGGGGGAACCGCCTTGGCGACCCATCGGTCCCGAAGCCTTTCAATATTTCTAGTACCCTTATTCGAAATGACTATGTTGATAGTCTTCCTGCTTTATTGTTGTAAACCATTCATTGTTTTATGTCTCGAGTTATAGTACGATTCTAAGTGACAAGCAATTCGTTCGTAGTTGAACGCATAAGTAAATCTACTCGAAATATGAGCTGTGCATTTGCACGAGCGTGGAGTGCGGTGCGAGAGTTCGCATATTTTTTTTAAGTTCTTTTCCATGTTCTATACAAGCATACAAGATGGGATTATTCCCTTAGCTAGGTGTGTTGACTTATTTTTATTAGCATGCACGGTCTTATCATCTAGCGATTCTAGCAATATTGTCCGTATTATTATGTGTCTAGGCTAAGCATGTAGTGCCCCGTCCCGCTCAGTCAATCGAAGGAATCGAAACGCTGACGGCATTCGGACTTAGCCTTACAACGGCTGCTCGGAGACATTGCTCGGTCGAGGCGACCGCTCGCTCAGGTAGGATAGTTTCAGTGAACTCGCCTCATCTTTGCCTTCACATAATAAATCGCATGTTTTTAACTTGCACAAGTAGGCTTGATAATAAAAGTGATGAATCCACATAGATAAGGGAATAATCCCGACGGGTCGGATTGAGTTAGAATATGGAAAGGTCCAACGGTCGGCTTAGAGTTGGTGCACGGCGTGCTTTGAAAATGACACTCGGTGTAATACTCCACTCCGTACGGTGCATTATGCTGAGTTGTTGACTCGAAGAGTTGCATTGACCGAAAGAAATATATCGATGCAAATCGATGCAAAGTGTTACGTTGTCCCGAGCAACGCATCGAACTAAGTCGATGCGAAGAGTTATCTTGTCCCAAAGAATGCATCGAGTGAATCGATGCGAAGCGCCGCATTGCCCCGAAGGATAAGTGCGTTGAATCAGCTCAAAGATTCTGAGAAATCGAATCGACCAAGGTGCAAGTCTGAATCGATGCAAGTATTGATTTAGTTGATTTCATGTGCATGCTATACGTTTACGCAGAAATATTAGAGGTCGGCATTCTGTCTTATTTAGTAAGGGGTCCGCAAAACCAAATCGTTGCCTTGCGACAGGATGAGACTTGGGCACGGCAAGCCAAGTCGGACGTAATTCAATGAAGCATAAAGTGCTCGAATGGCTAAGTCAGGAGAGTTGGCCGTGCAACGAAGTTATGAAATCGAGCCGCATCGGCTCGACGAAATGACAAGGCATATCGACTCAAGGTGGGGGGACATTGACTCTCTTTCCTACTCCTTTATGCCTAAGTAAAATATATATCATTGTATGCTGAGTTAACCTATCAATGCCACGGGCGTGGCTCGATAGAGAGATAAATATAGTGCGTGTCGAACACTAGATAGAACAATTGAAATGAATCGTGCAGCAAATGTACGAGTCGTTATGGAACATTGAATAACGCAAAGGCGAGCGTCTCGGTACACGAGCCATAAGAACATGGAATAACTGTATCGACGAGTGCCCAGTACATAAGTCATTCCATGCCCCCGTACACGAGTTAGCATGCTAGAACATTGAAAGACTATATCGGTGCGAGTGCCTCAGTGTACGAGCGATAGGACATTGAATAGCCTATCGAGGCGTGCCTCAGTTGCACGAATCGGAAGAATGGAACATAAGTATAATGCGTTGAATACTAAGGCATAGAATACAGAAACACGGCTTCGAGGCATGCATTGAATGCACGATACAAGGAAAGACGGCGAATGTGCACAGCTGTACGATACTCACAAAAGATGGCATCGTTGCGACGAGGAGAACAGTTGTGGCATGGATATAGCATAACTGTCGATGCTGCATGGTGCCTTTGAAATGTTCGTAGCCTTCGAGGCGTTCGTTGAGAACATTGGGGCGTTGTGCCAATTGAAATAGAGATAGGCAAACTTGCTTGGTTGTATGTAAGATAAGATGCGTTGCATGGTCAAATGGACTTAAAGTTATAAAAGCATGTGCACGGGCATCCCTCGAACGTGTCACCAGGGCGCTGGGACCGTTCGGCCTAGGAGGGACTGCGATAAAATCGGTATTGTTGGTACAATTTATTTAGACGGGTAGCGACCTTCTAGTGAATGTGATAAGCCACTTACTCGAGTATTTCGGGGGTCCTCTGATTGTTTGGTTAGCAACCGCAACGGAGTGATTATCGTCTTACATATTCGATTCGATAAATATAAGTCCATTCTAGTCCGGAAAGCTAGTGACTTTCATATAATTAAGGGCAATGGGTTGGAAGTGTAAGGTATACATATATCCTGCATGGACGGATCCTGGGTCGAAAGTGTAAGGTACACTCATATCGTGCACATATAGATCCGTACAGAGAGCACTTATAACATGACAGGGAAAGCTGATAGGCGTATTCACCTTACGTCGGTGCAAGGACGAGTGCGTCGATATTGGTAAGAAGTCACGATAACAACACGGGATTGCTATTGGTTGCCTGTTTACTTATACGAATCGAATAACATGCTTGCCATGATAACGTGCTGTACAATCTTCGAATATGCCATGAACTCATCCTAAGGAGAACATAGAAAGAGAACTAAATTGTATGGTTGCATGAATCAATACAATACTAAATGTCGGTTTGTTAAGCGGGTTTTGATCAGTACAGAGAGGACGAAAGTACTAATCCCTACTAGTTTGCTAGCTTGTTCAGGGATTGGTCTGCTCGCGACAGAGCTTCGCTTGAACGCGTTAAGGCTTGGAATGCCGAAGCGTATTGAGGCGTGCGATCGCATTGACGTTCGGACATGTAACTGGATTGGTGCGGCCGATATATAGAAGGCATGATGTATGGAATGGTGAAATCCTTTGTGGGCAAGAGAGAACCTGAGTGTTGTAGCCAATCTGGCATATTGTTGGGCTATCGAAAGCCTTTGTAATCTCAGTTTCGAATATCAATAAAGAGAATTATTTCGTAATTCTGTTTTTCTTTCATTGTTAATATCAACTCAAAGATAACCATTTGAGAACTTGTCATGTTGCCTTGCACGAGCGCAACTCCAGGCTCGTGCGGCATCACGCCCCCTGTGAAGATGATGATTCGGGTGATTCCGAGTCGGGGCGTGACAAATTGCTATCAGAGCTCTAGGCTCAATTTCCTCTGGACGCTTGCTTCGTTTCAATTCCAAAGAGTTGCCCACCACCATTCGAAATCACTCTTGACTCTACTCGATGCCGCACTAGATGTTCCATACAATAAGTCTAATACAAATCATATAATTTTGCCGCGTGTTGTTTTGGAAATTACATGGTGTTGCTGGAAAAGTCTTGAAAGGTTTGTTGTTGCGAGTGCAACAAGTTGCGAGATGTGAATTCAAGGATTGTTGCTGCGGATCAACACGTTGTGAATTATAATTTGAGATGTTTGTTGTTTGCAATGATCGATATGAGAAATGTTGGTTACATCGATACAATGAAAGTCGTTAAATGTTGCTGCGGCAATTGCCACGCATGTTTTTAAATGATGCGTTAAAAGAAAATAAAAGTTGATATTGAATGTGTCGAACAGATTCACATATTGATTTCGAATGTGCGTGTGATGAAAAGTGATGAGTCAATATCGAATGTTTGAAACGGATTTGAGCATTGACTTTGAGTCGGAAATAAATTTTTGCACGAGGTGCAACAGATATCGAAAATAAATCGTTGCACGATGTACAATGCGTATGAAAAGTAAGTTATTGTATGTGGTGCAACGCATATCAAAGTGAAACCGCTGCACAAAGTGCAACGGATATCGAGAATGAATTCTTGCACAAGATGCAACGGAAGAAAACAAAAGTTATAAATCAAGAAACAAAATCGGTTCTGTTGCGCACCGAGCTTGTGTTGGTAAATGAATGCATTGGCCAAATTGTGTCGGATCCTGATTTATCAAAAAGTTACGGTTGTGATCAAGCACGATCACTGCGGAAATCGTGAGTTGGAAGAGATTGTTGGTTTATAGTAAGTATAATACGAGGGAAATAACTTGATTTCCGAGTGGTATATGCCATACCACGTAGGCGATGAATGACTCGATTCCGAGTGGTATATGGTATACCACTTGTACGATGAATTGTATTGACGCGTTGTAAGAATTAAAGAAGATTCGTCCGCAACGGACGAGATAGCACCGAGACTCGATCGAGAATTTGTATGACGGCATGTTGATGCAAGTGTTCTTCGATGATCGGTTAGAACGGTAAGACGGGACTTGTATCATAGATACGTCGATTAAAAATTTATGTGTCGGTCGAATGACGGGAACTAGCGAAACGATTATGCCTTGAGGCAACAATCGAATCGGCAGGATAGGAGACTTGAAACGTTGTAATCGAACCGTCCAACTTGCGAGCTCGATGAAAATGTTGGACGATACAAATTATAATCGAATCACACGACTTGCGATCTCAACAAAAATGTTAGAATACGCGAATGGTAATCGAATCGCACGACTTACGATCTCGATGAAAATGTTAGCCAATGCGAATGGTAATCGGATCGCATAAATTCCGACTCGGTAAAAAGTTGGTTAACGCGATAATCGTGCCTATGAAGATAGATTGGTTATGTTGCGATGAAACTCATTTGAGTACGGCTGAAAAACACGCAAAACTTAGAGGGCGAGATCGTATGACTTGAGGGTTCGATGTTGGATAATCGGTAACTCAGTTACGGGATCAAAGTATAACGGAATGCAACGAATCGAGAAACGATTAGAGAGTACGAAAATATTTATGGAAAACTTGGACGTATGCAATGCAGGTTGTCGACGTTGAAACAGAATCAAAGTTGACCCTTATGCTATCGAAATTGATATGGCGTATCGAGATCGATATGTAAGGAAACGTAAGCACGATGTGAGAATACAAAATAGAGTGTGCCTCACGCTATCAAAATTTTGTAAAATAATAATACGAGAATGAACGAACTAGTTGATCATGGACTTTGTGATTGATCAGGACGAGACTATAAGTCATCGACGATTACTCGATGCGTATAGCATCTCGTGTGTCGACCGTAAATAAGATAGACTCGAACTCAAAGCGAGTAGATGCGTCGTGAATAGCAGAATCATCGACGTAGTGCATGGCCGTACTCGAAGGATAGTTGCGCATCAGTTATGCCGATAGAAACGATTTTATCCGAAATTGGGTAGTCGCATAAAAATCGTCGGAACGTGATTTGGCTCCGAAATAAGATATAGCATGGTTCGTAGTAACTATCCGTCGGTGATGATCCACAATTATCGAGCGTAGCTTCGGGGCAACTGACCCTAGAAGACTTGACCGCCAAATCAAATTGAATGTTGCAGACCGTAAGATGACCCATGCGATGTCGTATATAAAATTGCATCGATAACAAATACAGTGTGGTGCATGTTTACGATAAGTCTAGGCGATTGAAAATTATTGAAACAACTTTCGATTGAGAGTGATGTAGCTAGTTTTTGGTATTCGTCGGATGAATGCTTGAATGGTTATGTTGGTCGACGCTAGAAATTCACCAATGAACTTGGTGATTCGGATAGGAGATTATGAGAATCGTGCTATGCACGAGAGAGAACAATAAGGGAATGACTTACGAGTTATGTCTTTAGATTCAGATTTGCCTTGCAAATGAGCTTGCGTAAATCAGACTTATATTCGATGTTGCGAGACGGACAAGTTTAGAATTTGGCTAGAAATTTCCTACTCGATAGGAATCGAACGTAAGACGCATCGTAAAGACCTTCGTGCAAAGGCGATCGTTACCTTGAGCATTATCGACTCGAAGTAAATTTGTGTTGGATAGATTGTGGCCTTTGTGCAATATCAATTTAAAGTTGTGACGGAAGAATTTAAGCACGGTGTCTAGGTAAATAACCTAGCGGGCGTAGTCCCGAATGTTGATAAAGAAATCGTATCGAGATAAGTCGTATAGCCAGACTTCGGATATAGTTGGGTGGCGACTTTGAATGCAAGGCGTTGCGAAGGATCGTTGCGATCGGATGCGCGACGGCTTGACGCGACGCGTAGAATTGATAGTCCCAATGAAACTTACAAAATAAGAAATACGATTTTTGAATCGCATCGTGTGCCTTGACTTTTGTTGGAGGATCACATATCTATCAATATGCGTGTGCAATAGAATTGCGAGAACTTATGCTAGAGCCCAAGTTCGATCTAGAGTACGAGGTAGCAAGTAATTGAGAATAAGAAGTTTTATGTTAGCATTGTTCCGATATCTTAAAACTGAGCTTGGCTGAAATGCATATATTGGTGGGACGCCTAAAATATGTGTATGATTCCAAACTAAGTTGTATGATCCAAACGATAGTGAGACGAGATCGTGGAACGATCTAGTGAAACCCTTGGAAATTTAGTATTGGTTTCGGTTCGAGGACGAACCTTATTTTGAGTGGTATATTATATAATACCCCGCTCCGCACGGTGCATTATGCTCAGTCGTTGATTCGAAGAGTTGCGTTGACCGAATGAAATGTATCGATGCGAATCGATGCGAAGAGTTATGTTGTCCCGAGCAACGCATCGAACTAAGTCGATGCAAAGAGTTACCTTGTCCCAAAGAATGCATCGAGTGAATCGATGCGAAGCGTCACATTGCCCCGAAGGATAAGTACGTTGAATCGGCTCGAAGATTCTGAGAAATTGAATCGACCAAGGCGCAAGTCCGAATCAATGCAATTATTGATTTTAGTTGGTTTCATGTGCAGGCTATATGTTTATGCAGAAATATTAGAGGTCGACATTCTACCTTATTTAGTAAGGGGTCCGTAAAACCAAATTGTCGCCTTGCGACAGGCTGAGACTTGGGCACGGCAAGCCAAGTCGGACGTATAATTCAATGAAGCACGAAGTGCTCGAATGGCTAAGTCAGGGGAGTTGGCCGTGCAACGAAGTTATAAAATCGAGCCGTATCGGCTCAGCAAAACGACAAGGCGCATCGACTCAAGGTGGAGGGACATTGACTCTTTTTTCTACTCCTTTATGCCTAAGTAAAATATATCATTATATGCTGAGTTAACCTATCAACGCCACGGGCGTGGCTCGATAGAGAGATAAACATAGTATGTGTCGAACACTAGATAGAATAATTGAAAAAAATCGTACAGCAAATGTACGAGTCGCTATGGAACATTGAATAACGCAAAGGCGAGCGTCTCGGTACGCAAGCCATAAGAACATGGGATAACTGTATCGACGAATGCCCCAGTGCATAAGTCATTCCGTGCCCCCGCGCACGAGTTAGCATGCTAGAACATTGAAAGACTATATCGGTACGAGTGCCTCAGTGCACGAGCGATATAACATTGAATAGCCTATCGAGGCATGCCTCAGTTGCACGAATCGGAAGAATAGAACATAAGTATAACGCGTTGAATACTAAGGCATAGAATACGGAAACATGGCTTCGAGGCGTGCATTGAATGCACGATGCAAGGAAAGACGACGAATGTGCGCAGCTGTACGATACTCACAAAAGATGGCATTATTACGACGAGAAGAACAGTTATTGCATGGATATGGCATAACTGTCGATGCGGCATGGTGCCTTCGAAATGTTCATGGCCTTCGGGGCATTCATTGAAAACATTGGGATGTTGTGCCAATTGAAATGGATATTGGCAAACTTGCTTGGTTGTATGAAAGATAAGATGCGTTGCATGGTCAAATGGACTTAAAGATATAAAAGCATGTGCACGGGCATCCCTCGAACGTGGCACACCAGGGCGCTGGGACCGTTCGGCCTAGGAGGGACTGCGATAAAGTCGGTATTGTTGGTGCACTTCATTTAGACGGGTAGCGACCTTCTAGTGAATGTAAGCCACTTACTCGAGTATTTCGAGGGTCCTCAATTGTTTGGTTAGCAACCGCAACGGAGTGATCATCGTCTTACATATTCGATTCGATAATATAAGTCTATTCAAGCCCGGAAGCTAGTAACCTTCATATAGTTAAGGGCAATGGGTTGGAAGTACAAGGTATACATATATCCTGCATGGACGGATCCTGGGTCAAAACTGCAACGTACACTCATATCGTGCACATATAGATCCGCACAGAGAGCACTTAAACATGACGGGAAAGCTGATAGGCGTATTCACCTTGCGTCGGTACAAGAATGAGTGCGTCGATGTTGGTAAGAAGTCACGATACAACACGAGATTGCTATTGGTTGCCTGTTTACTTATAAGAATCGAATAACATGCTTGCCATGAAACGTGCTTACAGTCTTCGAATATGCCATAAACTCATCCTAAGGAGAACAAAAAGAGAACTAAATTGTATGTTTGCATGAATCAATACAATACTAAATGTCGGTTTGTTAAGCGGGTTTTCATCAGTACAACGAGGACGAAAGTACTAATCCCCCACTTGTTTGCTAGCAGGTTCAGGGATTGGTCTCGCGACGGAGCTTTGCTTGAACGCGTTGAGGCTTTGAATACCGAAGCGTATTGAGGTGTGCGATCGTATTGACGCTCGGACACAACAGGATTAATGCGGCCGAGATTTAGAAGGCATGATGTATGGAACGGTGAAATCCTTTGTGGGCAAGAGAGAACCTGAGTGTTGTAGCCAATCTAGCATATATTGTTGGGCTATCGAAAGCCTTTGTAATCTCAGTTTCGAATATCAATAAAGAGAATTGTTTCGTATACTCTGTTTTCCTTTTGTTGTTAATATCAACTCAAAGATAACCATTTGAGAACTTGTCATGTTGCCTTGCACGAGCGCAACTCCAGGCTCGTGCGGCATCACGCCCCCTGTGAAGATGATGATTCGGGTGATTCCGAGTCGGGGGTGACAAATTGCTATCAGAGCTCTAGGCTCAATTTCCTCTGGACGCTTGCTTCGTTTCAATTCCAAAGAGTTGCCCACCACCATTCGAAATCACTCTTGACTCTACTCGATGCCGCACTGGATGTTCCATACAATAAGTCTAATACAAATCATATAATTTTGCCGCGTGTTGTTTTGGAAATTACATGGTGTTGTTGGAAAAGTCTTGAAAGGTTTGTTGTTGCGAGTGCAACAAGTTGCGAGATGTGAATTCAAGGATTGTTGCTGCGGATCAACACGTTGTGAATTATAATTTGAGATGTTGTTGTTTGCAATGATCGATATGAGAAATGTTGGTTACATCGATACAATGAAAGTCGTTAAATGTTGCTGCGGCAATTGCCACGCATGTTTTTAAATGATGCGTTAAAAAGAAAATAAAAGTTGATATTGAATGTGTCGAACAGATTCACATATTGATTTCGAATGTGCGTTGTGATGAAAAGTGATGAGTCAATATCGAATGTGTTGAAACGGATTTGAGCATTGACTTTGAGTCGGAAATAAATTTTTGCACGAGGTGCAACAGATATCGAAAATAAATCGTTGCACGATGTACAATGCGTATGAAAAGTAAGTTGTTGTATGTGGTGCAACGCATATCAAAGTGAAACCGCTGCACAAAGTACAACGGATATCGAGAATGAATTCTTGCACAAGATGCAACGGAAGAAAACAAAAGTTATAAATCAAGAAACAAAATCGGTTCTGTTGCGCACCGAGCTTGTGTTGGTAAATGAATGCATTGGCCAAATTGTGTCGGATCCTGATTTATCAAAAAGTTACGGTTGTGATCAAGCACGATCACTGCGGAAATCGTGAGTCGGAAGAGATTGTTGGTTTATACTAAGTATAATACGAGGGAAATAACTTGATTTTCGAGTGGTATATGCCATACCACGTAGGCGAATGACTCGATTCCGAGTGGTATATGGTATACCACTTGTACGATGAATTGTATTGACGCGTTGTAAGAATTAAAGAAGATTCGTCCGCAACGGACGAGATAGCACCGAGACTCGATCGAGAATTTGTATGACGGCATGTTGATGCAAGTGTTCTTCGATGATCGGTTAGAACGGTAAGACGGGACTTGTATCATAGAATGATACGTCGATTAAAAATTTATGTGTCGGTCGAATGACGGGAACTAGCGAAACGATTATGCCTTGAGGCAACAATCGAATCGGCAGGATAGGAGACTTGAAACGTTGTAATCGAACCGTCCAACTTGCGAGCTCGATGAAAATGTTGGACGATACAAATTATAATCGAATCACACGACTTGCGATCTCAACAAAAATGTTAGAATACGCGAATGGTAATCGAATCGCACGACTTACGATCTCGATGAAAATGTTAGCCAATGCGAATGGTAATCGGATCGCATAAATTCCGACTCGGTAAAAAGTTGGTTAACGCGATAATCGTGCCTATGAAGATAGATTGGTTATGTTGCGATGAAACTCATTTGAGTACGGCTGAAAAACACGCAAAACTTAGAGGGCGAGATCGTATGACTTGAGGGTTCGATGTTGGATAATCGGTAACTCAGTTACGGGATCAAAGTATAACGGAATGCAATGAATCGAGAAACGATTAGAGACGTACGAAAATATTTATGGAAAACTTGGACGTATGCAATGCAGGTTGTCGACGTTGAAACAGAATCAAAGTTGACCCTTATGCTATCGAAATTGATATGGCGTATCGAGATCGATATGTAAGGAAACGTAAGCACGATGTGAGAATACAAAATAGAGTGTGCCTCACGCTATCAAAATTTTGTAAAATAATAATACGAGAATGAACGAACTAGTTGATCATGGACTTTGTGATTGATCAGGACGAGACTATAAGTCATCGACGATTACTCGATGCGTATAGCATCTCGTGTGTCGACCGTAAATAAGATAGACTCGAACTCAAAGCGAGTAGATGCGTCGTGAATAGCAGAATCATCGACGTAGTGCATGGCCGTACTCGAAGGATAGTTGCGCATCAGTTATGCCGATAGAAACGATTTTATCCGAAATTGGGTAGTCGCATAAAAATTGTCGGAACGTGATTTGGCTCCGAAATAAGATATAGCATGGTTCGTAGTAACTATCCGTCGGTGATGATCCACAATTATCGAGCGTAGCTTCGGGGCAACTGACCCTAGAAGACTTGACCGCCAAATCAAATTGAATGTTGCAGACCGTAAGATGACCCATGCGATGTCGTATATAAATTACATCGATAACAAATACAGTGTGGTGCATGTTTACGATAAGTCTAGGCGATTGAAAATTGTTGAAACAACTTTCGATTGAGAGTGATGTAGCTAGTTTTTGGTATTCGTCGGATGAATGCTTGAATGGTTATGTTGGTCGACGCTAGAAATTCACCAATGAACTTGGTGATTCGGATAGGAGATTATGAGAATCGTGCTATGCAGAGAGAGAACAATAAGGGAATGACTTACGAGTTATGTCTTTAGATTCAGATTTGCCTTGCAAATGAGCTTGCGTAAATCAGACTTATATTCGATGTTGCGAGACGGACAAGTTTAGAATTTGGCTAGAAATTTCCTACTCGATAGGAATCGAACGTAAGACGCATCGTAAAGACCTTCGTGCAAAGGCGATCGTTACTTTGAGCATTATCGACTCGAAGTAAATTTGTGTTGGATAGATTGTGGCCTTTGTGCAATATCAATTTAAAGTTGTGACGGAAGAATTTAAGCACGGTGTCTAGGTAAATAACCTAGCGGGCGTAGTCCCGAATGTTGATAAAGAAATCGTATCGAGATAAGTCGTATAGCCAGACTTCGGATATAGTTGGGTGGCGACTTTGAATGCAAGGCGTTGCGAAGGATCGTTGCGATCGGATGCGCGACGGCTTGACGCGACGCGTAGAATTGATAGTCCCAATGAAACTTACAAAATAAGAAATACGATTTTTGAATCGCATCGTGTGCCTTGACTTTTGTTGGAGGATCACATATCTATCAATATGCGTGTGCAATAGAATTGCGAGAACTTATGCTAGAGCCCAAGTCCGATCTAGAGTACGAGGTAGCAAGTAATTGAGAATAAGAAGTTTATGTTAGCATTGTTCCGATATCTAAAACTGAGCTTGGCTGAAATGCATATATTGGTGGGACGCCTAAAATATGTGTATGATTCCAAACTAAGTTGTATGATCCAAACGATAGTGAGACGAGATCGTGGAACGATCTAGTGAAACCCTTGGAAATTTAGTATTGGTTTCGGTTCGAGGACGAACCTTATTTTGAGTGGTATATTATATAATACCCCGCTCCGCACGGTGCATTATGCTCAGTCGTTGATTCGAAGAGTTGCGTTGACCGAATGAAATGTATCGATGCGAATCGATGCGAAGAGTTATGTTGTCCCGAGCAACGCATCGAACTAAGTCGATGCAAAGAGTTACCTTGTCCCAAAGAATGCATCGAGTGAATCGATGCGAAGCGTCACATTGCCCCGAAGGATAAGTACGTTGAATCGGCTCGAAGATCTGAGAAATTGAATCGACCAAGGCGCAGTCCGAATCAATGCAATTATTGATTTTAGTTGGTTTCATGTGCTATATGTTTATGCAGAAATATTAGAGGTCGACATTCTACCTTATTTAGTAAGGGGTCCGTAAAACCAAATTGTCGCCTTGCGACAGGTTGAGACTTGGGCACGGCAAGCCAAGTCGGACGTATAATTCAATGAAGCACGAAGTGCTCGAATGGCTAAGTCAGGGGAGTTGGCCGTGCAACGAAGTTATAAAATCGAGCCGTATCGGCTCGACAAAACGACAAGGCGCATCGACTCAAGGTGGAGGGACATTGACTCTTTTTTCTACTCCTTTATGCCTAAGTAAATATATATCATTATATGCTGAGTTAACCTATCAACGCCACGGGCGTGGCTCGATAGAGAGATAACATAGTATGTGTCGAACACTAGATAGAATAATTGAAAAAAATCGTACAGCAAATGTATGAGTCGCTATGGAACATTGAATAACGCAAAGGCGAGCGTCTCGGTATGCAAGCCATAAGAACATGGGATAACTGTATCGACGAATGCCCCAGTGCATAAGTCATTCCGTGCCCCCGCGCACGAGTTAGCATGCTAGAACATTGAAAGACTATATCGGTACGAGTGCCTCAATGCACGAGCGATATAACATTGAATAGCCTATCGAGGCGTGCCTCAGTTGCACGAATCGGAAGAAGAAAAGTATAACGCGTTGAATACTAAGGCATAGAACGGAAACACGGCTTCGAGGCGTGCATTGAATGCACGATGCAAGGAAAGACGACGAATGTGCGCAGCTGTACGATACTCACAAAAGATGGCATTATTGCGACGAGGAGAACAGTTATTGCATGGATATGGCATAACTGTCGATGCGGCATGGTGCCTTCGAAATGTTCGTGGCCTTCGGGGCATTCATTGAAAACATTGGGATGTTGTGCCAATTGAAATGGATATTGGCAAACTTGCTTGGTTGTATGAAAGATAAGATGCGTTGCATGGTCAAATGGACTTAAATATAAAAGCATGTGCACGGGCATCCCTCGAACGTGGCGCACCAGGGCGCTGGGACCGTTCGGCCTAGGAGGGACTGCGATAAAGTCGGTATTGTTGGTGCACTTCATTTAGACGGGTAGCGACCTTCTAGTGAATGTGATAAGCCACTTACTCGAGTATTTCGAGGGTCCTCTGATTGTTTGGTTAGCAACCGCAACGGAGTGATCATCGTCTTACATATTCGATTCGATAAATATAAGTCTATTCAAGCCCGGAAAGCTAGTAACCTTCATATAGTTAAGGGCAATGGGTTGGAAGTACAAGGTATACATATATCCTGCATGGACAGATCCTGGGTCAAAACTGCAACGTACACTCATATCGTGCACATATAGATCCGCACAGAGAGCACTTATAACATGACAGGGAAAGCTGATAGGCGTATTCACCTTGCGTCGGTACAAGAATGAGTGCGTCGATGTTGGTAAGAAGTCACGATAACAACACGAGATTGCTATTGGTTGCCTGTTTACTTATAAGAATCAAATAACATGCTTGCCATGATAACGTGCTTACAGTCTTCGAATATGCCATAAACTCATCCTAAGGAGAACATAAAAAGAGAACTAAATTGTATGTTTGCATGAATCAATACAATACTAAATGTCGGTTTGTTAAGCGGGTTTTCATCAGTACAGCAAGGACGAAAGTACTAATCCCCCACTTGTTTGCTAGCAGGTTCAGGGATTGGTCTGCTCGCAACGGAGCTTTGCTTGAACGCGTTGAGGCTTGGAATACCGAAGCGTATTGAGGTGTGCGATCGTATTGACGCTCGGACATGCAACAGGATTGATGCGGCCGAGATTTAGAAGGCATGATGTATGGAACGGTGAAATCCTTTGTGGGCAAGAGAGAACCTGAGTGTTGTAGCCAATCTAGCATATATTGTTGGGCTATCGAAAGTCTTTGTAATCTCAGTTTTGAATATCAATAAAGAGAATTGTTTCGTATACTCTGTTTTCCTTTCGTTGTTAATATCAACTCAAAGATAACCATTTGAGAACTTGTCATCTTGCCTTGCACGAGCGCAACTCCAGGCTCGTACGGCATCACGCCTCCTGCGAGGACGATGATTCGGGTGATTCCGAGTCGGTGCGTGACACTCGGTCCTTCGTCCCTTGCTTGGGAGAAGGAAAAGTTGATCTTCGACACAAACTATAAATTAGCCTAAGTCATAGACGTCGCCTGCGTAAATGCTCGATAAAGCAGGCACGCTTCCACGATGCAAGGCTTGGCATAGCCTTTGCTCGTCCCTTGGGTTAAGTTGTAGGCTTGATTAAGTTAGGCAAAATGATGGCGGTCGACCTAAGTCATTTCAAGCACTGTCCCTTATTTTCTGCGGTTGTCGATATTATTTGGTTTCACAATCGTAAGGCCCATTGCATAGGTATGTCTTGGACGGTAGTGTCACCCAGAACACCAATTGGTTTAAAGCACGATGTCACGGACTTAGCGTTTTAAGGCACGGGCCACGGTTGATTCATTGAGTTTAGAAAAGTGCTTCAAATAGTTGTTCTTGAGTTGAGTGAAATGATAGGGCAAGGAAGAAGAATGCTCGCGACCATGGGTCGTCGAGGCGAGGTCTCAGATGTGAGAAGTATTGAACTTGGTCCTGAAAGAGATGGTAACACTAGAAGTAGATTGACTGTATGAGATATCAGTTCGAGTCGAGTCTTGCATGGTTATTGGACAACTTGTACAGGGTAAAATAAACAGTTTCTCGAACGGCGACCCAGACAGCCTATGGGTACCATTTCGATGGTAGACATCGTAGCTATACTGGATGACCGCACGGGTTAGGCGGGGACTTGCAGCGGAGCTCGCTACTCGTACTGGCAAGGGGCGTCCGTCAAATCAAAAGCTATAAAGGGAGTCCATTATAGCGCTGGGCACTAGTGACTAGTTCATATAGATGAGTCGGCATACGCGACGATCCGCGTGTATGCCTTTGGATTGAGTCGACTATTGAGTTCACTATATCAATGAGTCGAATCGAATGCGTGCTCGGTCATAAGACAATGTTTGGGCCTAAGATTTGGCTGCAAAGAAGACACCGTGCTTTGGCACGAGATATGATGTCGAGTCTTAAGTTGTCGGCATATAAGTTTCATAGTTTGGATTTGAGTCATCTTGAGTTTAAGTCAGGAAATGTCGCAAGGCAAAGTCAGTCGAGTGACACTTAGTCCACAAGTCTTGATTGGGTCAGTTGGTAATCCAAGTAGCAAGAGCCGCGAGGCGGCGATATGGTTAAGTCACACTGAGTTACGAGGCACGGCACGATAGATTTGTAGCACGGTCACAAGGAAGTTGGGTACTATCGTGTAGTCGCATCTCTGATTTTGGGCCGTAAGGCAAACACGACTTGATAGGTTAACGCTGCTGCAAGCACGGGATGGTCTTGAGACACAAAATAGGCCAAGACGTCTGTCCTAAAACTGATCCTAAGGCAGAGTAGAAAGACAATCATAAAGGGACTCTGTTACACAAAGTAAATGAACGTATCGATTTTGTATGGGTGGGCGAGGAGCTCATTCCACCAGTACAGTTGAGTACTGACGCCCACACAGTTTTCTTGTGTAGGCACAGGTAGAAGCTCGTGGTACGGCGCTCGCTTGGATGCGTCGAGGCACGAAATTTTTTGGCGATTCATAGCATACGGTCGTATGGAGTCAAGACTTATACGGGACATAATGTATGGACATCGCCTTCCAAAGCATCCGTTGGTTCAAACATGTATTGAGAGATGAGAGAGAGAGCTGAGTGACTTGTAATGTGAGAAGAGTGAGCTTGAGTGATTGTATTTTTGGCCTTGTGCCCCTTTGTAATCCTTGTTTCAATATCAATAAAGAGCTTCCTTTGAATAACTTGTGTTTGCTTTGAATTTCTGCTGCTATTATTCAATGTTTCTGCTTGGGACTTCTGTGCGACGACCAGTCGCAGTCGCTGTAATCGGCCGTTATAAAACTCGCCTTGCACGAGCGCAATCTAGGCTTGTACGGCATCATGCCTTAGCGAGGACGATCGCTCCTACGGGAGCGGAGCGTGACATAATGGTATCAGAGCACGGCTTTACGTCCTTGGACTATGGATTGAATTTTTTAACTCCGATGTTTCCGTGAACTCTGAGTGTTGCTTCCGCATTTGATATCGTTGGTGCGCTCTCTCTCAATTGTCCCACGGGAGGTCCATACAATAAGTCTAAATTATTTACAAAACGTAGGAGAACAGTTTTTGACAAAATAAAAAGATGGTTCGCGTAAGCACGGTTGGCTAAGTCGGGCTGGGCATATACACCATGGATTGTGTTGACCTTAGCAAAGTCAAGTGCGGGATTCGTAACGTTTCGAGCATGAAATGAGTTAGACTCGATTGAGTAAATGAGATGACTATCGATAGGGGTACCATCGAGCGACGATAACGTCGGTGCGATATAGATGAGCGTGCTTGAAATTTAGAAATCGTTCGGACAAAAATTCGAGGAAATAGATTGTGAATCGAATGATAAGTTGAGGATTTGTTGAATGACTTCATCCCTGAGTGGTGTATACGATAGCTTCAGGGATGTCGATCGATCGATTGAGGATGTAGGGTGTCGATGAGTCTATCAGCAAGCATCGCGTGTATACAAAGCTGTAGATTGAGTATCGTTGAATAAGTTGTAGTCTTAAAGATTTGGACGAGTTGATTCAAATAAATTAGAGATGACGCGCACGGGATAGTAATTGCGCGAGTATGAAATGCAAAATAATTGAGTAGGTGAAATCGAATCGAGAAAAAGTTAGGGTGTACGAATGGATGACTTGATCGAGGAAATCGATAAGAATCGTATACGAAAAGCTAGCACGACGAGAAGATAGCGTACGTAAAAAGTTTGATTCGAATGTTTGAAAATGACTCTGAGGATTGGAATGAATGTCGTTCGATGATTGAGTTAGCAAGGAATGATGCGAATTGAGAAAATACGTTGGTCGATGACTTAAGATGGACGAATGAACGATACGTGAATTTGGGTTTGAGAAAATTGATGTTGTAAATGAGTCGAGGGTAATGATCGAACTTGAATTTGAATGTCGAGAAGATTATCCAGTCGGACGATAGTATCATTCGCACGACCCAAAATTCGTTGCAAAGAAAGATCGTCAGGTTACGCATATCATCGATGGTATTGAGGCATCTCAAAGATCAATATGCGATAACTCGGGGGTACTCAGATTCGAGGAATGACGGTCGTGCAAGTGTTATCGTTCTGACGGATACTATATTTAGGATTTTGATTGAGATGAATGTTGGATGAAAATGAACGTGTCTCGATGGTTACGTTGATAACCACAACATCGACAATCTTATCTTGCGCGAGCGCAACTCTAGCCTCGTACATGAATCACATCGGATTTGGGGTGATTGTTCCGCGTGAACGCTAACATGGTGATTCATGTCGCGGGAATGATCGAACTCGAGAAATTAGGACATGTTAACTTTGATTATCTTGACTTGTTGGTTTGATGCGAAAGAAAATTCGAGAATGTTTGGACTTGCGATTGATGATTGAGTAAACTTGAGGATTGAGTAGGTGCAATTCACGCATCGAGAATGAATTAGTCTAGACTCAAAATAAGAGTTACGTCCCGATGAGAATGATTATTCCACGGGACCATTGCATGGTGATTTTATGTCCACCGTGGATAATCGGATTCGCGTGAGATCGGAGCGTGGCATATTGTTAAGTCAGACGACCTTGTGATCGATTACGTAAATTGGAATAGATGACTTAGGAAATGTGGAATTTAAAATTTTGGTTAGCGACGAATTGTGTCATAGCATGTTTGATTTGAGAAGGATTGATAGGCGAACTATATCAAACGTGTTTGAAGGGATGACTATGCAAGATGGTTTGTTGAACGAGCGATATTGATATGTTGTAGAATTGGTTGAACGTAAGTTGTCGTAGGATGGCTTTGCTGAATGACTCAGATCCCGTGCGACGAATGTTGGGATGCGTGTAGGGAATCGATGCTCGATGTTTAGAAATTGGAGTGATGCGAGCTTTGGTAGAAAATCCAGTACTATCAATTTGGTTTGACCTTAGGATGGGATCAGTGTTGATATTGTTGCATGGAAACTATGATTCCAATTCTGACGGATGACCTTAGCCTAAAGACATAGCCTAGCGGTTAGGCAGACATCCCGGCGTAAAGACATAGGAATTGTGGAGGCACCACTCATGAGGCTCGATTGACATGCACATATATCAGGGACGCTCGAATGTGTGCATGATCTGACTCGAGTGGTGATGGCGGATTCTCTATCACGAGGTTTGGCTGAAATGTATGTATTTTGGGGACGTCTAAAATATATGCATGATCCAACTAAGTGATACGTTGAATCAAGTGAGACTTGAGGAACAGGAAAGTGTCAAAAATTTTGAGATCGTGAGTTTTGAAGAAAAGATTGCGGGTAGCACGAGCGTGGCTCGGATTTGAGGAATGTATAGGAGAAATGTGTGCGAGAGTCGTTGAACGTTCAAGTGATAAGTCGATGAGTAAGTAATCAGTTAGTTTCGAGGACGAAACTTTTTCTGAGTCACTACTAAAATCTGCTCAATTGGCGACGTATATTTAGCGACGTTAGATTAACGTCGCTAAATTGTGTACATTAGCGACGTTTATATAAATGTCGCTCATAGTCGCTACTAGCGACGACCTAAGCGACGTAATAACGACGTACATTAAGCACATGACCCAGTCGTCGCAAAACGTCGCTGGGACGTCGCTAGTAGCGACGCATTTAGCGACGGTAGTTTAAGCGTCGCTAAATTCTAATTATATCCCCACCCCAACGTTTTATTTCCCCCCATTTTCCTCTTTCACTCTCTCTCCTTCCCGGCGCTCTCACTCTCTCCGACGGCGACTCTCACTCTCTCTCCGGCGGCGACTCTCAATCTCTCCGACGGCGACTCTCACTCTCTCCGGCGACTCTTCTCCCTCTCTAGTACGTAATTCTCCCCCTCCTTCTCTCTCTCTCTCCGTCTGTTTTGGTTGTTGGTGGTTTGGGGGGGTGGGGGTGGCTCGGAGGGAGGTGCAGGGAAGGATACGGGTGGTTGGGGGTGAGTGGGGGTGGCTGGGGGGTGGGACAACGGAGACGAGGGCGGCTGGGGGAGGGGAGCTAGGGTTAGGGTTCGGGTTAGGGTTCATTTCCCATTCGGCGCTCTCACTCTCTCCGGCGCTCTCACTCTCTCCGGCGACTCTCCTCTCCCCCTCCGGCGCTCTCACTCTCTCTCCTCCCCTCCTCCGGCGCTCTCACTCTCTCCGACGCTGTCACTCTCTCCGGCGAATCTCCTCCCTCTTCGGTACATGGTACTCTTTCCCTCCCTCTCTCACTCTCTCCGGCGCTCTCACTCTCTCCGGCGCAGGGGGGACGAGGGCGGCTGGGGGAGGGGAGCTAGGAGTAGGGTTCGGGTTAGGGCTAGGGGTGGTGTAGGGGGGGTGGCTTGGTCAAGGTCACCGATAGTGCCAAAAAATCTGATAATTTAGTAATAATTATTTGTTTTTCGACACCAAAAAATGTGATACTACGATTCGAACGCACCGATAGTGCCGATATTTGTAACAAGTAGTTTTGTTGGTTGGTTAATTGGTAACATGGTGATCGGGACATATAGTCCCTGCAGCAATTCGACTGGCGAGGCAGAAACTATGGTACGACATGGTGATCAGGAGATAGTCCCTGCAGCCATTCGACTGGCGAGGCAGAAACTATGTAGCCGTAGATAAAGTTGACTATCCTGCGACCCTCATCCCTCGGCAATGATGATACGACAACCTATCACTATATCTTATATAGTAGTAGATGACATTTTAGTATTACATTATGTGAATTCATCTTGATTCTGTTACATTCTTCAGATACAACATACTAGATTCGATAAGAACGTATACTATACCATAAGTACAGAACATAGATGATTCACACTAACGTATGCTAGAATGAATTTTGGGTTGCGTTCTGAGCCATCCGTTCTCACACTTAAAACACATGAATTAGGACAACCAACCGGAGAGGATACTCTGAGAGATCCATCTGAGTAGGACGTATACTCTGAGAGATCACCTTTACAAGAATGATATCAGTAGTAGAATTGAGTATTGGAGGAGATATTATCAGAGTGTACGTCCTACTCAGATGGGTCTCTCACCGTTACTATTTTTTTCTGACAGCATGGTAGATGTGCTCCGTCAACAGATTCTTGCTCTGAGCCAAAACTTTGCTCCGGAGCTCAATTGGACATCCTTCGTGTAGAGCTCGAGCGAGAGGTTTCTGACAGCATGGTAGCTAGTGAGACCGGGCGTTCTATTGATGTAGCACTTGCAAGGGACTACATCTCTCCAAACGCCGTCGATCCTACTTTTTCGAGGTGGTTGCATGATCGTATCACTGAGCGTTTGCGTGAGCTGCGTGGTTCTCATTAGCTATTAGTACTTATTTGTATTGGACTATTTGTATTGTGGGTTGTTTTTGTATTAGACTATTTGTATTGGACTATATATATGAATTAGTATTGTGTCAATCTCTGACATGGTGATCAGGACATAGTCCCTGCAGCTATTCGACTGGCGAGGCAGAAACTATGTAGCCGTAGATAAAGTTGACTGTCCTTCGACCCTCATCCCTCGACAATGATGATACGACAACCTATCACTATATCTTATATAGTAGTAGATGATGTTTTAGTATTACATTATGTGAGTTCATTCTTGATTCTGTTACATTCTTCAGATACTATATACTAGATTCGATAAGAACGTATACTACACCATATGTACAGAACATATATGATTCACACTAATGTATGCTATAATGAATTTTGGGTTGTGTTCTGAGCCATCCGTTCTCACACTTAAAACACATATGAATTAGAACTGTGTGTCAATCTTTGTTTTTATATTTTCGGCAAAGCCAGGAATTAGATTCTGTATTTTGTATTTTGGATTCTGTATTTTGGCACCAACTCTATTTGCATAAATCTACGGTACGACATGGTGATCAGGACCACTACCAAAATAAGTCATATCAGCGACGAAATTAGCGACGCAGACTTAAAACGTCGCTAATTTTGTTGGATTTAGCGACTCCAAAAGTATGCGTCACAATACGTCGCTGATAGCGACAAACAGCGACATATTGCGACTACCTTTAGTGTAATAAAAACCAACGTCGTTGATTTGTCAAAAAACGTCGCCAGTTTTATTAGTTCAGCGACGTTTAGCGTCGCAAAGAATAAGACGTCGCCGAATATTAAAGGAAGGCCGACGCTTTGCGACGTATTTACGGACGTCGCTAACTTCTGCTAAATAGGGTTTTCTCGATTCGACTTTTCATTTCTCTCTCTTCCCAAATTTTTTGTTCCCGCCCCTCTTTCCCGACCTCGACGACAGCCCGAC
The DNA here is from genome assembly GCA_029216955.1 of Iris pallida. NCBI lineage: Eukaryota > Viridiplantae > Streptophyta > Magnoliopsida > Asparagales > Iridaceae > Iris > Iris pallida. The sequence continues at coordinate 24,513 of JANAVB010014962.1, read as the reverse complement.
CCCCTTCCCTCCGGCGTCGCTCATCCTCCTCCTCCACCGCGAGCCCCTTCTCCTCCCTCCGGAGAGCCCCTTCTCCTCCCTCCGGCGAGCCCCTTCTCCTCCTCCTCCTCCACCGCGAGCCCCTTCTCCTCCTCCACCGCGAGATCCTCCTCCTCCTCCTCCTCCACCACCGCGAGGAGACTGAAGATAAACCCTAACCCTAATTGCGATGTTTTTCGTGTCCAAAATGGACACGAAGACACATTACCACCATGTGTTCACTGATACAGTGTGTTCGTGAGTTTTGGACACTTTGTGTCCATTTGTTGGACACGTGGACACCCCCAAGCTTGCATATATATGTATTTAACCTCTGTACACTTAATCCCCTCCTCCTCCACCATCGAACTTGTCCTCCTCCTCCTCCTCCACTACCGCGAGGAGACTGAAGGTAAACCCTAACCCTAATTGAGGTGTTTTTCGTGTCCAAAATGGACACGGAGACACATTACGACCATGTGTTCACTGATACTGTGTTTTCGTGAGGTTTTGGACACTTTGTGTCCATTTGTTGGACACGTGGACACCCCCAAGCATGCATATATATGTATTTTACCTCTGTACACTTAATCCCCTACATACACTTGTGTATTTTCGTATTAATTTGGATTTGTATATTGGGTTTGGGTTTCGATATAGTGTTTGATATATTGTTTCACCTTGCAACATTCCTACACTTATATTAGACAACAAGTATATGAACCAATTAGTCAACATCTATTTGTTGAAGTATGGTACTCCATTCTTCGTAAGTTCTACCTATATATGTCTCAAGATCCAATACTCAAAAATCCCAAGAAGAAGAAGAAGAAAAGAATAAAATGACATCGCTCAACACCCTATGACAACTCTTTGTAGAATTGTGTTAAAGTGTGAGTTCTACAGTATGGTTCTCTTTGTAGAATAAAATGACATCGCTCAACCCTATCGATCCTCCATACAAGTCTTCTTTCATCTATTGTCTTAAAGTGTGAGTTCTACAGTATGGTTCTCTTTGTAGAATTGTGTCTTATTATAGACAACAAGGGTTTCCTATTTTTACAGGTAACATGGCAACATGTGTAAGGGAACATATAGATGTGTGTTTGTGTTTGAAAGGGAGTGTCACAAGAGTAAGGCGTGAGCATGTGTTAGTATTTTGAGCTGTGAGAGTGTTTGTTCTATTGAGGTTAGTACCAACTGTATTTTGGCTCCAGCTCCAGCTCCATTTGCATTAATCTACGGTACGACATGGTGATCAGGACATAGTCCCTGCAGCCATTCGACTGGCGAGGCAGAAACTATGTAGTCGTAGATAAAGTTGACTGTCATCCGACCCTCATCCCTCTGCTTTCGAAAATGTACTCAAATTACATGATGATTCCTATAGCTTGTTTATGTTACAATTATATTATTTATGACTATCAATCTTACCAGATGGCACCCATGACCCGAGGAGCGGCACGTCGTTTGAGGGAAATAGTGAATGCTGAGGTGGCTCCTCCTACAGTTAAGGAGGAAGTGGCACCGGCTGCTAGTGAGACCGGGAGTTCTATTCATCCAGCACCGGTAGCCAGTGAGACCGGGAGTTCTATTCGTGCAACACTTGCAAGGGACGACATCTCTCCTCACGCCAAAGATCTCGCTTTTTCGAGGTGGTTGCGTGATCGTATCACTGAGCGTTTGCGTGAGCAGCGTGGTTCTCATTAGCTATTAGTACTTATTTGTATTGGACTATTTGTATTGACTTGTTTTTGTATTAGACTATTTGTATTGGACTACATATATGAATTAGTACTGTATCAATCTCTGGATTGTATTGGACTACGACATGGTGATCGGGACATGTCCCTGCAGCCATTCGACTGGCGAGGCAGAAACTATGTATTCGTAGATAAAGTCGATTGTCCTCCGACCCTCATCCCTCGGCAATGATGAAACGACAACCAACCAGAGAGGATACTGTCACGTCCCAGAACCAGAATACTGGAGAGCGGGGGAATGACTCAGCCAGCTACGTATTACGGGTAGATGAATATCGTATAATACGATCAAAGCTGTCTAAAAGACAAGGGGGTGCACACTACATGAAAGTCTTACTATGGTCACTTCACATCTATTGTCTCAATCATTCAAACCAGAAACAGAAATAAAGAACATGTAAGATAAAGCAGTAAGGCGTCCCAAACGCTTAGTCATAATGTTCTTGAGATCTGGCTTTATAAAACATAGCCAGATTGATGTAGCAAAAGTATACACAATTGTTATCAGCTGCAGCCTGACTTTAGTTACAATTATGTAAAAAGTAAGTACGAGACGATCCGACTAACATGTCGGTGCCAAACGGCAAAGTATAAAGTAGATAACAAAACGAGCGGGGAAGTAAGAAACCCACTCGAGTCCTCCTGCGATCATCCCTCTAGTGTTGACCATCTTGGAGGTAGAAGTAAGCTGAGTCCTCGGGAACCGGCTCTAAATCTGGCCATACAAAACCAGAGAGGTTAGACCTCTAATAGCAAGTACCACAAGGAAGCACGACATGAGAACTAAAACCAATAATGTGAAATATGATAAATAGATCTCTGCTTGCTACTAGGATTCACATAACATCACGACACTTCGAACCAACCTCCCAACCAAACAAGGACAGAAGTTGGCCCGTCATGTCCTGACATTCTGATCATCCCAGTTAAGTAACAGAGTAGGTACAGTACACAAACAAATCATCTTGAACGGCCAATCAACTACTACGGCTTGCTATTATGAGTCCCAAGTTATCCTGGAATTTATGCAATAGGGATTCCTCGGTTCTTACTATGTACAAGTAAGGCTAGTCTATCCAATCAATCAATTGCGCCAATCATGTAGTTAGACGAGTCCCAGCGGGACGCCCGCCGTTAATATAGCATGTACAATAATATAAGCAGATACTGTTCCCTGCCCGTGTGACAAATTTACAGTATCTGTGGGAACCAGCCGGCCCGTCGGGCACTTAATAGTCCCAAGGGGCTGCCGTATAAGAACTCGGGAATCCATTCTCTCCATGCCATCATTATTTTATTTAACTTAATAGTCTCTACGTTGAGTGAAGTTCCATGCCGTGGATCATGGTCATTCAAATGAGTACTTTCGTACGGGGTACGATATGCGCAACTCTACAACGATACCCGTGCGGCTAGGTTGTAGGTTTTACATAGCGTGATGCAACAATCAAATCTGACCACGGAGTAATCATGCCTTGACCATAAAGTACACATGCTGTTTGTGTAAGATAGATAAATAACTAAATAAATAAATAATTTGAAGCCTGCATGTGCCTGTATGCCAATATTCGGGATTGGCTAATCGAGTACAATAGTTCATTACATGAACGTGTCTCATTCATTTCATTCAATAAGACGACTAGCCAGTCTCTTAGTTCCAACTAGGAACGCATGATCAATTTTAGTCAAGATAACCATTATCATCAATGGTGATAAGGCACGAAAGTCAAATAGTATTCAGTGGAGTCGAGTCTATGACACTCAGGGTTTAATTCCAGTCAATCAGGGTATCTATAGCTCAATTCACGACACATGGTACATCCCACGTAACAATCTATATTTAACAGAAATATCAACATATCATGATTATATCAAGTTTATGCAAAAAGTCGTAAGGATATAAAATGGACGTTAAACATCTAATAAGATATCAATATACAGGGCTATAGAAGATCCGGGGAAAGCAGGCTACTCTCATGTCAGCCTACGCTCATGTCAGCGTACGCTCATGTCGAGCTACGCTCAAGCCAGCGTACACTCGGGTCATGCTACGCTCAGGTCAAGCTAGCGTATGCAAGTCATACGCTTCCAAAAGGCAGCGTATGAACTCCATACGACTCCTTACTATCCAAGCTAGCGTACGCAAGTCATACGCTCCCAAAAGGCAGCGTATGGACTCCATACGACTCCTTACTATCCAAGCTAGCATACGCAAGTCATACGCTCCCAAAAGGCAGCGTATGGACTCCATACGACTCCTTACTATCCACGTGAGCGTATGCAAGTCATACGCTCCCAAAAGGTAGCGTATGCACTCCATACGACTCCTTACTATCCACATGAGCGTATGCAAGTCATATGCTCCCAAAAGGTAGCGTATGCACTCCATACGACTCCTGAGCATCCAAGTCAGCGTATGCATGTCATACGCTCCCAAAAGGTAGCGTATGCAAGACACACGCTACCTAAAAAGGCAACGTATGGACTCCATACTGCGCTGCGCTAAAGAGCGCGCACAGCTCAGTGACGCAAGCTAAAAAGCTAGCATACACTGCTCACTGTCTTCTCCAAACAGCAAGAACTCCATGGTTGCACCCTAAAGTTTCAAAAGTCCATAACTTGGTCAAAATAAGTTTGAATCCAACTTTGCAAAGGTCAAAATTGGGTAGAATGAAATCCTCTACAACATGGAACCATCAAAACTTGAAAATACAGAAGTTTAATAGATCAAAACCCCCAAAATCCGAAAATAACTCATATCTAGATCTACAAAGATTAAGACTTCGAAATGAAAAATGTCAAGTTCTAAACTCTCTTAGAATCACGAGGGAAAGAGAATGGAGCCATAAAAATGGGTCCTCATGAAGAAGCAAGATGTACTTGCCTATGGTTGGTAGGTGGAGGGAGTGATGAGCAAGAAGAAGAAGAGTAATGGTGAAGGAAGAATAATGAAGAGAGAGAAAGGGAGGGTTGGCTTTAAATGAAAAGGTGGTGGTAGGTGGAAGCTAATGGGCCGGGTCCAATGGGTCGGGTTGTAGGGGATCCAACCAAGGCCAACCCGAACCCAAAGCCTAGCTAAAGCAGAGAATAAAAGCATGAAATAAAGTGCAGAAATAAAATTACAGAAATATAATTGCAGGAAATAAATTAACATGAATTAAAGGAAATTAAATACAGGATAATACATGATAACTATTAAATAAATACATGATAAATACTAAATAAATACACATGAGTTGTACATGTATAAAAATACGCAATTTAGGAACGGGGAGTGACATCTCTACCCTCCTTAGAAAAATTCCATCCTCGAAATTTCAAATCCAAGCAGGATAGGAATATCAAAACTAAACTAATCTAGTACAAGCAATTCAATCAAGTAATCATTTTACAATGTCCATAGCAAGTAACATATCTATATTTAACAATCTACTGTATTAAGCAATTCTGCCCATAAGGTGATAAGCATGAGGAATCAAGGCAATCAAGGTGCACAGAAAAAGATATACCTTGTGAGTCAAACAGATGTGGATACCGTGATCGGATATCATCCTCACGTTTCCACGTTGACTCTCCCAAAGAGTGATGACCCCAAGCAACCCGGACAAGGTTAATTGTTCGATTCTTGAGTATCTTCTCTCTTCGGTCCAAGATGGACACAGGCTGTTCCTCGTAAGATAGGTTGGTACCAACAACCAGTTCTGAATGATCGAGGATATGGCTGGGGTCCGATACATACCTTCGCAATTGAGATACATTAAATACGTCATGCATCTCTCGTAACGAAGGTAGAAGGGACAAACGATAAGCAACATTGCCTACCCTATCAAGAATAACAAATGGGCCTACGTATCGCGGACTCAACTTCCCGCGAACGCCAAATCTAATGACCCCACGGATGGGTGAGATCCGCAAGAACACGTGGTCCCCAACAGAAAACTCTAGCGACCTACGATGCTGGTCCGCCCAATGACGATGTCGATCCTGCGCAACACGAAGTTGCACTCTAATTCCTTTAATCACTTTCACTGTCTGAACAATCATTTCCGGGCCTAACATCTTCCTCTCTCCGATATCATCCCATGCCAGTGGCGACCTACACTTCTTACCATATAGTGCTTCAAATGGCGTCATCTGGATACTGGCTTGATAACTGTTGTTGTAAGAAAACTCAACTAAGTGCAGGTGGCTTTTTCAAGATCCTCCAAAATCCAGAGTGCAAGCTCGCAACATATCTTCCAAAGTCTGAATCGTCCTTTCTGATTGCCCGTCCGTCTGAGGATGGTAAGCCGTGCTAAATTTTAATTTGGTTCCCAGACTATGATGCAAGCTCTTCCAGAAATGCGATATAAAATGGGTATCTCTGTCTGACACAATACTGACAGGGACTCCATGCTGCCTGACTATCTGTTGCATGTACAACTCTGCCAACTTTTCTGTAGATTGTCCTACTCTGAAAGAAAGAAAGTGTGCTACCTTCGTAAGCCGATCTACTATCACCCAAATAGCATCCTTACCACTTGGTGGTCTCGGTAAATCGGTCACAAAGTCCATTGTAATATGCTCCCATTTCCATTCCGAGATGGGAAGCGGTTGTAATAACCCAGCTGGCCTCTGCTGTTCTGCCTTTACTTGATGACATATCAAGCAACGGGAAACAAACCTAGCTATCTCCCTCTTCATCCCGTTCCACCAGAAGTGCTGCTTGATATCTTGGTACATCTTGGTCCCTCCAGGATGTATAGAATACTGAGAACTGTGAGCTTCTGTCATAACTTCCTGTCCGATATCTCCACTAGGTACACATAGACATGATCCAAACCTAAGCGTACCATCTTTATGAATTTGTATCTCCTTTCTGAGTCCTGACTCACATTCTGCCCTAAGCTTCTGAATCCTTGGGTCCTGTGCCTGAGCTGCCTTGATCCTGCCTAGTCGGATTGAACTTGTAGACTCGCCAGAATTCCTATATCACTAGGAAGTATAACTTCAATGCCCATCTCCTGAAGGTCTTCTAAAATGTGCTTCTGCGTTGTCAACATAAATGCGCCGCCTCTTCTGCTAAGAGGGTCTGCTACCACATTAGCCTTGCCTGGTTGATACTGAAGCTCCATGTCATAATCCTTGATCAGCTCTAACCATCTTCTCTGCCTCATGTTCAGCTCCTTCTGAGTAAAGATGTACTTCAGACTTTTATGATCTGTGTACATCTCCACTCGGTCACCATATAAGTAATGCCTCCAAAGCTTCAAAGCAAACACTACTGCTGCTAACTCCAAATCATGAGTTGGGTAATTCTTCTCATGGTCTCGAAGCTGCCTAGATGCATACGCTATTACCTTCCCATGCTGCATAAGGACACATCCAAGTCCTTTACCTAACGCATCATAATATACCGTAAAACCTCCGGGCCCAACTGGTAATGTAAGAATAGGCGCTGATATCAACTTTTGCTTCAGATTCTCAAATAATGCCTGGCATTCTGCCAACCAGACGAATGGCACATCCTTTCGTGTCAAGCGGGTCATGGGTGCTGAAAGTCTCACAAAATCTGATACAAATCTTCTGTAATATCCTGCCAATCCCAAGAAACTCCGTACATCAGCTATGGTCTTGGGTACTGGCCAACTCTCTACTGCTTCTACCTTCTTGGGATCCACTGCTACTCCAGCTCCTGATATGATGTGACCCAGAAATGAAATATGATTCGTCCAGAATGCACACTTGCTGAACTTGGCATACAATTGGTTCTCTCTCAAAACCTGCAACACTTTCCGGAGGTGGTCTTCATGCTCCTCTTCACTAGCAGAGTATACGAGTATGTCGTCGAGAAATACCACGACAAACTGATCTAAATATGGCATAAAGATGCGGTTCATCAAATCCATGAATATAGCTAGAGCATTGGTCAAACCAAACGGCATTACTAAGAATTCATAATGTCCATACTTCGACCTGAATGCTGTCTTGGAAATGTCTTCCTTTTGAACCCTCACTTGATGGTACCCTGAACGAAGATCTATCTTGGAGAAAACTCTAGCCCTGCTCAACTAATCAAACAAGTCGTCGATCCTTGGTAGTGGGTACTTGTTCTTTACTGTCGCCGCGTTAAGCTTCCTGTAGTCAATGCATAATCTGGATGACCCATCCTTCTTCCCCACAAGTACCACGGGTGCTGCCCATGGTGATATGCTATCTTGGATGAACTTCTTCTCCTTCAATTCCTCTATGTGCTGATACACCTTGGCCTGCTCCGAATCTGCCATTCTGGAAACTCGATCTGATATCGGTTTAGTTCCAGGTGCCAATTCTATGCTGAACTCAATATCTCTAACCGGTGGTAGACTTGGAAGTTCTTCGGGAAATACGTCTAGGAATTCTTCAACTACCTTCGGGATCTGAACTTCTTCCATTGCCGCTACTACTCCCTGCTCCTGCTGAGTCGCCTCTGATCTGACTAAGGTAAACCGCTCCATGCCTGGAATATCAAAAGATACACTCCCACTATGACAATCTATTGTCGCATGACTGTCTTTTAGCCAGTCCATGCCTAAGATAACGTCGAAATTTCCAACAGGAAATTCTATCAACCGGGCGGGTAAGGAATGCCCGCAAACTACAACACTACACGCTAGAATAACTCTACTAACTCCTACGAGCCCATTGCCAGTGAGTATATTCAACCTCCCTGGCAATGTCTCAAACTCCATTCCTAGCCGTGTCGCAAATTATGCAGATATAAATGAGTGTGATGCTCCCGAATCAAACAATGCTACTGCGGGATATGAGGCGACAAGAATGTTACCTGCCACAACATCTTTCGATACTAATGCCTCCTCCAAGGACAAAGTGAATGCTTGCCCTCGACCTCCTTGTTGATTCCCATGCTGTGGCCGAGCCTGGTGCTGCTGCTGGCCCCTTCCTTGATGATGCTGGGGTGGTCTATGCTGGTGTTGCTGCATCGGTGGTCCCTGCTGTCGATACATCTGAGCCTGCGGACGCTGTGCCAACGGCCTTACTGCCACTGCTGGTCCTCGATACTGGCCTGCCCCTGGTGCTAGCAGAGCAGGAAACTGCTGCCCTGGTCCTCCTGACCTCGAATTCATGGGACGTGGTAACCCGATGGTCTGGATTTTCACATATCAGACATAGTCCATTCAATATCCGACACACATCTCTAGTGTGCCCCATCTTCCCACAATAAGTGCAGCCCGCCGGGGGTTGCTGGTTCTATCTCTGTTGCTGTTGCTGCTGCCTGGGTGGTGGTACTGGTCCTCATATCGCCACATCATGGATACGAATGCCAGTGGATGGTGCTGTTGTTCGGGGCGCTGCTCCCCCTCCTCATTCAATCTGACTGTGGGATCTCTTCTGACCCCCAGTCCTTACTGCAAGCCTCTGAATGGTGATCTCATACCTCCGGGTTGCCGTCAATATCTCATCAAAAGTCTGGTAATTGTGCCCTTCTATCAATTGCAAGAGCTCAAGATGAAACCCTTGCTGAAACCTCATAGCCCTCTGGCGTTCCGCTGCTACCATCTCTGGGGCAAACCTACTCAATCTGCAGAACTCTGCTGCGTAAGCATCCACAGTCTTGCCAGCCTGTCTGAGGTTGATAAACTTCTGTTGTAGCTCAAACTGTGCCACAACTCCATAATACTTCGTCTTGAACCTTGCAGTAAAATCGTCCCAAGCAACATGACGTCTGATGCCTACCTCCTCTGATTCCCACCAATCACGTGCGAGATCCTGAAGTAACAACTTCACTATATCCACACGTTCTTCTGCCGGCACCTTAGCGGCTGTCAGAATAGCCTCAATATCCTTAAGCCATGCATCTGCTGAGATGGCATCCTCCGTGCCCTCAAAACGGCGGGGGTTATACTTGCAAAACCTGGCTGACGCTCCTGAATCAGTCCTCGCTCCTCTTTCCAAAGCCGTCTGCAATCCTTGGTTGTGTAGTACATTCTGCTCTTGTAGCTGAGTGTGCATGCGTTGCTGGGCCAATATCTGATGTTGCTGAGTAGCCATCATTTCTCTCATGATCTCCAGAAGGGCTGGTGTGTCCACTTGGGTAGGTAGAACTGTCGGTGGGGGTGGAATGTTCGGATACTGTGACCCAGCTGCTGGTTCCACTATCACTTCTTCCTGGATAGCCTCCTGAGGGAAGACTGGCCCTTGCTGCTGACCAACCTGGTCAGGTTGTCCATGTTGCTGTCCATGTTATTGTTGTCCAGTCCTGACAGGTGCGGATGAAGTGCCCCTAAGAAAGGGACAAGAGAACAATCAAACGACCGGACATGAAGGATCAATGAAGTCAAGGGATACTGGAATGTCAAGCTAGAGTTGAGAGTAACGAATCATGAGATCAAAGGAAAACATGTGTGATTGAGACATCCTATAAATCAAAACACCCCACAAGTCTGAAATCAGACCTGCATGGGCCACCACTAAAACCTTGTCATGCCGCAGAACCAAAATACTAGAGAGCGGGGGAATGACTCAGCCAGCTACGTATTACGGGTAGATGAATACCGTATAATACGATCAATGCTGTCTAAAAGACAAGGGGGTGCACACTACATGAAAGTCTTACTATGGTCACTTCACATCTATTGTCTCAATCATTCAAACCAGAAACAGAAATAAAGAACATGTAAGATAAAGCAGTAAGGCGTCCCAAACGCTTAGTCATAATGTTCTTGAGATCTGGCTTTACAAAATATAGCCAGATTGATGTAGCAAAAGTATACACAATTGTTATCAACTGCAGCCTGACTTTAGTTACAATTATGTAAAAAGTAAGTACGAGACGATCCGACTAACATGTCGGTGCCAAACGACAAAGTATAAAGTAGATAACAAAACAAACGGAGAAGTAAGAAACCCACTCGAGTCCTCCTACGATCATCCCTCTAGTGTTGACCATCTTGGAGGTAGAAGTAAGCTGAGTCCTCGGGAACCGGCTCTAAATCTGGCCATGCAAAACCAGAGAGGTTAGACCTCTAATAGCAAGTACCACAAGGAAGCACGACATGAGAACTAAAACCAGTAATGTGAAATATGATAAATAGATCTCTGCTTGCTACTAGGATTCACATAACATCACGACACTTCGAACCAACCTCCCAACCAAACAAGGACAGAAGTTGGCCCGTCATGTCCTGACATTCTGATCATCCCAGTTAAGTAACAGAGTAGGTACAGTACACAAATAAATCATCTTGAACGGCCAATCAACTACTACGGCTTGCTATTGTGAGTCCCAAGTTATCCTGGAATTTATGCAATAGGGATTTCTCAGTTCTTACTATGTGCAAGCAAGGCTAGTCTATCCAATCACTCAATTGCGCCAATCATGTAGTTAGACGAGTCCCAGCGGGACGCCCGCCGTTAATATTGCATGTACAATAATATAAGCAGATACTGTTCCCTGCCCGTGTGACAGATTTACAGTATCTGTGGGAACCAGCCGGCCCGTCGGGCACTTAATAGTCCCAAGGGGGCTGCCATGTAAGAACTCGGGAATCCATTCTCTCCATGCCATCATTATTTTATTTAACTTAATAGTCTCTACGTTGAGTGAAGTTCCATGCCGTGGATCATGGTCATTCAAATGAGTACTTTCGTACGGGGTACGATATACGCAACTCTACAACGATACCCGTACGGCTAGGTTGTAGGTTTTACATAGCGTGATGCAACAATCAAATCTGACCATGGAGTAATCATGCCTTGACCATAAAGTACACATGCTGTTTGTGTAAGATAGATAAATAACTAAATAAATAAATAATTTGAAGCATGCATGTGCCTGTATGCCAATATTCGGGATTGGCTAATCGAGTACAATAGTTCATTACATGAACGTGTCTCATTCATTTCATTCAATAAGACGACTAGCCAGTCTCTTAGTTCCAACTAGGAACGCATGATCAATTTTAGTCAAGATAACCATTATCATCAATGGTGACAAGGCACGAAAGTCAAATAGTATTCAGTGGAGTCGAGTCTACGACTCTCAGGGTTTAATTCCAGTCAATCAGGGTATCTATAGCTCAATTCACGACACATGGTACATCCCACGTAACAATCTATATTTAACAGAAATATCAACATATCATGATTATATCAAGTTTATGCAAAAAGTCGTAAGGATATAAAATGGACGTTAAACATCTAATAAGATATCAATATACAGGGCTATAGAAGATCCAGGGTAAGCAGGCTACTCTCATGTCAGCCTACGCTCATGTCAGCGTACGCTCATGTCGAGCTACGCTCAAGCCAGCGTACGCTCGGGTCATGCTACGCTCAGGTCAAGCTAGCGTATGCAAGTCATACGCTTCCAAAAGACAGCGTATGAACTCCATACGACTCCTTACTATCCAAGCTAGCGTACGCAAGTCATACGCTCCCAAAAGGCAGCGTATGGACTCAATACGACTCCTTACTATCCAAGCTAGCGTACGCAAGTCATACGCTCCCAAAAGGCAGCGTATGGACTCCATACGACTCCTTACTATCCACATGAGCGTATGCAAGTCATACGCTCCCAAAAGGTAGCGTATGCACTCCATACGACTCCTTACTATCCACATGAGCGTATGCAAGTCATACGCTCCCAAAAGGTAGCGTATGCACTCCATACGACTCCTGACCATCCAAGTCAGCGTATGCATGTCATACGCTCCCAAAAGGTAGCGTATGCAAGACACACGCTACCTAAAAAGGCAGCGTATGGACTCCATACTGCGCTGCGCTAAAGAGCGTGCACAGCTCAGTAACGCAAGCTAAAAAGCTAGCATACACTGCTCACTGTCTTCTCCAAACAGCAAGAACTCCATGGTTGCACCCTAAAGTTTCAAAAGTCCATAACTTGGTCAAAATAAGTTCGAATCCAACTTTGCAAAGGTCAAAATTTGGTAGAATAAAATTCTCTACAACATGAAACCATCAAAACTTGAAAACACAAAAGTTTAATAGATCAAAACCCCCAAAATCCGAAAATAACTCATATCTAGATCTACAAAGATTAAGACTTCGAAATGAAAAATGTCAAGTTCTAAACTCTCTTAGAATCACGAGGGAAAGAGAATAGAGCCATAAAAATGGGTCCTCATGAAGAAGAAAGATGTACTTGCCTATGGTTGGTAGGTGGAGGGAGTGATGAGCAAGAAGAAGAAGAGTAATGGTGAAGGAAGAATAATGAAGAGAGAGAAAGGGAGGGTTGGCTTTAAATGAAAAGGTGGTGGTAGGTGGAAGCTAATGGGCCGGGTCCAATGGGTCGGGTTATAGGGGATCCAACCAAGGCCAACCCGAACCCAAAGCCTAGCTAAAGCAGAGAATAAAAGCATAAAATAAAGTGCAGAAATAAAATTACAGAAATATAATTGCAGGAAATAAATTAACATAAATTAAAGGAAATTAAATACAGGATAATACATGATAACTATTAAATAAATACATGATAAATACTAAATAAATACACATGAGTTGTACATGTATAAAAATACGCATTTTAGGAACGGGGAGTGACAGATACTCTGAGAGATCCATCTGAGTAGGACGTATACTCTGAGAGATCACCTTTACAAGAATTATATCAGTAGTGGGATTGAGTGTTGGAGGAGATATTATCAGAGTATACGTCCTACTCAGATGGATCTCTCACCATTAATATTTTTTTCTGACGGCATGGTAGATGTGCCCCCTCAACAGATTCTTGCTCCGAGCCAAAACTTTGCCCCGGAGCTCAAGTGGACATCCTTGGTATAGACCTCGAGTGAGAGGTTCCTGACAGCATGGTGGTCTCCTTTGTCAAAGTATCCGTGTGTTTTGACATAATCCTTCCAACTCTTTCCTCCTATGTAGTAATCTTGCATTACTACATAGCAGGAAAGAGTTTGGAGGATTATGTCAAAACACACGGCTTAGAAAATTATGACATGTTAGTCTTCCGATACCGCGGTAACATGATATTCACATTAAGGGTCTTTGACAAGGTGACATGTTGTGAAAAGAAATATCCTTATAGTTCTCCTACGGATTTGAAAAAAACCTCTGTAATTCCTCCGGGTCATGTCGCCGGCTGTACTGCTTCCCCCTCCTCTTCCTGCCCACTTCTTCTTCCCCGACTCTACACTTGAGCTGGATATCATATGTGACTGAGAGAGTCAAATAAGAAGAAGGGAAGTATGGAGGAGCAGATGGGTCCAGAGCCATGGTGGAGGAGAGGAGAAGGAAGATGCTTGATCAGAACTTGAGGTAGAAAAGTTGTGACGTTGATAGCGTGAGAGAGGAAGAGGGTGAATGAAGGGAGGGAAGTGGCTGCATGCCTTTGGCTCACTCGAGCGGTATTTGTCCTCCGACCCTCATCCCTCGACAATGATGATACGACAACCTATCACTATATCTTATATAGTAGTAGATGATGTCTTAGTATTACATTATGTGAGTTCATCTTGATTCTGTTATATTCTTCAGATACTAGATACGATAAGAACATATACTACACCATATGTACAGAACATAGATGATTCACACTAATGTATGCTAGAATAAATTTTGGGTTGTGTTCTGAGCCATTCGTTCCCATACTTGGCAATTAAGCCATTCGACTGGCGAGACAGAAAATATGTATCCGTAGATAAAGTTGACTGTCCTCCGACCCTCATCTCTCGGCAATGATGATACGACAACCTATCACTATATCTTATATAGTAGTAGATGATGTCTTAGTATTACATTATGTGAGTTCATCTTGATTCTGTTACATTCTTCAGATACTAGATACGATAAGAACATATACTACACCATATGTACAGAACATAGATGATTCACACTAATGTATGCTAGAATGAATTTTGGGTTGTGTTCTGAGCTATTCGTTCCTATACTTGGCAATTAAGCCATTCGACTGGCGAGGCAGAAACTATGTATCCGTAGGTAAAGTTGACAGTCCTCCGACCCTCATCTCTCGGCAATGATGATATGACAACCTATCACTATATCTTATATAGTAGTAGATGATGTCTTAGTATTACATTATGTGATTTCATCTTGATTCTGTTACATTCTTCAGATACTAGATACGATAAGAACATATACTACACCATATGTACAGAACATAAATGATTCACACTAATATATTCTAGAATGAATTTTGGGTTGTGTTCTGAGCCATTCGTTCCCATACTTGACAATTAAGCCATTCACACTGATGTCTTAGTATCATTGGAAAGTAGTCGACAATGCTTCGTATTGTGAAGTGATATTGTTGTAGACTTGCTTATAGGGACTGAAATCTGTGTACAGTGAGAAATGGACATTCTGAGAACTGGACATTGTGTGATTGTTGTAGACTTGGTTATAGGGACTGAAACCTGTGTATAGTGAGAAATGGACATTCTGTGATTGTTTGGATCCTATTCTACAGTAAAAAATGGTTAACTTTTTAAACTGCATGGAGAAATGGATATTCTGTATTTTATTTTATTTTTATTTTTTTTGCAGATTTAGCGACGTTTACCGACGTCCTCCGACGTAATTTTGCGTCGGTAAACGTCGGTAGATAAGCGATATTATCCAGTGTACCGACGTTTAGCGACGTCAATATATGTCGGAGGACGTCGGTAAACGTCGGTGCACGTCGGTAATCATCTCCAGGAATTCCCAGGATTTACCGACGTTTAGCGACTTTGAACATGTCACTAAACCACCGACGACTCGACGGTAATTCGTCGATAAATTTACCGACGCGTAGCGACACGATAAATTACGTCACAAAGCCACCGACGACACGACGGTAGACGTCGGCATTATACTGATGTATAAATACGTCGGCAAACGTCGGTAATTGCGACGTTTGGCGACGTTTAGAAGATCAGCGACTAACATTTCTGCGACCAGCCAGAAACGTCGGTAACTTCGTCGCTAAATATTTTTAGCGACAAAAATTATCGTTTTAGCGACGTCTTTAGGCGTCGCTAAAACGACTTATTCTGGTAGTGGACATAGTCCCTGCAGCCATTCGACTGACGAGGCAGAAACTATGTAGCCGAAGATAAGTTGACTGTCCTTCGACCCTCATCCTTCGGCAATGATGATACGACAACCTATCACTATATCTTATATAGTAGTAGATGACGTTTTAGTATTACATTATGTGAGTTCATCTTGATTCTGTTACATTCTTCAGATACTACATAGTAGATTCGATAAGAACGTATACTACACCATATGTACAGAACATAGATGATTCACACTAATGTATGCTAGAATAAATTTTGGGTTGTGTTCTGAGCCATCCATTCTCACAACAGGAAGGATCAATGCTTTTTAGTTCTCTTCCATCCATCCATTCCTCCATTCTGATCAAGCATCTTCCTTCTCCTCTAATCCACCATGGCTCTGGACCCATCTGCTCCTCTCTACTTCCCTTTTTCTTATTTGACTCTCTCAGCCACATATGATATTCAGCTCAAGTGTAGAGACGGCGGAGAAGAAGTGGGCAGGATTAGGGTGCCGGGGAAGCAGCACAGCCGACGGCATAACCTGGAGGAAGTACATAGGTTTTTTTCAACATCCGTAGGAGAACTATAAGGATATATATTTTCACAACATGTCACCTTGTCAAAGACCCTTAATATGAATATCACGTTACCGCAGTATCGGAAGACCAACATGTCATAATTTTCTAAGCCGTGTGCTTTGACATAATCCTCCCAACTCTTTCCTCCTATGTAGCCTTAATGTGAATATCACGTTATCGCGGTGTTGGAAGACCAATATGTCATAATTTTCTAAGCCGTATGCTTTGACAAAATCCTCCCAACTCTTTCCTCCTATGTAGTAATACTACATAGGAGAAAAGAGTTGGGAGGATTATGTCAAAACACACGGCTTAGAAAATTATGACATGTTGGTCTTCCGACACCGCGATAACGTGATATTCACATTAAGGGTCTTTGACAAGGTGACATGTTGTAAAAGATATATCCTTATAGTTCTCCTACGGATGTTGAAGAAAACCTATGTACTTCCTCCAGGTCATGCGCCGGCTGTGCTGCTTCTCCGGCCTCCTATTCCTGCCCACTTCTTCTCCCCTGCCTCTACACTTGAGCTGGATATCATATGTGGCTAAGAGAGTCAAATAAGAAGAAGGAAAGTATGGAAGAGCAGATGGGTCCAGAGCCATGGTAGATTAGAGGAGAAAGGAAGAGGCTTGATCAGAACGGAGGAATTGATGGATGGAAGAGAACTAGAAAGCACTGATCCTTCCTTCAGTTTTTTCGTTGAGGATACTGAGTTTGTACGTATTTGCAGATATTGATTTGGTTTGTTGAGAATATTATATATTGACATTGTTCGTTGCGGATAGAATTTTTTCTCTATATTTTTGTATATTCTGGAATGTATTGTGCGTGCTGGTGTTGAGTGTTCCACCAAGGGGGTCTGCGAAACCAGGAATTGGATTTTGTATTTTGTATTCTGTATTTTGGCTCAGGCTCTAGCTCCATTTGCATTAATCTACGGTATGACATGGTGATCAGGACATAGTCCCTGCAGCCATTCGACTAGCGAGACAGAAACTATGTAGCCGTAGATATATAAAGTTGACTGTCCTGCGACCCTCATCCCTCGGCAATGATGATACGACAACCTATCACTATATCTTATATAGTAGTAGATGATGTCTTAGTATTACATTATGTGAGTTCATCTTGATTCTGTTACATTCTTCAGATACTAGATACTAGATTCGATAAGAACGTATACTACACCATATGTACAGAACATAGATGATTCACACTAATGTATGCTAGAATGAATTTTGGGTTGTGTTCTGAGCCATCCGTTCTCACACTTAAAACACATATGAATTAGAACTGTGTGTCAATCTTTGTTTCTGTATTTTCGACGAACCCAGGGATTAGATTCTGTATTTTATATTTGACTTTGTACGTATTTGGGGATATTCAGTTTTTTCGTTGAGGATACTGAGTTTGTACGTATTTGCGGATATTGATTTGGTTTTGTTGAGGATATTATATATTGACATTGTTCGTTGCGGATAGTATTTTTTCTTTATATTTTTTGTATATTCTGGAATATATTGTGCGTGCCGTGTTGAGTGTTACACCGAGGGGGTCGGCGAACCCAGGGATTGGATTCTATATTCTGTATTTTGTATTCTGTATTTTGGCTCAGGCTCCAGCTCCAGCATCATTTGCTTTCTGGAACCCATTTTTTTACATTTTTTTAATTTAGCGATATTTTTAGCGACGTTAGTATTCGTCGCTACATATTAGCGACGTCAGGAAATGTCGCTACAAGCATCACTAAATTTTGACGTGACAACACGTGGCACCAAATCTGATGTCATCTCGTCGTCGCCAAAACTTCGCAAAACTGTCGCTAAACGGCTACCACGCTATAACGTCGCCTTTTACGTCGCTGATTAGCGTCAAATAACAAACATCGCAAATAATACCGCTAATTAGCGACGTCATTGACGTCGCAAAATAGCGTCGCCCTAGCGACGTTTTGCGACGTTTTCCTCGTTTAGCGACACGTTTTTTTCCGTCGTTCCTGAAACGTCGTCCTAAACGTCGCTAAATTGATTTAACGACATTTTTGCTGATATTAGCGACGTATTTAGACGTCGCTAGTCTGATAAATTTTTATAGTGAGTGGTGTATAATGTAGTGCCCGTTCCGCTCAGTCAATCGGAGGAATCAAAACGCCGACGACGTTCGGACTTAGCCTTGCAACGGCTGCTCGGAGACATCGCTCGGTCGAGGCGACCGCTCGCTCAAGTGGGGTAGTTTCGGTGAACTCACCTCATCTTTGCCTTCATATAATAAATCGCATGTTTACAACTTGCACGAGTAGGCTTGATAATAAAAGTGATGAATCCACATAGATAAGGGAATAATTCCGACGGGTCGGATTGAGTTAGAATATGGAAAGGTCCAACGATCGGCTTAGAGTTGGTGCATGACGTGCTTTGAAAATGGCACTCGGTCCTTCGTCCCGTGGCTTGGGAGAAGAAAAAGTTGGTCTTCGACATAAACTATGAATTAGCCTAAGTTATAGGCGTCGCCCGTATAAATGCTCGATAAAGCATGCACGCTTCCACGATGCAAGGCTTGGCATAGCCTTTGCTCGTCCCTTGGGTTAAGTTGAAGGCTTGATTAAGTTAGACAAAGTGATGGCGGTCGACCAAAGTCATTCCAAGCATTGTGCCATGTTTTCTGCGGTTGTCGATATTATTTAGTTTCACATCGTAAGGCCCATTGCATATGTATGTCTTGGGCGGTAGTGTCACCCAGAACATCAATTGGTTTAAAGCACAATATTACGGACTTAGTATTTTAAGGCATGGGCCACGGTTGATTCATTGAGTTTGGAAAATTGCTTCAAATAGTTGTTCTTGAGTTGAGTGAAATGATAGGACAAGGAAGAAAAATGCTCGCGACCATAGGTCATCGAGACGAGGTCTCAGATGTGAGAAGTATAAACTTGGCCCTGAAAGATATGGTAACACAAGAAGTAGATTGACTGTGTGAGACGTCAGTTCGAGTCGAGTCTTGCATGTCATTGGACAACTTGTACAAGGTAAAATAAACAGTTTCTCGAACGGTGACCCAGGCGGCCCATAGGAATCGTTTCGATGGTAGACATCGTAGCTGTGCTGGATTACCGCACGGTTTAGGCGGGACTTGGAGCGGAGTTTGCTACTCGCGCTGGCAAGGGGCGTCCGTCTAATCAAAATCTACAAAGGGAGTCCATTATAGCGCTGGGCGCTAGTGACTAGTTCATATAGATGAGTTAGCATGGGCGGCAATTCGCGTGTATGTCTTTGGATTGAGTCGAGTATTGAGTTCACTATATCAATGAGTCGGGTCGAATGCGTGTACGGTCAGAAGACAATGTTTGGCCCTAAGATTTGGCTGCAACGAAGACATTGTGCTTCGGTACGAGATATGGCATCGAGTCTTAAGTTGTCGACATATAAGTTGCATAGTTTAGATTTGAGTCATCTTGAGTTTAAGTCAGGAAATATTGCAAGGCAAAGTCGGTCGAGTGACACTTAGCCCACAAGTCTTGATTGGTTCAGTTGGTGATCAAAATAGCAAGAGCCGCGAGGTGGAGACATGGTTAAGTCACACTGAGTTGCGAGGCACGATACAATAGATTTGTAGCACGGTCACAAGGAAATTTGGTACTATCGCATAGTCGCGTCTCTGATTTTGGGCCGTTAGACAAATACGACTTGATAGGTTAACGCTGCTGCAAGCACGGGATGGTCTTGAGACACAAAATAGGCCAAGGCGTTTGTCCTAAAATTGATCCTAAGGCAAGAGTAGAAAGACAATCATAAAGGAACTCTATTGCACAAAGTAAATGAACGTGTCAGTTTTGTATAGGTGGGCGAGGAGCTCATTCCACCAGTACAGTTGAGTACTGACACCCACACAGTTTTCTTGTGCAGGCATAGGTAGAAGCTCGTGGTACGGAGCTCGCTTAGATGCGTCGAGGCACGGAGTTCCTTGGCAATTCGTAGCATGTGGCCGTGTGGAGTCAAGACTTATACGGGACATAATGTATGGGCATCGCCTTCCAAAGCATCCATTGGTTCAAACTTGTATTGAGAGATGAGAAAGAGAGAGCTGAATGACTTGTAATGTGAGAAGAGTGATTGTAATCTTGGCCTTGAGCCCCTTTGTAATCCTTGTTTCAATATTAATAAAGAGCTTCCTTTGAATAACTTGTGTTTGCTTTGAATTTCTGCTGCTATTATTCAATGTCTCTGCTTGGGACTTCTGTGCGACGATCCCGTCGCAGCCACTATGATCGGTCGTTATGGAACCCGCCTTACACGAGCGCAATCTAGGCTCGTGCGACATCACACCTTAGCGAGGACGATCGCTCCTACGGGAGCGGGGTGTGACAAAGCAAAGACAGGTTCATCGGAGCCACCCACCTTAGTGATGATCGTATCGGCCGAGCGAGACTCCGAGCGCGCCTTTGAAAGTCTAAGTCTGGATTCTCCTGAAGGGCCAAGTCCTTTGCCTTTGCCTTAAGCGAGTCATTTCGCCGAGCAAGACTGGGTTCAAGTCGTTGCACTTGCACCGTTTGAGTCGGCATTCCGCTAGGGCGAAGCGAGTCGTTACAGCAACCGTGTATACCATCTTTATCCCATTCGTGTCGTGCTTGCACTTTCTTTTATTCGACCGGCACTGTGCATGCGGAGCTCAGCACGCCAACTTATCTATATGAAAGGTCACTAGCAATATCAAGCTATCTTGGACCTTAATTGGATAATATGGTACGTTCGTATACATGAGGCATGATCTCGTCGAATTTCTCGTACTACCCGCTCTATGGTGCACCCCTCGGGTCAGGTCACACACCATCCGAGGGTCCCGCAGGCATGTTCCTCCTAGGCCAGACCGGTCCTGTGGCCGCAGGTACCGTCTGAGGAACAAAATCATCCTTGTCGATAAGTTGTCCAATGACCATACAAGACTCAACTCGATATACCATGTCCTACCTTATTCATGACCGTGCTCTCCAACTTTCTATCGAGACTCCAAGTAGCGGGACCGATCTCGGCAATAACCAGTCGCGTGAACTTTCTATCGAGACTCCCAAGTAGCGAGATCGATCTCGGCGACAACCAGTCGCGTGGACTTTTTATCCTTTTAAAACCCAAGGAACGACTATTGCGTAGTCTTTCAGCTTAACTTGGACAAAACATGTGCTCTTTAACCGTGGCATACTTACCCCTTGAACTTACCGTGGCTCATGCCTTAAACCAACTTGTTTTCTAAGCGACCCTATCGCTCAAGTCATACGTTATATGACGAGCCTTGGGATCGTAGGACTATGCGACTTGACAACCGCAGAAAAATACAATTATGGGACAGTGCTTGTTATGACTTTGATAGCGTAATAAAACTTCTGCCTAACTTAATCGTGCAACAACTTAACCAGTCGGTCGAGCAAGGGCTATGCCAAGCCTTGCAGTATAGAAACGTGTTGTGCACGTTTTGACTTGAACAACCAAGTTCTTTAGGCACTACTAAATAACTCATTTAGCGACGTTCGAAAACGTCGCTAAATAAGGAAATTACGTCGCTAAAACCAATTAGCGATGTATTTAGCGACGAACGTCGCTATTGGCGACGCGTAATCGAATTAAGTCAAACAAGGTCAAGCTAAGTCAAACAAAGTCAAACAAAGTCAAACAAGGTTAAACTAGGTCAAACTAGGTCAAACTAGGTTGTACTAAGTCAAACAAGGTCAAGCTAAGTCCAAACAAAGTCAAACAAGGTCAAACTAGGTCAAATAGTCAACCTTGGTCAAACAAGGTCAAATCTAAGTCAAATATCCTATTTCTAGTCATGACCTACCAAGGTACCCTTTACCTTATCGCTATTGGTATCCCATACTAGCTAGCACACACCATTCAAGGCTATACAAGCCTAACCTATAATTCAAGTACCAATAATGACCAGAGTCAACTCACAGCTATCTCATACACACAAGTAATATCTGGGTACAATCACTAAAACTAGTACCAAGTAATGAGCAATAGTGAGTTACCAAAGCAAACTGAAACTAAAACTAGTATCTGGGTGTCATTTAAACAACTAAAACTAGTATCTGGGTGTCATTTAACAAACATGAAGACAACAAAGTCAAATAAGGTCAAGCTAAGTCAAACAAAGTCAAACAAGGTCAAAATCTAGGTCAGATGTTTACTCTACTTTGACTTTCAGTAAAAATAGTCAACCTTGGGGTGACTACTATTTCATATAATTTTAAAGTATCGGCCGATACCGATCCGATACGGCCGATACCGATACGGTTTGGCATGTTCCGATCCGATACCGACCGATACCAAATATTGACCGATACCAACATTGGGGGTCTTTGTTCCGATCAATTCAAGTACCAATAATGACCAAAGTCAACTCAAGCTATCTCATACACACAAGTAATATCTATATACATATATACATATAATATATATATAGGCATGTATATACTATATGCCTATATTACAAGACAAGGCAACTTTCATGCATTCATATATTTAGACACTCTAACATAGGCTATATGCCTATATCACATATGAGTTACATGATATAGTTATGTATATATGTATACAATACCATCTATCAAACATATATATAGAGAGAGAGAAGTAGAGAGTGGGTGGTGTGTGTACATGCACATGTGAATGGGGGGTGAGTATGTTGACTGTTACATGTGACAGTCACATATACGTGTATATGAGGGAGGCTAACATGCTTGTATTAGGCTATATGCGTGTGTGTACCTAGGCAAGAGTGAGTGAGTGAGTGAGTGATATGAACTATAGTCAGTCCAATCTGGATAGTAAGGGGATTTACTGTGTTCAGTCAAATAGGAAAGGAAAAGAAAGGAAATCAGTTCATTTCACACAACATTACATACTCCTATAACATATTTCAGACCCATTCACCTCAAACCCAAATCGAGAACCAAACTCTAACCAAATTACCCCAAACTTGAAACTCAGTCAGCACACTATAGATACACTACACTAGGGTTTTAAACATCTAAATTAAAGCATTAAACTAGGTTAAAATGGTTGTCAAACTGGATTTTCAAAATTAGAAAATACAATAAATTAACAAGGTATCAGTCAACATAGGGTATTTAGAAATTGATATATAAAAACATGTTAAAATGGAAAATAATGGTTGGTAAAGGATCTAGGCTATGTGTACGTGTCCAACATAGTGTCTCGTGTCCACCACAACATGACACAGTGTGTCCATGTGTGTGTGTGTGTGTGTCCATCTGTGTGTGTGTCCGTGTGTCCGTGTGTGTGTGTGTGTGTCTCTGTGTGTGTGTGCGTGTGTTCCGTGTGTGTGTGTGTGTGTGTGTCTCTGTGTGTGTGTGCGTGTGTGTCCGTGTGTGTGTGTGGTCCGTGGGAGAGGAGGAGGAGGAGGAGGAGGAGGAGGAGTTAGGTTAGGGTTTACTTGAGCTCGAGGAGAGGAGCTCGACGGGGGGGTACGGGTCGCCGGAGAGGGAGGGAGTCGCCGGGGGGGGGGGTCGCCGGGGGGGGGGGGGGAAGGGTCGCCGAAGGAATCGCCGGAGGGGGGAAGGAGTAGTGGAAAAATTGGAAATTTCGAATGAGTGGGAAAAACAAAACGCTGTGCCCTAAGTAAAATATTAGCGACGTCACATGAGGACATCGCTAAACGTCGTAAACTGGCGACATATCTTAATAATCCAGCGACGTAACGTCCTATTCAGCGACGTAATTTTATACCTGTCGCTGAACGTCGCTATTCAGCGACGTTTTGCGATGTTTATATAAAGGAGTCGCTGAATTCCATATATAGCGACGTAATTTTACGCCGTCGCTAAATTACGTCGCTAATAGATCATATTTTAGTAGTGAGGTGCCTAGACTTATGCTACGATTCGTGCAACGCAACTTAACCCGTGGAACGAGCAGAGGCTAGGCTAAGCCTTAAACGATGGGACCGTGCATGCTTTATTAAGCATTTATGCGGGCGACGCCTATGACTTAGGCTAATTCATAACTTTGTGGCGAAGACCGACTTTCCTTCTCCCAAGCCACGGGACGAAGGACCGAGTTTCATTTTGAAAGCCATCGTGCAACACTTCTAAGCCGACCGTGGACGTTTTCCATGTTCTAACT
>JANAVB010014961.1:0-28750 GCA_029216955.1 Iris pallida | reverse complement strand
ATGGACTAAGATATGAGACCCAACACACCCTAATGTACTGGGCTGGGCCAATCTGAGCCCACAATTAATCAAGCAGGCCGGTCCAGCCCATTTGACAGGGTTTTAGTTTTAACCAGCTCCGAGCTTGAAATATTTTTACTTCCAACCTGTACAGGAACTGAGATGGAATACACAACTTGATTTACCATCTGGATCTAACGTTCATAGTCAACAACGGGCCTCTCATGGGTCTCAACAGTTTGGAAAGATGTTGTGCCCCCAACATCCTTCTTGTAACTAACATGCTTATATTATAACCTCAATGGAAGTGGAGTGTTTCAAATATCACACTAAAAGTGGTTCGTCTCCAAAATCAAATAAAACAAATTTAGATGTTGCAGTAACAACAGCAGAGGGAGGGCTGCCCAGGCTGGAACCATGCCAATTTCATTTAACTTGCATATAGTTGGAGCACACATGTTAAGTAGCAATGGTTTATTCGCAACTCTACCAGTTCAGTTACAAGAATTTTCAGAAAATCATCATCAATGCCATAGCTAGCATATATGACACTGTTCTATGGAACAAAGAAAACGCAACCACCAGCATCCTGTGGTTCTACCCCCTTACAAAATTCAGTCTCCAAATAAAACTATTAGAGCTGGCTCTTTCTTAGAACAAGAGAGAAATGACTTGATGGCTTCTTCTTTGTCACTTTGCCTGGGGATGAGAGGCGATGAAATCGACAGCAAGACTAATTGAGTTGATCCTGTCTGCTTCATTATCAGGGATCTCAAATCCAAACTCTTCCTCCAGCGCCATCACAATTTCTACGGTGTCCAAACTGTCGAGGCCAAGATCACTCTGGAAATGAGCAGCGGGTCACCTACAAACATCCATCAAGTATATGGCAAATATTTCATCAGTTTGTTAAGTGTCTGTCGCATGCTAAATTCTGTCAATAATGCAGGCAAGGGTCTACGAATTTATTGCTAGATGGGAGGATTTGCATTCAATTTTATACACTGGAAAAAAAAATATATATATCAGAGTAATAATGCTTGCTCCCTCATTATATTTCACCTTTTGTATAAATGAAAAAATGAAAGAGATTTGTTGTATAAATAACGAAAAAGCAGCAAGTAAGCCAATGCGCTCAAAATACTAATATTTGAGCATTGCACGTGACATAATATTGTCATGACATAAATCATCATCACATTTGGCATGATCTAATGGGAATACTACTACTAATCCGTTTCTCAGTTAAGTCGGGTTTCCTTTCAGTTATATAATTGGCAATCATATAGCAGATGGTATCGGATGATATATCATCTTGCACTTTTTTACAAACTGTTTCTAGCTTTTTCTTGTTTAGGTCCGAGTTGTTATAGAGGACGCTGTGTTAGGAGCTACATGCAAGCTGAGACGGGATTCTGTTTAAGAAACTCCTATAAAGTTTGAAGAAATCAAAATTTATAATAAATGTATTCTACAACCAAATTATAAAAGTCATAATAACCCTATAAACATAGAATCAAATATTCATAGTAAATGGTGATTAAAAGTTGGCCCAAGAGTCCTATGAGACAGGAAGCACGCACACAAAATCAGAGTCGGGTCTGGGTTGGGTTGTGTTGTGTTGTGTTGGACGTGTACCAGACAAAACGAGACACTCCAAAAATATAAAGGACACTTGAAAACAGTTGCGCCCATGTGTTGTATTTGTGTCCATGCTACATAGATACTATGTAATGGAGATGTCTAGCTACATTGATAGCTAATACTCATTAGCTTGGAAGTTATAACATGACATTAGAAATCAACACGTGTGGTACACAATATTAAGAATCATTCCTGAATCTACAAATCTATATGACGGCAATAGTTTCCTATACCAACCATTTATAAATCAATATTTTGCGTACTTCAACTGCTTTAGTGACCTGTATTAACCCAACCCGCTATTTCTAGCATATACCTACAGCGTATAAATTAACAGGGAAAACCTCTATAAGGCCACTACCTTGAACGGTGATGATAATGGGCATATTTAGGGAATCAAGAAACTCTGTGTAACAAAACTGATGGTGGGATCATTTCAAAGTTAATTTAATTCAACAGAATCTTCCTTGTGACTTCAAACTTGTATTCTACTAAGAGAGGAAGCAAATCCTGAATCACTATAAGTTCATCTATTGCATTTAACCTTTATTACTAAAGAAATAGATCTCAACCATCAATATTGACTTGTGTAACAAAACTCGTGCTGTGACGATAATGAATTGCAACTGATCACAGGTCTGTTTAGAAGTAAGCCAATTTATATGAAACCAAATGTTCTGGTGACTTGATGCTGCAAGGTTTTGGGTAGTTACACCATCTGAAGGGGTCAAATAAAACAAAACTAAGTATTTAGTAGTAGTACCATCCTTTCCACTAGCCACTTTAATGGTAAATATTGTAATAAGTTTTTAAACTACAAGAAATGTGCCATGAGGACACATGATAGATACTCCTTCTCGAGTTCATGTTAACCAAATAGCAAAGAAATGGATTTCAAATTCATGGTTACTGGACATGTCCTAAAGAAGAAACAGCACTAAATTTTGTTTTGGTGAGAGTTTATATATATATATATATATATATATATATATATATATACCATCGTATATCATATTAATACCTATAAGGATTTTCACAAATGTAAAAGTAGTGAAAATTTTGAGAGATAAATTAACAAATATACAGTTATTGAAGCTAAATGCAAGGTCTGCGATCATTTGTACAAGAGACTAGAAAATAAGGAGAGAGATATTTATAAGACCCGCTAAGAGTAAGGAAAAGAGAAGAGACATAGGTAATATTAAATGCATAAAGAGTTGTTAAGAGTCGGTGGGTATATGTAGTTAATTTAGTTCCGGAATGGATATACTTGTACGAGGAAGCTTAAGAGGACTCCTCGTTTTATATATATATATATATATTGAAAACACTTGATGAATATATCCCAATAATCTTAGTGTAATCTTCGACACGGTATGAGAGCAGTATATATACTCAAACCGTCAAAAAACATTGAAAAAAAAGTGGTCAATACTTGAAGACATAAAACTGACATGAAAACCAGTCAGAGGTTCGCTTCCCCTTGGGGCGAACCACAACTCTCTCTCTCTCTCTCTCCTCTCTCTCTCTCTCTCTCGAGTAGTCTTCTACATGGTACCAAAGCATGCTTCTTGGATCTAGCTCTCACAAAAATAAATATATATTCCACAATATATATAAGTCTACCAAAATCAGAGTACTAGATAGTAGACTAGCAAAGTAACAAATACATTCCCATGCAGAGGTAAGATTGGCATTCTTCAACAGTTACCGCATGGCACATACAAAAAAATTACAATCATTGGAGAAAGAAGGATAAGCATGGTCAACGCAAAAGGGACAATGCCCATTTTGCTGAAAGCACTACTAGAAAATAAGAGGATCCACACCATACTTGCTCAATTGTTCAATAATTATCCAGAAAATTTCATCTGGAGGGATGAAGTTCTCAGTATTAGCGTGAAAGAGGAATTTTTTTTGGAAATAACATATAAAGGGAAGTGGCGCCAGTTGTACTGGCGCCTAACAAAAAAAAAAAAAATTAAAAACGAGACCGGCACCAGTGCAACTGGCGCCGAGAATTTTTTTTTATTTTTTTATTTTAAGTCTGGCGCCAGTTCTACTGGAGCCAAACAAAAAAAAAAATGGACGTGGCGCCAGTGGAACTGGCGCCGAGTACCAAAAGAGGGGGGGGGGGGGGGCCTGTTCGTTTGTTGTTTTTTTTTTTTTTTCCTTTTCTTTTGTCTTTTTGTTTGGGTGGGCTGTTTGTAGAAAAGGAGGGGGGGGGGGGGGGGGGCTGTTTGTAGCAAAAGGGAGGGGGGGGGGGGCTGTAAGTTTGTTGCTTTTTCTTTCTTTCTTTTTTTGTCTTTTTCTTTTCTTTTCTTTCTTTGTCTTTTTCTTTTACTTTCTTACTTACTTTCTGACTGAGAGAGCATGAGAGGATTTGAGGGAGACTGAAAGAGATGTTGGATCATATGATTCTTTCCCTCGTGAAGTTAATTTGGACGTAGTTAAAATTTTTGGTTATAAGAAGCGAACTACCACACAACCAACGCTCAGAAACAGCAGAAGAAGAGTAGGAGATCAGCAAGGTGAAGAAGAATAGTTCTATTTACTAAAGAGAAAATGGAACATCAGAATGATGGCCGCATCCCTGGTGGACCTAGACATGTCAATGGATAGTCGAAAATTCGAATTCGATCCGATTTCGTATCCTAACTTTCGGATATTTTTCAAAATTTCGGATATCGGATTCGGATATCCGAATATTTTTCGGATATTATCGTTTTTCGGATATGAATTCGGATATTAAGGTATTCGAATCCGTTAATATCCGATCCGACTTTAAATTGTAAATTTCGGATATCGAATTCGGATATCGGATTTGGATATCCGAAATTATATATATATTGTAGTATATGTATAATGTAATATATATTAATTAATAGAGAAGATTAAAGTATTTTATTCTCAACTGACTTTTACATAAATTAATTATAATATAATTTATATATAATAGTAATATATATTAATTACAATTTACAATAGAAGAAGAAGGACTCAAATATGTAGAGAAATTGAATTTGGTTTTCGGATATTCGGATAATAACTAAATTTTAATATTTCGGATTTCGGATATTCGAATACTAGCATTCGAATTTTTTAGCTAATCGGATCGGATATTATCCGATATCCGTTAAACTAGACGGATACGAATTCGGAGTGTCAAATGAGACATCCGTTCGGATATCGGATTCGGATATTACGAAAAAAATTCGGATACGGATACGGATATTACCCTGTCCGTACCGATAAGCATCCGTTGACACCTCTAGGTGGACCTATCACCCAAAGAGAAATTCAAGAACGTAAAAGTCATGTTTCTGAACTGGTATTTGCTGGAAAGATAAATTTTTTTGGCAAAACTTTATTTATGATTATATTAATTTTTATTGATTCATTAATGAATTTATTTAACTTAATACAATTGCATTTCTAGTTGTATGATTATCCACTAGAAGCACGTTTTACGGGAACATGATCAATGGCGTCATGTAAAAATAACGTCGAAGCTGGCAAATGGGAGCTAATCCCCGAACAAAAGACTTGGTTGAGTCTTTCGATTTCAATTATGTGGACCAAATAGAGTTCATGCAACATGACAGGGACTTGCTATTCAGTTTGGCAGAGCGTTGGTGGCCCCAACGTAATACTTTCCAGTTGTCAGTAGGAGAGATGACTGTTACTCTCTGGGACGTAGCCAACATTTTAGGATTACCTATTACAGGTTCGGTAACTTATTACATAATTTCACAAAAGATATATTTATTCCAATCTTATAAATTTTTTAATTAATATTGCAGGTCATCCTATATACTTTACCGATCGATCAGATGCTAGTATTTTGATACGTAGATATCTTGGTATATCCGGTCCGACCGAACCGGATCAGAAGGGTAGATCGGACGTTAGCGTTAGTTGGCTACGGAGCAACTTTATGTTTCTTGATCGTACACCTGACGGTCCGGTGGTCGTAGATAAAAATCGGGTATAAAAATTAATATTTTATTTCAGATTAAAATTATTATTGTAGTTTAACTCCATAAAGATTTAATTAATATTTCAGATTGTTTGTTGCACAAGAGCCTATTTACTTGCTTTGTGTGGTTCAGTTCTTTTTCCAAACGGAACTGGCTGCAAAGTAAGTGTTCGTCTTTTACCTTTTTGAAAATTTGAAACAAAAGACTCGACATGCATGGGAAGCAACAGTATTCGCATTTTTGTATACTTGCTTGACGGAGTTTGTTAAAACGACGTTAGATACATGCAACACAAATCTGACTGGATGTGCTTGTACTACAGGTATTTTTATAATGTTGTTATATTATTGTAATATTTTATACTGTAACACGAAGGTGATCAGATGCATGATATAATGAACTTAGGTATGGTCCTATGAACATTTTGCTATTGGTAGACCATTACCCATATTAGTCGTGAAACTGGTCTATTTCCGGTAGCCAAGCGATGGACGGTTGATGAAGTGGATCAGGCACACTGCAGAACTCAGGTTGTCCCTATTTATCGGTCGCAATTTGACTCGCTAGAACATATGGAGGTAAATAAATGTTATATTTATATTTTTCTAAAAAGTAGTTGCATCACTGTTATTTATAGTAACTTTGGAAATAGGTTACATGGATGCCATATGTTATACGGCTCGATGCTTCCGATATACAGAGAATGTCCTATTCGTATAGTATGCACAGATATTATATCATATACGACTACCGGACCATGTACCATCCAGCGGATCGGGTTATGCGACAATTTGGGATGGTTCAAATAATTCCTAATGATCCACTGCCCAGTAGCTACGTCGTCGCTCAAGCGCAAGCTAGAGTTAATAATTTGCTTCCTGGTTGGAATTCGAGATTCGAGTATTATAGTGTTGATAATTTGTCCCGCCAAGTGCAAGCACCCAATGATTGCAAGTTTTTTATAATATCATGTTTTATTAAAAACTTCGTTGTATTTGGCTAATTTTTTATAATACGTTGTAGGGTTCGGTGACTTTGCTTACAGAAGTTGGTGGGGAGCACCACATGTATGCAATGGAGATCATAAATTTGAGGAGCCGCGGTTCACTAATAGAGCTATAGATGATACAAGCATGCACATAATAATAAACAGACTTACCGATTTCGTAAGCTTTATTTGGTCAATCGTGTATTTTAATCTTGTTAAATTCAATTTATTTTATTAAATATATCATCCAAACCTATTACATTTCAGGGAAGAGAAATGGAAGGAGAAATTAGGAGGAGTGAAAGTTCCACTTGGCGGCCACATACTATGACGGTCGATCTTATACGACGGATGACGGCTTGGATAAATCATGATGTCTTGCGTGGCCCAGAGCCACATTTGCCTCCGATACACAAGGTTGTAAAAATCGCTAGGCGGCCGCTAGTCGGTTTGTGGGAACTACGGATTAATCGGACTACTCGAGGACTAGTCGGTTTAGAATTTTTAATGAATATATATATGTAATATGTTATAAAAATATTTTAAAAAATAATATGTTAATTGTTGAACTTTTAGTTATTGCAGTGCATTTTCTTATTCATTATTTTGCACAAATTTCTATTTCGATAAATCTTTAAATAATATGTTAACAACTTACTATTTTGCACGGAGAGTTACAGCCGCAGTAGCAAGCAAAAAGCAAAAAAAAAGTAACAAGCAAAAATTAAAAAAAGAGCCACAACAACAGTAGCAAAGAGATAACAAAGAAAAAATAAAAATAAAAAAAGAGTAGGCTAGTCACTTTTTTCAAAAATAGAAAAAAGGCAGCAACAAAGTAAAGAGTCGACGACGACTGCCTTGATGAAGTCGACGGCAGTCCAGACTAGTACCAATTTAGCCAATTTTTGGATGGACCAGCCCTAATCGAGTCGACGGTGGTCGACAAGTGACTAGTCGGGAACTAGCCCCTAGTCGAGTCGGCGGCGGCCGACTAGCGACTAGTCGAGGACTAGTCGGCCGTCTAGAGGGATTTTTACAACACTGTCGATACATATTCCACCGGATTATCCATCCGACAACGTTAGCCAGAGACGAAGCTGTTATTCCACTATATATGAGCAGAAAGAGGAGGTCCCTTCCTACTATGCTGGAGAGGGGACTTCATATCATGCTGGAGAGGGAACTTCATACCAGTCTGGAGAGGAGGTCCCTTCCTACCAGTATGGCGAAGGGACTACCTACTAGTCTGGAGAGCAAACTTCATACCATGTTGGAGAAGGGACTTCCTATCAGTATAGAGATGGGACTTCCTACCATGCTGGTGGAGAGTATATCCCAGGTCGGTCCAGTGTCAACTCCAACAGCTACAGATTGGTTCAGAGGCCTATCGGAGCATGCGACGTTTTTTTCAACTCCAGCAGCTCTAGCAGCTACAATGCCAACCCAATAGGAAACTGATTCGGATTCGGGTCCAAATCCAAATCGATTTGATCCTCCAAATCTTAGACCAAATAGACAAAGAGAGTACGCTAGGTGGGTTAGAAGTGGTCATAGTAGTGGTTGTAGATGATTATGTTGTTGGTGTTGTAATGTAACATATTGAAAAATATGTTGACTGGTACGGTATAATATTACAATTTGAATGGTACGATAAAATATTACACAATTGCAATATAAATCTATCATGACCGACTTGATGGCTGATTAGTACTTTTTTTTCTGTTGTGACCAAGTCCATTGCAATTACTGCAACGTAAATATGTCGATTCATCCTTCGATTTCATGCGGTTCTTCTTTGTCCGTCCAGCTTTGCGTCTTACATCTAGTACTCCAATTTGTCCTCTAACCAAAGCACTTTCAAGATCGTACGGCAGTGGAATTGGTTCCAGATGCGGCTCGTATACACTTTTCAACTTGTTAGTAGAAAATAGGTTACAATAATAATTTGTGATACTATAATTGGAAGACTTACACGCATAACAGGCATGCACACATGGAATGTACATATGATACCACCATAAGCATGAACAATAACATTTATCTAAGTGTACTACATATGTTCTTTTTGTTGCACGATCTAATATTTCAAACGTATAACCTTCAATATGCAACACATGCAGTTGGTGTTTTTCTCTATTTATTCGAGCAATTGTTTTTAACATTCTTGGACAATACTCTGTTTCAAGATTTTGAGCAAATTGTCTGTTCTTCTCTTGTAGAGAAATAATCTTAGCTCTAATGCCGTCAAGTAGTATTGTTATCGGTTTATCACGTAATTTCTTAACCCAGTTATTGAAACATTCTACAAGATTAGAAGTGTTAATATCTAATCTAGGAACAGGAGAATATGCAGTAATCCAATGTGAAAAATTACGTGTTTCATCATTTACTCCAACAAGCCAATTAAACATGTCAATGTTTTCGGCTTTAATTATTTCAAACCATGAATCGGCGTCTGGTTTGTTGTAGGATCTTGCAAGATAGTCAAGCATTTGATGAAACTTTTAATCTTTGTAACCGATTTCAATTCTGTTTAAAATGCTGAATACAAAAGAAATGGCGTAATTCTGGAAAGGTTAAACGCATGGCATGAAGCAAACCATTTTGTTTATCTAATATAATTTTTTTTTATTCCATTCATTAAAAAATCTTTCAAAAGATGTTCTCAAACTAGTTAAAAACCAAGTCCACGATTCTGTGTTCTCCCCTTCCGCACAGCATAAGCAATTGGATAAAGTTTATAGTTCGGATCATGAGTACAAGCAATAAATAATATACCTTGGTATTTAGATGACAAAAAGGTAGCATCAGTACTAATAATTGGTAAACAACCACTCAAAAAACCGTCAATACAAGCTTTGAAACAAATAAAAGCACTAGGAGGAGAACTGGTAGGGAGTTCCTCCTCCAATGGCCCATTGACGACAACCTCTAAAATCCCTATTGCCTACCCATCTCCTCCAGGCCACCCCCCCCAAACAACAACAACAACAAGAGGACCCTCCTCTTCCGTTGTATCGCCTCTGATCTTTGCTTCTCCCTCTCCTACCCACTTTCTATTCCCTAGCTCATCTAGGAGGTCGATAGCCTCTCCCTCCACTCGGGACAACCATATTTCCTCTATGTGAACTTTCTACTCAGTACTCGTCGTCCACATCACCTATAATACTATTTTCCGCTTCTCTGAATTAACAGCCTCAAACGGACCTAAATGCCAAGGTGTCCTTCATGCCTCGTGCTTAGTGGATGGTCTCTGACAAGCCGAGGAATAAGTGGTGGATAGTAGAGGTCATCGACTCCTTTCTCTATTTCAGGGAGGATATTATACTATGGAGGGATACGACAATTTAAATATTTACACAACATTGCTAGGATTTACAAAACATTGCTAGGATTTATTTGGCCATCATCCCGACAACTTCTTGTCACCGCAATGACGAAAGGAAGTTCAAAAAAAAACTTTTATTTCTTTGTTGCTTGCCGACAATGTAATCTTGACAATCAAGAAATACTATTTTGCCATGGTTTGAAGTTATGGAAGTTTGGAGTTTTTATATGGTTTTGGAATTACAAGGCTCCAGAAATCTAGGGTTTCAAAAATCTACTGAAATTTTGAAACTACAAAAACTCTCTCTCCTCTCAACCATACGAGTGGAGATCTTCTCCAACCCAACTTTCACTACCACAAACAACCAGACTCGCCACTGCCATGGCCGCCTCTCTACCGACCTCGACTATATCTTCCCCAAAACTACCATAAAATTCTTCGAGAAGAACAGTAGTTTCCCGAATCGCCTCGAGCATTGGTTGTTCCAACAACCGGACCACCAAAATAATGGACTACGAAGAAGAAGAAGAAAAAAACCATGCAAATGCTGAATCGAATCGAATCGAATCGAGGAGGAGGATGGAGTCGGTCACCTTGTAGGGATCGACCTTCTGGAAGTTCTTGACGACGGTGACGATCCGATCGGCGACCTCCGACTTGTCCAGGAACGAGCCCTTCGCCTCGTCCGACGAGAACCGCCGCCCGACGAGGCGGACGACGGACGCTCCCACCGCCGGCGAGGCGGGGACCGCCGATGGCACTCTCAGGTGCTTCAGGAGCGCGCTCCTCGCTGCTGCAGCCGCCATTAGAGTCGGTACTAGAGATCGGTACTAGAGATGGAGAGCGAGAGCGAGAGAGAAGTGAGCCTATGGGTGTGTTTTTTTAGGGCTGGTTTGTTAGATTGTATCGGATCAACATAGGTGGCGGTTTGGTTCGACGAGATAAGGGTATGTTTGGTAAACTGGATTTGGATTTGAACTTTCAAGGAGAAAACAAAAAAAAATTCATTCACTTTCATGTCCTCTTAGTAGGGGACAAATGTGTTTGGTTGAGATAGAAAAGTGAAAAATGGAAAGTGAAAAGTAGACATGTGTGTTTGATTGAGATATGTAAACGAGAAGTGGGAAATGAGAAAGTATATAATAATAATAAAAATTATTTGTGTTAGTTAATGTTAATAAAAAATATTTGGTTAATTAGTTAATTATTATAATTATATAAAGAAATATCTAATATTAAAATAATACTTTAACTAATTAATATAAATGAACTAATATTAAATATATTTAATCAACTATGTTAGATATTTATAACTTAGTTTGAGAGAGAGAGAGACTCTCTCGGGGTCGTGCGGCGTGGTCCGCAATGGTCGGATCCGGCGGAGGTCGGTCAGCAAGGGTCCACAAGGGTTGGATACGACGGAGGTCGGTCCGCAAGGGGCGGATCCAACGCTAACCGGAGGCCCAGCCATGAGAAGCAGGGGTCGGATCTGGCGGAGGTCGGTCCGCAAGGGGTTACAATTTTTGTTTTGTTTGGCAAATCCAACCTCAAAATTCGCCACATCCAGTTGAGGAGAGTGGATGTGGAAGTGGGAAAAGGAAAGGGGACAGGGACTGCAACACTCTTCCCCAAGCAAAATCCAGCTTCCCTTCTCCATCTAACCAAACGGTTGATTCCCATATCCAACCCCAAAATCCTGCAAAATTCTGAATTTGGCCCAAATTCCATTCCACTTCCTGTTTACCAAACAGCCCCTAAGATAGTGAAAAAATTGGAAAATCAAAATTTTGCGTATACATTGCGTACGATATCACTATGCAATTTTTTTCAATTTCTTAGCTTGGGTGTCTTGAAAATTAGGCCAATTATAAAGGCACTTCACATATTACTCAGGGCTAGTCCAAATATGGGTTTGGTTTATTTACGAGTTTTATCACGTCCCGATCCCGCATAGTCTTTTCGTCATCGCTTCGGACTCTGTGAGACCGTAGTCCTCACTTGGGCGTGATATCGTGCAAGCCTAAGTTGCGCTTGCACAAGGCCAAGACCTGTAACAAGACTAGATAGACAATACGCATGAGAACATATTACAGATATTTGAAGCAGCAGCGGACATATTACAGGATATATGAATTGAACACAATGGTAACAAGAAACAATTCTCTTTATTGATTTCATTTGAACAAATTACAATCACTCAATTCTCTCTAATACAATGTTTACATTCTTTCAGAAATATTACAAATTACCATGATCTCGTTCCCATACATTACATCCCTTTATATACAAAACAAACTCTTGGCAACATATGTCCTCCTCTTGGCATCTCTTCTGATTTCTGGCTCCTGAGGATGAGGTTCGGGCTATCGCTTCGGACTATCCCTTTCGATGCGTCTTGCACCTGCATGCAGACTGATGATTGGTCAGTATATCAGCATACTGGTGATTGTGTGTAATGGCTACATTTGTCTGAAACGATCACTGTTCATTTAGTGAGAAAATATTTCTTGTGATGTGATCTTGCTACTTTTACCTATGTTCATTTCATGCATACAGAGTCAGTTTACATTTTCTTTGAAAACATCTTTGAAAAACCACAATTCATTTCGTTTCATTTCAAGCATGCAAGGGGACTGTTCATTTCAAGCACGATGACTATTCATTTCATGTGCAGTGCGCAGCGTGTTTCATGAACCATATCATTTCATTAGGGACAACAGCATTAGCATTCTTTTCTCTTATTCAAGACATTCTCAGGCAGATAATAAGCATGATGATCATAACTTCTTTGGACGGAACATAGAAATTCTTGGCAACAATTTATTCTTTAAGCAACTCATGTTCAGGAAACTTAGCAACGAATGTATCACTTTTTTAGTGATTCTTACCATAGCCGACAGTCTATTCCTACATAAGACAAGGATTAACATAAACATAACATAACCAACATTCTTATTTCCTGTTCGTCTCTGCATCGTTAGTTCTTAGCAAAATCGTTATCGACACATGCAGACCCGATTGACATCTGTGACTCTCCGGTTCAGCTCTGCACTAATCAACACTTATCTATATGATGGTCCATGGAAAATCCCATGATTAGCCGCTGTGACTCTTTAGTTCAGCTCGTCGATAAGGACTCAGATATCGGCTACCCTTTTAACATGAGGTCTCTTTTACCTCGGGGTGCTCTTAATCTCTCCTAGGCTGAGTGGTTCTAGGTGCCCCCAGATACCACTGGAGAGACAAATTTTACTTGTGCACAAGTTGTCCGAGACCAGTGCATGCTCTATCATTTCTATCAGATGAAACATATTTTGATGATCTTTCAGATATATGACACGTTCATTTCGTGCCTTAGCAGATATACGACATGTTCATTTCGTGCCTTAACAGATGTATGACACGTTCATTTCGTACCTTTCTTCTTTTCGGATCACATAGCCAACAGCTTCTCTCTTTTCTTATCAAGCATGACAATGAGTCATATTCAGAACAAAGATCTATATTAGCATGACAACATCTCATTTGATTTAACATAGCAAACGTTCATTTCTTTTTTACCAGGCAACAATCTTCTTTAGCATACATGCATCAGCTCGTTTCTTATTAGCAGGCAACAATTCTTCTTAGCATACAGATTATCTCTTTTCTTGTTCTTAGCATGGCAGCATGTGGATTCTCTTATAAGCATACTCAATGATTTCAATTTTGTTATTAGCAATAATATTCAATCAAAAACTCAGATTTTTATTAGGCGTAAGTGAATCATAAAATGAGTCTTTGTCCACTCACCCAGATCAATCGTCTTCTGTTATAGAGCCAGCAATCTGATTTCTCTGTTTATCTAGTGCCTTTGCGGAGCAGGGCACTACAAGTTTGCCAGTTGAAAAATTACATATGGCTAGCCCAAATATAGGTGTTTAAGTCAATTTTTTTATAATATTTTTGCTCTCGTCTCCTTCCTCGCATCTCTTTCCCCAATCCCTATAACCTCTCAAATCCCTACTTCTTCTTCTACACCATCTCCATCTTCCCCATCTCATCAAAATCCTATATTTTTTTTTTCTATTTTCAATTTCAGAGATGGCACCCAAAGGCTAGCTCTTCACAAGATAAAAATCCTAATACTTCCTTCCTCACAAATAGGGCATGAAAATAAACCCTAATAACTCTTAATTTCTGACAATCGCAATAGACCAAGTCGACTTTATGACTGTCACAAATTCTTGCAGTCCTAAAGTATTCTATTTCTGCCACAATTTCGTATTCTCTATGGATTTATGTCAGTTTAGAAAGGAAATGATTCCAGTAATTATTGAGAAATTTCTGTAGGCCAATTATTGAGATTTGGCAAAGCATTCTTTTGCTCCCACCTGTGCTTCTCCGAGTAAAATACTTACGATTTCGAAATATCCAATATTTTTAGTACCTATCTAGCGTATCCAATAGCTTGCTTTCAAATGTGCAAAGTTCTCTCCACATTAATTGGCTCAAGTTTTTGTAGCAACTAATATGCTCTGTGAGGTTTTATCACATTTTAGGACTGTCCAGATTTTTGGCAGTCCTAAATACTTCTAGGACTGCCAGAAATTTGGGCAGTCCTAAAATAGATTTGCTGTACAGCAAGTCCATTTTAGGATTTTTTTCAAATTTCTGACAGTCCTAAAGTCGACTTGGTCTATTACGGTTGCCAGAAATTATGATTTATTTCCATGTCTTGTTTGTGAAGAAGGAAGTATTAGGGTTTGTATATTGTTTGTGAGGAGCCTTTAGGTGCAATCTCTGAAATTTGGAATGGAAAGGAATCTAGGATTTTGATGGAGATGGGGAAGATGGAGATAGTGAAGGAGAAGAAGTAGGAATTTAAGAGATTTTGGGAAGAGAGAGAGTGAAAGGTTGAAATGAAGGTACAAAATTGAATTTGGGGGGAGGGGGGCACCCTAAGTAAAAAATGAATTGTCCTGGATAATTTTTTCTCTAAGCAGGGCTACCCAATCCTGGGCTAGCCCTGAGTAAATATTGAAGTGCCTTTATAATTGGCCGAAAATAAATGAAGGTTGGAAATGAATTTTTCTAAAAAGTTTTGTGTTCGAGTAGTTGTTGAAATGAGTTGGAAAGTATAATTTCTTGTAATTTTATGATTTAGAAAGCGTTAAAGTAGGGAGGATTAATCCTCCTAGCAAACACTTTGGAGAAGAAAAAAATTCTGATTTCAAAATAAGAAAGTGGTGGCAGATAAGATATACTGTTCATATCACTTCACAGTTAATCTTGTATGCAACCAAATAGGCGAAGTGGGAGATACTTTTTCCAAATCTGAATTTTTCAGTTCATAACTCCTAACATCCATGATAATCGACCAACCATATAGGCCCTTAAAGCCCAGACAACACAAGTGCAATAAAAACATTTGTCGTATGTTATTTTATACAACATTGTTACTTAAAAACATTTGTCCATAAGTTTTTTTTATTTTGAAAAAAAATAAAATTTAAATAATAACTATAGTTCTTCTTTTATCTGTGTATGTATAATTATATACATCATTTGTTACTAAAAAATCACGTGTCTTCGACATTTCTTGAAAATTTATCCCATGCCATCGATACATCTTGATAAATTAATTTGTTTAAATTGCTTATTATTTATACAATTCAATAATATTTTTAAAATTATTGACTTATCGTAATATTTCTTTAGATGACTTTGGAGAAAGATCATTATGTTGGGAATACTTTTATCAGTTAATTATAATCTTTATTTATTCTCTTATATTTTGTAACTAAATACAACTATCTTTTGGTCAATGTAATTAGTTTTAAAGTAGGAACATCCCTTGTTATAAATAAAAAAATTTAGAAATAGTTAGTGTAAATAACCCTTAATGATATGATATTATAAAGTTTGGAACAAAAAAAATGTCCCTCCAGCATTCGCAAGAGAACCTCATGAATGCGAGAATGAGGTGCTTCCGTACCAGACCGAAGATGAATTTGGATACTGAAGATATGAAAAGAATGTTATATACATTTATAATATTTACACGACCTTGGAAGGAGTTGACATGTTCCACGGCTGAGTGGTCTGAAATATATATATATATATATATATATATATATATATATATATATATATATATATATATATATAGGATCGTTCTACAATACATCCGCTGGAAATGGATGTATCGATACATCCGAAATCTGGACCGTTGGATGTTGATCCAATGGTTCGGATTGAATAATAGTGTAGAAACATCATTTAATGCTGATTTAGACTTTTGACCTGTTGGTAACTTGCTTTAGCAGGTCATTCTTCACTTTAATTTTTTCAATGAACACCCTAAATTAACTCATATTTACTCTCTCAAAAGTCCATCCAATTTAATATTTCGTAATTTTTTTTTGGTTACAGGTCGTCGTGGTGGTGGTGTTGGTGGTTGTGGTGGAAAGAGAAACGGAGATGAAAAAGAAAATAAGAATCGGTCCGGATCGCGTCGAACGTCGTCGAGCCCTCCTAGAACAACGAGGAGTACCAGCTGCGCCGAGAAGAATCGGTCCGCTTCGCGTCGGACGTCGTCGAAACCTTCTCGAACAAGAAGAAGTACCAGCGGCGTCGCTCTAATTTTACTGTCCATGCCATTGTCAGAAATCTTATTTTTCATCTAATAATTTTATATTTTGTTAATAAAGCTACATGTCACGGTGGTGGTGGTGAAC
The DNA here is from genome assembly GCA_029216955.1 of Iris pallida. Classification (NCBI taxonomy): domain Eukaryota; kingdom Viridiplantae; phylum Streptophyta; class Magnoliopsida; order Asparagales; family Iridaceae; genus Iris; species Iris pallida. The sequence goes on along the minus strand of JANAVB010014961.1, from coordinate 12,091 downwards.
TGAGGAAACCTGCTTCTGAGGTCTGACGGATCATCTGCTCACTTATTTAAAAAAAAATCTGTATTGATCGGACGAAATATTTTTTACTTTTCTAATGATAATTTTTTCGAAGAGAATATTTTATTTGGACGGTGAATGACCATTCTCTTTGCTTTTAACACAGAGGATGGCCATTCTCTTTGCTTTTAACACGGCGAATAGACGGAGAATGGCCATTCTCTTTGCTTTTCACACGGCGAATGGACGGAGAATGACCGTTCTCTTTGCTTTTAACACGGCGAATGGACGGAGAATGGCCATTCTCTTTGCTTTTCACACGGCGAATGGACGGAGAATGACCGTTCTCTTTGATTTTAACACGAAGAATGGCCATTCTCAAGGAGAATGACCATTCTCCGTTCCTTTAACATGGAGAATGGCCATTCTCCGTTCTTTGAAAACGGATAACGGACACTCTGTGCTTTTAACAAAGTATGGTACATTTAGGATTGGAAATGTTCAAGTATCTCATATTTTTTTCACCAAATATTTACAGTATTTTTAATATCATTTACCATAGTACATTCATTTAATATTAAATCATTTTCAAGATAATCCGAATATCATTTTATCAGGCTTCCACTGTATGGCTGAACAAAATTTTTTGCGAATGTTTGAATATAATTAACCTACTATCAAAGAGAATTTTTCTTACATTACATTATGCATTACACTGGCATCGACTTCATACTGATGGCATCGATGTACTGATGGCAATAACAAAGGATGAACATGCAGGATTACAATTATGTTTTCTCAAAAACAAGGGATAAACAGACAGGATTACAATTTTAATAACAAGGGATGAAGAGGCACTGGCATCGAATTCATACTGATGGCATCGATGTAATAATTTTTTACAGAAAGCAAAACACATTACAATCAAATAAAGTTTCAGTGATCCCAGGAATGCATCCTAATGAGGCCACCTGTAAACCCTAGCAATGCACCCAGGACTCATGAAATCTGTGATTGGCATCTGCAAATCAAAGGAATACACCAAAATATCAATATCATCTATGAAGGCCAACTGCCAACCAAATAAACGCTTCAACCAAAAAATCATAATCAAATTAAGTATACTTCATTCCAAGTCCAATAAATTGCATAATTCACGTTACAATAATCTGCATAATTCACGTTACAGTAATCTGCCCAATCCACGTTACAGTAATCTGCCCAATCCATGTTAGTAATTCAACATAGAACCTGCATAATTCACAATACAATAATCCAAATAAATATCAGACCTACTCTAAATTCAAGACCATATTACATTTTCAAAACAAATTACGAACTATGCACTTAGTACAAGCGAAAAGTTTAGTCTTACAATATTTCAAACACAAAATTTAGTTTGTCCACCATGACCAACAAATATTCAGAACCATATTACAAGTCAAATATTACATCCAAATTGAAATAAGAGAGATTCAAAACTCAAAAGATGAATCTTCATAGCCGTCTCCATCTTCTTCTTCTTGTTTCTTTTTCTTTTTTTCCTACTTCTTCTTTCTCAAAATGTCCTTCACCTACACCTTGAGGGACGGATTAAGAAAAATTATAGTCAGTATTGACTCACTTTATATGTAGAAATGACATTCAGAAACATAAATAGAAGTATCAAAGTGATGGCTAGCATTAAAGTGTCAATGTGCACAGTGTATATTTTTACATAAGAGTTTGGGTTAGCCCCATTTACCTTCTTCACGAGGGAAGGAAAATCTTATTCTTGGTCAGCAAATTCAACCTCTATCTGGTTAATCTTATCCAGAATCAATTTCTGGTTGTCGGATATAGTCTTCATCTCTTTGAAGACATTCTCAAAGTTTGCAGCAACAAAATTGTATAGGTCATCAACCATGTCCTTAGTGTTTTTGATTCCATAAGTTGATGGTTTTCCAGATGTTGATGGTTTGCTTGCAGCTGCTGCCCGTTTTTCAAACATTCGAGTGAAGGTTAGTTTTCTCATGGGGCCTTTGTTTTTAATATAAACATTCCATGCTAAGCTTGGGACAGAATGTTTATTAGCCATCGAGCATACAAATCCTCCGAAAGGGAGAGCTGTCCTTGCAGTTGGTTTTCCCACGAGATGCATCATTCTACTGAACATGTAGGAACCTATATCCATCCTTTTTTTTCTTCCCCATATAATAAAGAAATTTTACTCTCTCGGGATGGATGGAAAACTCATGTCCAGTAGGGTTGAGTGTTTGAGATACGTAGGCATGCAACAATTTATACAAAGTTTTTAATTGATCTTTGTATACATTTTGAGGGGTCGTGGCACCCATCGAAACACCTGTAATCTCATGAATTGCATCCGTCATGGAAACATTATCAATATCTTTCATATCAAACTCAGGAACTGGATCAAATTCATAAAATTCGTTGATGACAGCAGCATTTATCCTAATCAGTTTCCCTCTCAGAAATACCAGTGGTTGATCCTCTTCTTTTTCTTTAATTTCAGCCGGAAGAATTGAGTAAAATTCTCTTACTATTGTTTGGGAGATTTTTTCAAGACAGGATTTGTTCAGTTTCTCCAATTGATAGAATTTCAATATATCCAGGAAAGCTTCGTCTTCGACATCATCCATCTTAATTGATCTTTCAGGCATAACAGCCTTTTTCTTGAAATATTTAATGTAAATCTTCTTAGTTTTTGAGTCTTTAAATTTTTTTACCTCCTCTCCAACCTGGGACTTATTTGATGATTGCTCTTCCTCTTCATTTTCCTCTTCTGATGAGGATTCAAAATCCACAGAGTACGCTGATGACTCTGTATCCGTTGCCACCTTAGCCTTCGCTTGAGTACGCCTTCGATCTTCATAAGTTGAGTCTTTCGACGACTCTGTATCGAAGATAGATTTATCGGTCTTTGTCGAGCAATGAGTGTTTTTAGCCTTTTTTGCACGTGGCTTGGCTGCAGCCTCCGCCTTCATCGTCGCTGCCGCCGCCACTGCCGCCGCTGCTTCCGTCGCTGCCCTTTCGGCCTCTGCCCTAGCGACCATAATCTTGGTTTTCGTCATCCTTGCAAGTTCTGCCCTTCGGGCCTGTATCGCATCCCTTTGTGGATTCTTCCCCTTCGACGACGGTCGTTGTTTCTTCGGCGGCATTTTGATTAGAAGAGGGTTTGGGAGAGGGTTTGGGAGAAGGAAGAGGGTTTGAGAGAAGTAGAGGAAAAATTCGACCGTCTTATGTGACCTTGGAAAGTGGAAAAAATTAGAATAGTTTTGAGTTTTAAATTAATTTATTACTATTATTACTAGTATAAGACGGTCGAATTTATTACTATTAAATTTAAAAAACTACTTTCCAAAATTAAATTTATTACTATTATTACTAGTATATATCCATGTGAAATCACTACATAAATCTTTAGGATTTTGAGACCCTAATTTTAAAAAGTACTTTCCAAAATTAAATTTATTACTATTATTACTAGTATATATCCACGTGTTCCGTATAAATTATTAAAAAATTTGGCAGAAAAAATATGGTGGAAACATGTTTATTTAAAAAAATTTGACAACATATTTAAGAATGTGAAGTTTAATCTCAATATTTTCTTGTTTCGAATATTTGATTAAATTTTTGAAAATAAGAAGATTATGTACTCGAAAAGAGTAAAATTGAAACACTCAAAGTTGTCCTCTATTTTACTTTGTAATCATATTTAAGATGGATTTGACGGCAAGATTGACGCTGGCAGCATAATCAATTCTATGACGTAACAAGTCATTGATGGGGATATCGTCGCTGATATATGGATTTGACGTAACAAGATTTTTTAATTATAAAGAGCAATGCTATAGTTAGCAAATGGGTGTAAGTTGTCAGAAGGTTGTAAAAGTTTGATTGTAGCCGAAAACAAATTGAGTTAACAAAATATTATATTTCATTAAATCCCAGCTTCGTCGTCGGAACATTCTCCGGAGAAGTATACAAGAGGAGGACAAAAAACTGTAAAAAAAAAAAAAAAAAAAAGTCTAGCCCTCACTGGCCTCGCGGAGGATCTCCGCAAAGTCCTACAGGGTGCGCACACCCGCCCTATGGCACAGGCGGCGAAACGCTTCCCCCTTCTCCAGAGAATCCCGTTCCTCCGGAGTGATCGGCAACAGGTCAAAGTTGGGCGCCGGATGAAGAGGTCGAGCGATGACCTCCAGTGACAACCCGCAGGAGGTCAGGAAGTCCGCAGCCTCTGCCAGCCAGTCATGGGCCAGAGACGACGCAGAGGGTGCAACCTACTCAGATGAATGGGGACCCCTATGTATATATATACACGTTCCAAATCGACTCTTCCTATTCCTTATTGGAAGTTGGGGATATACACTCTTACAACCTTCACCCATTGCTGACATGTGGGCCATGGCCCACATGTCAGCAATGGGTGAAGGTTGTAAAAGTGTTGTAAGCATTTGGTAGTAGACTTAGCATTATTGATGTCTTTCCAGGCTTAGTTGGTTGTGCTGTTTGGCTTTTACATGGAAGGCCTAGGTTCGAGTCTGGTGTTTGGGTTCTGTAGAATTTTTCTATTGTTAATATTTTTTGGGTGCTAATATGCTTTTTAACTTAGTATGGAACAATTTTTGGGACTGTTAATGGTCATTCTCCGTTCTTCTAACACGGAGAATGGTACATCTAGGACGGAGAATTGTACATTTAGGACGGCGAATGGTACATTTAGGACGGAGAATAGTAAATGTAGGACGGAGAATGATATATGTAGGACGGAGAATGGTCCATATAGGACGAAGAATGGTACATTTAGGACAGAGGTAGGACGGAGAATGATACATGTAGGACGGAGAATGGTACATATAAGACGGAGAATGGTACATTTAGGACTGTTCTGTAGGGTTGTGAATTTTAAATAGTTTGGCTGTTTAGGTTTATTTTGAATCTATATAAATTGGTTTTGAAGGCTCGTGAAGATGAATTAGTTTTGCTGTTTGGCTGTTAATTGCCATTCTCCGTTCCTCTAACACGGAGAATGGTACATTTTGGACGGAGAATTGTACATTTAGGACGACGAATGTACATTTAGGACGGAGAATGGTAAATGTAGGACGGAGAATGATACATGTAGGACGGAGAATGGTCAATATAGGACGGAGAATGGTACATTTAGGACGGAGAATGGTACATAAAAGACGGAGAATGGTACATTTAGGACTGTTCCGTAGGGTTGTGAATTTTAAATAGTTTGGCTGTTTAGTTTTGTTTTGAATCTATATAAATTGGTTTTGAAGGCTCGTGAAGATGAATTAGTTTGGCTGTTTGGCTGTGTAAATAGATTTTAAAGGGTTGTGAAAAAGATACCAATGTTTTCGTATCGATCACCATTAATTATGGTGAATGGCACTGATACCACTAATATGAGTGGAATTTGCACCGCCAGAATTCATTTTGAATAAGGTAAAATCTGTGTTGGAAAATGGTAAAATCTCTTGGATATGATTACACTGAGATGTTGTATTAATGGTAAAATCTGTGTTGGAAAATGTCGAAATCTCAGAAGTGAGCCGTCTTAGGCGTCATTATATCACAGTCCATCTTATTTATAAAAAAATAATCATGTAAAAAATTAGTATTGACAAAAGTAAAATTTGCTCAAAATGGAGAATCGAACTCATAAAAAATATCTTGTATGTATACTAGTGAAAAATATATATAAAGAAATGCATGCATGCATGCATGCATGCTAATGTTTTCACCATTCACCCCAGGAATGATAGAACATATCTAAATTATTATACCACTCGTACACAGGTTCTCCTGGTACTGGGATTACATTATCAAAGGGTTTTTTAAACGTCTGTATTGAATAACAAATTTTTTAGAGTTCGTCGTCGAAGATCAGGTTGAAGCACCCACGTATGTCGAGCAGGTGAAGACCCTTGCAGTTGCATATGATAGATCGCAGCGTGTCTCCATTGAACATGCCGAATCCCATATGTAGGTGCTCGAGACGCGGCATCGAATCAGCCACGGTCTTTCCCTCCGTCTCGTTTTTCGTGTCCAGCATGAACATGTTCCTGAGCATGAAATTCGGAGGGGGCATGTTCCTACTCAGCTTGACCAGACGGCGGCAATAATTTCCGACGGAAATTATTCCAGTCGACGTGATGTAGAGGCAGTAGCTAATGTCGAGTTCTTCCAGCACAGGGAGAAACTCCAAGTGTCTCACGAAAGTTTCATCACTCACGTCGTACTTCGGAATGTGCAGCACCCTTAGAAATTTCCTACTGTATTATAAAAATGGGTAAACATCAATAGAAATTAACAAAAGTATACGTAAAATTTTGTAATAGAAAAAATAAAGTATTAGAATAAGACCAAATAAAATTTTGCACTGGCCTTAAACATGCAAAAGAGAAGGCTGCTTCGTCGAGCTTGTACGCGGAGAGGGACCCCAGATGTCCCTCACTGCGAGCCACGAGCTTCATTACGGTCAAACTAATCTCAGCGGTTTGCTGGTCCTCCGGCGCCACTGTACCAAGTCGACGTTAGACCAATAGTCTAAGGGACCGTTGAACGCCTTCCACCACGAACGGCAAACTGGGGCCACGTTGCACATTACCTCGTCCGCCGACATCCCCGACAGTACCAGTATCATCGAGAGAATCTCGGTAGGGATGACGGCCCATCCGCTGCAGTTGATCTTGCTCCTCTCCATTGCGACTGTTCTTTTCTTCTTTCCTTTGTTTCTCTCTAGTCGGATGGGTTCTCTTCTTTGGAAAAGGCTATTTAACCCCTCGTTTACGCGGGTGTATGTAACCTGCTCGTGGAGGGGTGTGACCGAACAAGTCACGAATCTATTGGGAAATAACGGTAATGCCACTGTATTAATATTAGCAATTAGTCGTTTGGGCTCCCAATATATTTGGATGATGCCATCTCCCATTATGTGGCATCTGACATGGCAGATGACATAACAGCTGACATGGCAAATTTTAACCCCAAAAATTAATTACCCAAATTTTTTTTAATGTTAATGTTAATGTCAATATTAATATTAATGTTAATGCTAATATTAATGTTAATATTAATGTTAATATTAATCAATGTTAATTTAATATTAAATTATTTATTTACTATTAATGTTCATTTTAATATTAATTTTATTGTTAAATTTTGCCATGTCAGCTGTCATGTTAGCAACCATGTCATATGCCACATAATGGAAGATGGTATCACCCAAATTTTTTAGAAGCAAATAACATTTTCGTAATATTAGTTTTAATTATATTATAAATTTTAAATTAAGAGAAAAGCCAATGTAGATTTAATATTAATGCTACTGTAAAAATTTTCCGATCATACCTCGATACTTACGTTTGTCGACCGAGTTACCGTCTTCATCATTATCAAGTTTTTATCCGAATCATCGTCATCGCTGGGGCGTGATGCCCTACGAGCCTGGAGTTGCGCTCGTGCAAGACAAGATAACAGATTCATAATAGTGTTTATAGCTCAAATTGATAACATAAGCAGCGGAAGGAAAACGTAGTATACAACAAGAACCTCTTTTATTGATAATGAACTGAAGGTTACAATGGCTCTGAATAGCCCAACTCATCATGCCAATTGGCTACAACGCTCATGATCTCTCTAGCTCACAAAGGAGTACATTGTTCCATACATTATGCCTCTTTATAGCCAACAAGTAGTCTTCGGCTGAACATCTCCATGTCGCAAGTCCGAACGCCAATGCGGTAGCTCCTCTTGAACGCTAAGGACTCCATGCATCTGGACGTCCAAACCGAGCTCCGCCTCGAGCCGAACATATCATGAACTTGTCCACCACCGTGTCCCTACGGCAGATACAGTTAGACATAATCTTAACATAAACATTGTGATCGTGCTCATCTATATCCCATTTCGCCTAGCCTGTAAGGTTAGAACTTTAGATAAGAAATTATATCATTTCACTCAACCAACCAACCGTAAACTTAAATATATGCATAAGGGTGGCAGGCCCTGCGCCTGCACCCAGCGCTAATCTCAGCCCACCGGCCCTATCTATATGAAGGTCACGGTGTTTCTGTCACGACCCGCACCCTGATTAGGGGCACGAGTACGTGGTTACGTCCAGCCTACGCCGCAGCTTCGGCGGTAGAATGCTGTCTAGGTCATCTATAAATACTACAACTAAACAGATAAATGTACCTGTACAGTATATACACTCCGAATGGAGGTGACATAGCAATACAGTCTCAATCACAAATGTAAAACTAAGGTAGATAGTATGGAAAGGAAAATACGAATGATGAGAACATGAAATAAGTCCAAGATCCACACAAGTCCAGAGCTATACACAAACAACCCAGAGAATCACATAATATATAAAAACTACTATAGTCTAAAAAGTACTAGCTAGCTCGTAGGCCAGGAAAACCTAACTAAGCTACACTACTCAGGGTGAGCAAAGTCTAGTGGCTCTACTAATAAGCCACAGCCCGGGTCTACTCCATCAGACTCGACCCCATAATAGGTCGGACAATCAGTCAAACGAGACAATTGTAATATGTCAACGGTATCCTGTCAGAAAAATGAGCAAGTACAAACACCAACAGCAGTTCCATATGAATTGACAAATACTATAAAAGACATTATAATGAAATACAAGACAAAGATATAGGCGACTTGGAAACCATTTGAAGCCGAGTTACAACCCTTGGACCAAACAAGGACCGGGGTTGTAACCCTTCTTTCAAATAGAACTTAGTCTCAAATCATGGTATAGTATAAAAGCAGGTAGAGCATGTGAGTAATGGAAATATAGCATGGTGAGAAATACGAAAAGTAAAGCTGAACTAGAATATAAGATACGACAATAAATGTAAAATGTGATTTGAATTATTAGAGCGATATGTGATCTGCTAGGGAGTCATGGTGCTCCCTGAACTGTAGCCGGTGCACCTATCTCCACTGGTACCATAGCTAGCTGATGCAAGTTCTCCATGGTCTGTCGCAACAATGACCATGGTCTGTCATCACGCAATGACCATGGACGGTTCGCACCGTAATGCATCTTTGGCATCCTTATGTGTAAGACTATGATCGCTTCGATACGGGTTGCTAGCCCAATATCCGAAGGATCCCAAACTTACTGATATCATAGCTTATCACAACACTTGACGGTCGCAACCCGTCCTAATGATGTGCACCATAAATACCATACATAATTCCCTCCTTTGAACTACTCGGTTGAATTAAGATGATGTGCACCATAAATACCATACATAAATACCTACACTGGACGGTCGCAACAATATCATAGCTTATTGAGTATATTATATTGACATTGCTTGTCCTCCATTCGGAGTTGACCGTTCTCGACAGGTTTTGATATTATAACTGTTGTTAGATAGTAGAACTAGACAGCGTTCTACGTCGTTTCTGCGGTGTAGGCTGGGACGCTGTCACGTTATGGAATGGCTTCTCTGGAACCATCCTGGACGTATAGCTTTGTTAATCGGGGTCCTTTCAACGCAAGTAGCTAGCTCCGATGCAAGTCCCCGCTAAACCTGTGCTGATCGAGGAAACTACGTTGTCGACAAGTTGTCCATAACCGTACGAAGACATATTTTCCTTTTAGTTATTAAGACATAGCCTACATTATCTTTGAAAACTCAATCCCTTTCCCGTGTTTGTGCCTTGTATTTATCCTTTCATTCGCAACAACATTATCGATTTACCTAGGAAGGGGGTCGAGAAGAGGAGGGTCAGCCACTCACCTTGAGTTTACTTCAGGCGAGAGAATGGATCTTAATTCAACCGTTCCCGTTCGATCGAGTCAATCGATCCCGACCTATCGGTCCCGACCGAATCGATAGCGACAATGTTCCTTTCTCGCGCACCCTATCACGACCCGCACCCGGAGTAAGGGCATGAGTGCGTGACAGCGTCCCAGCCTACACCGCAGAAATGACGTAGAACGCTGTCTAGTTCTACTATCTAACAACAGTTAGATATTACAACCTGTCGAGAATCAAGGGTCGTCGTCTAACCCAGCTATGGCAGTCTATTCTTGTGTATTGCTCCTTCAACCAATCCATTCCTAGGCCAAGGGACCGATTCGGCCCGCAGCAAAAGGGTCGTCGTCTAACCCAGCTATAGTCCGTGATGTCTTGACATTGCCAGTGGCCTTCACACCCTTTCACTGCTTAACAAATGTACGTGACACGGGACGGTGCTTGCTATACTTCGATATCCCAACAAAACTCTTTTCTAATGTGTTCGTGCAACGACTTGACAAGCAAGGGCTACGTCAAGCCTAGCATCGAGGGAAATACGACTTAAACTACGGGACAAGCGAATGTTAGTATTAATTGTAGTTCCAATTACATTTTAAATAAAAAAGAATGCAATTTTAACTTTAACTAGTTTGAAGTAAATGTTAAATCCAAAACTATTTTTAATTTTAGTAGTCATATTAGTTTCAATAATATTGTAAATGTTTAAATTAACATGAATGCCACGGTATTAGAAACCTAGCTAGCTGATGTCACGTTGCTCGGGGCTCGGTTAGTGTTCGTCTAAACTCGTACGTGCGAACTAGTTATTAGTAATGATAACCAAAATTGAATTTTAAGTTTAAAATCTAGTCGAGCTCGATCCTTCCTCTTTATCCCATCTCCCCTCTCTCTCTCTCCTCTCTCTCGGGTTCTCTCTCACATGTTGTGTTCCTTAACACAACAGGTCCCATAGCATTAAATGCTCTGCATGCATTATTCTACACAATTTAATAATAAACACTGATACCATATCATTAGAAGAGCAAAGGTTGTCTTGGAAGTCGTAAAAATTACTTTATATTGTCTTCTCAATACTTTTTTGCACTGGAGATGACTTTTTAAACTTATTGTCATTTGTGAATATAGCCGCCTATGCAAGTTATTGTCTTCTGCCTCATGCCACATAGGATACACAATACATAACAAGACAATAGGGTTTCGTAGCATTAAATGTGCTGCATGTGTTATCCTACAAAAGAGGGCCACGTGGAGATTGTTGTTGCATGCTTCCTCATGCGTTATTAGCTACACATTTTAATAATACATGTACCCAGAAGACGAGAAAGTTGTTTTGTTGGAAGTTGTTTCCTTAAAATTATGCTTGCTCCTAGAATCACTCAAGATTTTTCATGAGCCATCAAAAGAGGGCCACGTGGCGGAGTTACAATGAAGACGAAAAGGTTGTGTTGTTGCCTTGCTGGAAGTTGTTTCTTCCTGAATAATACTTTTTGTACCTCCAAATTGCACTTTCAAACTATCCATCCTTACGGCAGCTGACGTGATATGTTGATCTGGCAGCTGACGTGGCAATTTTTTTTAAATAAAACTAAAAATAAAAATTAACATTAAAGTTAATATTCCAGATTAACATTAACATTAATATTAATATTATCGTTAACATTAACAATAATATTAATATTAACATTAACATTAACATTAATATTAACATAAATTAATATTAACATTAAAATAACATTGATATTAACGTTAAATTATTATGGAGAAAATTGGGTAGTTAACTTTTTGGATTAAAATTTGTCATGTCATCAGTCCAGTCAGATGACACTATTAGTTTTAGAAAAATGGTAAGAAGCTCATTATTTAACATGCCCATCAGATGGGAGGGCTATATATAGAGGGTCAATTGGAGGTACGAATATCATTACTCTTTCTTCTTGTATTGTTTCTTGTCCTTCGTTTTTCTTCTGCTGGTTTCTAACACACTCTATTTTCTTTAATGTCGACGTCACATGGAGAAAGTGATCGTCGTGTGGAAGATTTAGTCGATGAAGAAAGCCTCCTTTCAAGAGGACTGTCAGATGATTTGGATGATGAGCAAAGTTTGGAAGATGTTAGCTTAGGAGACAGTAAAGAACAAGATGAAGACATCAACTCAAACAACGAAATGTTATTTCGCATCACCCTTTCTAATGGATTTAAGAAATGCATTATATTTTTACATCTATTCTCATGTTTATTTTGTTTTATTCTGTTCTTAGGGACGACGATGAATCTCCATTGGATTT
>JANAVB010014960.1:0-142061 GCA_029216955.1 Iris pallida | reverse complement strand
TTTGAGTTTGTATAGATTTTCGAGATCTCAACACAGCTTATCCAAAAGACAAATTTTCACTTCCGATCACTGATGTCATGATAGACAATAAATGTGGTTTTGAACGTATGTCTTTTATGGATGTATTCTCAGGATACAACCAGATTAAGATGCATCCAGGAGATGAAAAGCACACTGCTTTTTGTACACCCGTTGGAGTTTATTGCTACACAGTTATGCCTTTTGGTCTAAAAATGTCGGTGCTACATATCAACGGGCCATGAGCAACATCTTTCAAGAACATATGCGAAAAATAATTGAATGTTACGTAGATGATATCGCTGTCAAAAGTCGATCAAAAGATGATCACATTCAAGACTTGAAGACAGTATTTGAGTTGATGCGTCAACATCAACAAAAGATGAACCCCACTAAGTCTTTCTTAGGGGTTTCTAGTGGAAAATTTTTGGGATTTGTTATCACTTCTCAAGGTATCGATGTTAATCCTGATAAAGTTAAAGCAATTCTTGAAATGCATCCTCCACGCAATCTGAAAGAGCTCCGTGGCTTTCAGGGTCGCATTGCTTATATCAGGAGATTTATATCAAATCTTTCTGGGAGATGTCAACCTTTCTCTCGTTTACTGAAGAAGGGTGTGTCATTTGTTTGGGATGAAGCATGTCAAAAAGCATTCAATGACATCAAGCAATACCTCACAAATCCACCAGTTTTAGTACCCCCAGTAGTGGGAAGACCATTTTTGCTGTATGTTCGAGCATTGGATCATTCCCTTGGTGCTCTTCTTGCACAGAAAAGTGATAAGGTCATGAACAGGCAATTTATTATCTCAGTCGAATGATGGTTGGGGTTGAACACAGGTATACTCCTGTGGAAAAAGAATGTCTAGCCTTGGTTTTTGCCATTCAAAAGATACGACATTATGTATCGGGACATACTATTCATGTCATCTCTCCAGAATAAATCCTATTCGGATATTAATGAAGAAGCCGAGTATTCTTAATTCTCGGTTACTTACTTGGGAATGTTGCTTACTCCCTATGATATGGTCTACATACCTCAAAAATCAGTGAAGGGTCAACGTTAGCTGACTTCTTAGCAGTTCATCCTATACCTGAAACTTCTAAGCTATATGACGACATTCCAGATGAAGTCGTAGACTGCAACATGACTTTGAAGAGTGATATTTGGCAACTATATTTTGTTGGAGCATCACGAGTTGGACCCAAAGGTAATATTGTCTCCAGAGTAGGCATTGTCTTAGTCTCTCCTGATAAAATGGTTATATACCGTGCTTATTCCCTCAACGAACCATGTTCCAATAATGTGGCAGAGTATAATGCTCTGCTAATTGGTCTTCAAGTAGCAAAACAATTGGACATTGAGTTCTTAGAAGCCTATGAAGACTCTCAGCTGATCGTCAATCAGGTCAGAGGGATATATGAAGTCAGAAATCTTGACCTCATTCCCTATCATCAAGTGGTAATCGAATTGGCTCTTTCATTCAGAGGGTTCTTCAGTGAATTCATACCGCGTTCTCAAAATTTGGAAGCGGACGCTCTTGCTAGTTTAGTTGCAGACTTAGCAATTCCAATAAGAAGACAAAATACCATCACTTTGTTGGATCCAGACCTATTCTGTGTCAAGAATTTTGCACATCGAACAGAGTTATGCTACCGAATCAAATTTTTGACAAAAGGATTGGAGAAGTCTATTTATTTTATGCAGTCTATGGGATTTTACCTAAAGATCCAAAGGAAGCTGCATCAATCAAAACGATCGTTTCGATTTTACTATGATTCTTCTATGCACATGTTATATCGTCGTTCTTATGACGGACTATTACTGCGTTGTCTCTCGGAAAGCGAAGCTAAGCAAACACTTCGTGAAGCTCATGATGGAGTTTGTGGTGCACATCAACCAGGTCCAAAGTTACAGGACCGTATTCGAAGAATGGGTTATTATTGGCCTTCTATATAGCAGACGCTGTAGATTATGCCAGACGGTGTAAAGCATGCCAGATTCATGCTGATTTTATTCATCAACCTTCTAAATTTCTACATCCTACAGTGGCTTCTTGGCCTTTCGAAGCTTGGGGTATGGATATTATTGGTCCGATTAATCTCCCTTCTGTTAAAGGGCATCGGTTTATCCTTGCTATAACTGATTATTTTTTAAATGGGCAGAAGCTGTTCCTCTTGTTGAAGTAAAAACGTCTAATGTGGTTAACTTTATTAAACATCATGTCATTTATCGTTTCGATATTCCCCGAAGGATAATCCATGATAATGGACCATAATTTTCCTGTCAGGCGTTTTATCGATTTTATGACAAGAATCAGATCCAGAACTTATCTTCTATAGCTTACAATCCAGCTGCTAATGGTTTAGCAGAAGCTTTCAACAAAATAATTATTAAACTTCTTAAAAAGTTCGTTTCTTCTAATAAACGTGATTGGAACGAGAAACTTGGAGAATGTTTGTGGGCTTATCGAACAACAGTCCGAACTCCAACTGGTTTTATACCATTTTTATTTGTTTACGGATGTGAAGCTGTTCTTTCACTAGAGATCCAGATACATCTCTTTGAATAGCCATTGCCAATGAGCTAACTACGGAGAATAATGACCGCTTAAGACTCCAGGAACTTGAAGGTTTGGATGAGAAGCGTCTTCAAGCACAATAGCACATTGAGCTGTATCAAGCCCTTATATTTTGAGCTTTCAATCGCAAAGTTAAAGAAAGGGTATTTAAAGTAGGAGAGCTAGTTCTAGCTGTCCGAAGACCTATGGTTATGAATCATAAGAGTAAAGGTAAATTCCAAACTAAATGGGAAGGCCCTTATGTAGTCGAAACCGTATTCTCTAATGGTGCTTATTGTCACCCCCAATTTTCAGAAATAGGGGTATTTCTGTCATTTTACATTTTTGAATATTTTTAAAATTTATTTTATTATTTATGATATTTTGTGGTTGAAATTTATTTTATTATTTATGATATTGTTTTGGGGTTATTTGAGTCGGGTTCGAATTTCAACTCAATCCGACTTGAAACGGGGACCCGGGGGGTAGTTTGACTGCAGTGGGACCCACATACTAGTTAGGTATGGCCCACATGATATTAATTTTAGTCCACATAATATTAATTTTAGTTAGTAGTTAGACTAATTATTTATGGATAGGTTTAGTTTAATTAGAGACTTAAAACTAGACTAAATTGACCTCAACCTTTAACTCATTCCTAATTTAAATCAAATAGATTAGTGGAGGGCATTTTGGACATTCAAATAAGGGACACCTCACCATTTTTGGGCAGCCACCTATGGGGGGATAAGGAGTGAGTCACTCCTTCATTCATTTGTTTTCATCCACTTTCTCTCTCTTGTTCTTCCCCAAATTAATTTAGAGATGAACCTCCATTGATTTCATCTCCAAATCAACCCCTTCTTTCACCAAATCTTCTTCATTTCTCCTCTACTCCATGGTTAGAAGGTGCTAGCCAAGTTTGGAAGGATTCGGAGCTCGTTCGTGTCCTTTTAGAATCTCTACGTGTCGGTGTCGTGTCGGAAGGATTTTTCTTTGAATCTCTCTTCCGGAAGGTATAATCTCTCCTCTAATCCATTCCTACATGCATATAAGAATATTTTGAACCCATAGGAATGACCCCCATGGTTGTATCTCCATTTGTGTTTATTTCATGTCCATTTGGAGGTCATAGGAGTGTCCTTTGTGTTGTGGTTGTGTCCATGTGGAAAAACCCCAAATTTGGACACACTATGTGTTGTTGTTATATGAATGAATTATTACATGTTTAATCTCATATTTTTGTATTAGAGATGTGTTCTATAGTGTCTCATATATATATATATTAGTGTAGAGAGAGTTCTTGATATATTATGTTATATACTTGTGTTTCTTTTGTCTCAAACTACCTAAATTCGTCATAATATTTATCCACATTTTTAGTAGCAATAGCAACTTAGAAATGTTATAACTTTTAGCTTAAAACTCCGATTTATCTCCCATTTTTTTTAAAAGAACCGTATCGAAGTTAACTTTTCAAATATATATTTTAATAAGCTAAATTCATTCTAAAACTTTCTGTAAAATTATTTGAGTGTCAGCAGTATGAAAGACAAACGCGTTTCGGTGTTTCTGCGATTTCGGGAGCTTTCGGACACGAAAATGCGATCCGTTTAAAGTTTCGGAAAGCTAACACAAAGATATATAACATACGTTAATTCTAGAATTTAATGAATGCTTAATTTGTACAGTATTGATTTTAAGTAGAACATTACTATACGACATATGCATTTTGTGTATCCTTGTATGTACAATATGTATGTATGCATGTGTATATATATATATGTGTGTTGTTAAGAGAATGTAATATAATATAGAGTATGTATAATTGATATAATGTATAAAGTATATAATGTATTCAAATATGTATGTATAGGTGCATGAATGAATGAATGAATTAATGGATGAAATACAAGCATGTGGGTAATACAAGGTATTGAAACATGTATGCAAGTATCCATATGTAAGTAAGTAACGTAATCAAGTATGAATGTATGCTATATATGAATTCCAACATGATAGGAATGTATGATGCCATATTAGCACTTAGCACCATGTTCATATGTTAAAACCCCCTTCTACATGTTGACAGTAACCCCAAGCATGAATACACATAAAACCTACTTACTGTTATGAGTAAACACTTTGATGTATAAATAAACCCTTTTGTTATGATTAACACCCACACACGCATGCTAAACCTGTGCTTTACATGTTATTTCTTCTATGTGACACAATGAACCCTTGCTAAATGTTATCCTTCTAACATAACCCCCTCACACTTGAACACATTGTACTGCTATGTTCACATTGCCATATCCATATTCATGTATCACTCACTCCTTGTCTTTATGCACCTTGCTTGTAATAAAAATATATATGAATATATATGTAATGTGTGTTTGATAACTTGTGTAGCTTTGTGATTTTGTGTAAGTGTTAGTCTAGGCTTGGTTAGGCCTAATGAGACTTGTTAGTCTAGGTTTAGACCTAGTACTGCCTAATTAACCTAGTTTGACTAGTAACGTCTGACCCGATTTGACCAAGAGTTTGACTTTGACCTAGAATGACCTAGAATCATGTAGAATGCATAGTAGAGCTTTATTTTACCATTTTGGACTTGTTGTGACTTGTGCTATTCTAAATAGGTGCCAGACACCTCTCCTCGGACAGTACATTTCCTTTGGACATTCAGATAGCAGACGAGTACATTCTCTGATCATTTTATATCCTGTTTAGAATTATTTTCCTGCTTTAGATTACTTTACTTGATGCTGTCACGTTGGTAACATGGATTAGTACTATATGGATCCCTTCTTGAGATGTTATCCCCTCAGGAGCATCGTATACTACATGTTCTGTGCGTTTCACTTACATGGTATATCACTATGCTTTTCGATTCATCGATCACTTGTGACATGTACTCTCATGATCACAGAGTCTTTCCTGAATTATCCTATTTATGGGCATTCCTAGAATCACCCATTTATGGGCATTCCCAGAATCACCCATTTATGGGCCATCCATGTATCACCCCTTGTGGGCCTTTGTATGGAATCATAACATAACCTGGTTGGATCCTTGTGTATTGATTGGGTGTACGGAGAGTAGAAGTAGACATGTGAATAATATCCAAGTAGTGTAGTTCCCAGAATCACTTCATAGTATAGTTCCAGAATCTCCTATGCCATTCACATGTTTATATTGTACTCTGACTCACTAGCCACTGTTAGTTCTCTACTTATAGTAGATATTTCTATTACAGTTCTCTCTCTTTGTTCACATACTGTATTTCTTTCAGATCCTGTATCTTACTTTACTGTATGATTATATTTTCTAACCTGCTATGATTTGTTAGATGTACTGTGCTCGCTCCTGTCCTGACTGGACCTATTGATAAATTTACAGATAGCCTGGAGGTTGCCTGCTAGCCTAGAGGAGACACAGTAGAGGTTGTATAGATAGCTAAGGTTTTTCTCATAGTTTATTTTCAGTTGTCTTGAGTTATATTTATGGATTACTGTATTTGAGCTTTGAGATGTATTTCTGGGTTTATGTATCTTAGACACTTAGACTTCTATCTGCTGTATCTCTTTTGGATTTCATGTTTTATCTATCTTCCATTATGCTCTACCTTAGATGTGATTGAGTTTACATTCTACTATGTCACCCCCATTCGGGGAGTATAAACTGCTTAGCCTTATACTGTTAGATGCATGAGACCTAGGACAACGTTCTAACCCGCCGACACAGCGGCGTAGGCTAGGCGTTGTTACGTTCTCGTACCCTCACAGTGGGTGCGGGTCGTGACACATTTTTAGTGGTGGCCCATGCAGGCCGAGTTTATGTAGTGGTATTCAAACTAGAGTATCACTACAGCCTGCAGTAGGATTATGATATATTTTTGAAGGTACTCAATCACAGTTAGGATTCCTTGAGCGATTCCTGGGACGACCCTTGAGAATCTTATTTAAACTTCAATTTGAAATCCTTTCTCTTGTTTTGTTCACTCTCACTCCTTGATTATTGAATTTGATTTTGATGGATCGTTGTTGATTTTGATTTTCCTATCGAGATGAATTTTATGGCCTGAGTTACGATATTTTCTGATAATATGTTGACGGGAATAACAGGGATGGTAAAACGTCTATTTGATTATGGAACCTGTAGTTTATCGCAGCCATATTAGCTGGCGTGGCAGAAACATAGGGACCTGACTTCGGATGTACGTATCTTGGTTATGAGATTTGGAATTTCTCACAGCTATACTAGTCGACATAGCGAGATTTCCAGACGACATGATTGTAGAGGTACATACCCCAGTTATGGAATCTATCGTTTATTGCAGCCTTGCTTACTGGCATGGCGAGGACTCTGAGTAACATGATTTTGGACAGACGTATATGATTATCAGATTGTATCTTAAGAAGATTTTTAACACATCTCTATCGTACCATTCTGTTGTTATAAATTGTATTCTATCATCAAATAATTTAGGAGTAGGAGTATGACTAGGAGTAGCTTAGTTGTTATTATAAATCTAGTGTAACTTCTTGCTATAATTTTTTTTTCCTAATTAGGGGTGCAACTCGGCGGGTTGGGTCGGGTTTGAGGTCAACCCGAGCCCAACCCGATAGATCATAAGCCTAGCCCGAGCCCGAGCTCGACCCGACTTCGGGTTCAACATATGAAGCCCAAGACCAAGTCCGGAGGATCGGGTTGGGCTCGGGTTGGGTCGGGTCCATCGGGTTTGTCGGGCTCAAATATAATATTTGAAATAATTTTAAGCAAGAGTAATATTAATTGCATAATCAAATAGCAATCAAGCCTCAATCATTACAAAATAAAACTGAAATGAAATTTAAGACAAGGACTTGAAGAGTTTAGGTGAAAAAATTATAGTTTAAACTTTTTTATTTAAGTAGTATGAAGGTTTCGGGTTCTTCGGGTTACCCAACACATGAACCCAAGCCCAACCCAATTTTTGATCGGGTTCAAATATTTTAACCCGAGCCCGAGCCCGAACCCGAATATCTTTAACCCTAACCCAACCCATTAACGGGTTTACCCGATTGGGTTCGGGTTTAGCCCGCCCGAGTTGCACCCCTATTCCTAATACAATGAATCGATGATTTTGCTAAACCTTAACTTGGATTTGATATTATAGCTCTGGTTTCAAAATGGTTCTTCTTTTAAACAGATAAGCAGAACAGATTTTATCGTTATTTTCTTCTTGCTATTATTCTTATATAAATAATAATAATAATAATAAAACTAGTCTTGATTACATCAATCACCTACTTGCAATCTTGGTAGGAATCTAAATGTTGGTCTTGATATGGTCTTGATATGGAATTTGATTTTTATATTGGGACATGAGAATATATATAGCAGACACAGACACTTTGCCTGACACGTATGCATGTTATACTTTGATTACCAACCCATCTAAATACATATTAATATGTTGTTGATGTTAAATTCTCAAAACCGCAATATCTCTGACACAATACAATATCAGAGAATAGTTCTCTATTTTTTTTCAGTTTAAATTCGTAATTTAAATATAAATTTCATATTATTAGTTGTTGTTTATATCACTGCACATGTATGTTATATATAGGATTTCAATTCAAAAAATTTGGTTGAGTTTTGTGTTTGAATTTGTCCAATCCGAGACTGTGTGCATATTAACCCTTAATACTGGATTCCAAATGTTTAGTTCAATTTGCTGTTTTTTTTTTCAAATGTAATATTTTGAGCTATATACATTGTGGTAAGTAGGGATATAAATTTAGGTTTTATATTCTTACATGTTAGGTTGTGATAAACATTGGGTTGGTTGATGTTTGAATTTCTCCAATATCCTAACTGAATACATATTGACATTTTTTACATTGATTTCCAATGTTTAGTTCAATTTTAGATTTAATATGTAATATTGAACTGTGTGCATAGATAAATGTATGGATAGTATGTTAGGGTTTCATCTCCATCATGTTAGGATGTGTTGGGAGCATTGAGTTGTGATGTTTCAAATCCCTAAAAATCTGAAACTGCATTATGTTAATATTACCCTGGTTAAAATGTTAGCTTATTTTCAGATTTTGTATGTAAATGCTGAACTAAAACTGGGTTTAACCTTTCAATACTAAGCTATACCCTGTACAAGGACACACACACCCTAACTTAGTATACACTGTCATGTAAACCTAACCTTTCCTCTCTATGTTATGTTCATATACCTGTATAGATATATATAGAGTTTATGCATACATGTTATAATGTATATAGATACATAACTAAATCTCTACCTCTACATATTATATAATATTATATATATATATATATATATATATATATATATATATAATATATATATATATATATATGGTTAGCCATCCATGTTATGAGCAAATGGGTTGTGTATTGTAGATTGTTTAACCAATATGCCATGAGTAGTGTAACTTGATAGCTATTGTCTTGAAATCCAAATCCTCCTATACACATGCCTACTATCTAACCATATGAACATGTCCACATACACCCATACACACATGAACCACATAACATTTACAAAATGCTAGCTTTTCCCTCTCTAACACACTCTCTATATATACATATTGTGATTGGATTCCATGCAATTGAATTTCATTCTTTAACTTTGATTTTAATTTTTTTGAATAGTATCCCTTAATAGATAATTGGTGGTTATCTTTATTTTATTTTTTTGATGAGTACCAGTTTTCATGTAGGATGGTAGACTGCCTTATAGTTTTGATGATTTATATTTCTGTAACTTTTCTAGTTTAGCACCCTAGATTGCTTGTGTGTTTTGATACCCTATGACCGTTTCGGTTAGCATGACTAGTATACCTAGATGAGACTTTCACTACCACCGTATGCCATGACCCTGTATGCCGTCCTTTTTGATGGTATGATTTGTTTAAGTTCTGGGACTTGATTGTGGGGGTTTGACCTAGAGGGAGTATGAACATTTTAATTTCGAGGACAAAATTTTTCTAAGGTGGGTAGACTTGTAACACCCAGTTTTCTAAAATAAGGATAATTTTGAAATTTTGTAATTTTAATCATTTATTGATTTGACATTTAAATTATGATATAATTTTTGGTAATTTTTAAATCATTTTAAAACTATTTAAAATCATGACTTGTAATTTTGATGTTTTGCTAGTGAAACCCTATAGACTGTTTGACCTAGAGCCTAACCATGTGATTAGAATGTTTTAATGTCATTTCTGGCCTAAGGATATTTTGCATTTGACCTCTTTGAATTATTTTGATATTTATTGCGTTGGTGATTGTTGATTTTGACCTTTGATAGGTGTGATTTTGTGATGGTTTTGTGTCCGTATCGGACACATATCAGTTTTTATTTACAAATGTTTGATGTGCCTCAAGAGATTTTTTTATTGCTGATTTTTTTGAAAAGTATTTGAATGAGATTGTTTTCTGCATGTGTTTTCTGTGATTGCTTTGTTTTAATTTCGAGGACGAAATTTTTTAAGGTGGATAGATTTATCACCCCCAATTTTCAGAAATAGGGGTATTTCTGTCATTTTACATTTTTGAATATTTTTAAAATTTATTTTATTTATGATATTATTTTGGGGTTGAAATTTATTTATTATTTATGATATTGTTTTGGGGTTATTTGAGTCGGGTTCGAATTTCAACTCAATCCGACTTGAAACGGGGACCCGGAGGGTAGTTTGACTCTAGTGGGACCCACACACTAGTTAGGCATGGCCCACATGATATTTTTTAGTCCACATGATATTAATTTTAGTTAGTAGTTAGACTAATTATTTATGGATAGGTTTAGTTTAATTAGAGACTTAAAACTAGACTAAATTGACCTCAACCTTTAACCCATTCCTAATTTAAATCAAATAGATTAGTGGAGGGCATTTTGGACATTCAAATAAGGGACACCTCACCATTTTTGGGCAGCCACCTATGGGGGGATAGGAGTGAGTCACTCCTTCATTCATTTGTTTTCATCCACTTTCTCTCTCTTGTTCTTCCTCAAATTAATTTAGAGATGAACCTCCATTGATTTCATCTCCAAATCAACCCCTTCTTCCACCAAATCTTCTTCATTTCTCCTCTACTCTATGGTTAGAGGGTGCTAGCCAAGTTTGGGAGGATTCGGAGCTCGTTTATGTCCTTTTAGAATCTCTACGTGTCGGTGTCGTGTCGGAAGGATTTTCCTTTGAATCTCTCTTCCGGAAGGTATAATCTCTCCTCTAATCCATCCCTACATGCATATAGGAATATTTTGAACCCATAGGAATGACCCCCATGGTTGTATCTCCATTTGTGTCCATTTGGTGTCCATTTGGAGGTCATAGGAGTGTCCTTTGTGTTGTGGTTGTGTCCATGTGGAAAAACCCCAAATTTGGACACACTATGTGTTGTTGTTATGTATGAATGAATTATTACATGTTTAATCTCATATTTTTGTATTGGAGATGTGTTCTATAGTGTCTCATATATATATATTAGTGTAGAGAGTGAGTTCTTGATATATTATGTTATATACTTGTGTTTCTTTTGTCTCAAACTACCTAAATTCGTATAATATTTATCCACGTTTTTAGTAGCAATAGCAACTTAGAAATGTCATAACTTTTAGCTAAAAACTCCGTTTTATCTCCCGTTTTTTTAAAAGAACCGTATCGAAGTTAATTTCCAAATATATATTTTTATAAGCCAAATTCATTCTGAAACTTTCTGTAAAATTATTTGAGTGTCAGCTGTACAAAAGACGAACGCGTTTTGGTGTTTTTGCGATTCCGGGAGCTTCCGGACACGAAAATGCGATCCGTTTAAAGTTTCGGAAAGCTAACACAAAGATCTATAACATATTTAATCCTACAATTTAATGAATGCTTAATTTGTACAGTATTGATTTTAAGTAGAACATTACTATACGACATATGCATTTTGTGTATCCTTGTATGTACAAATATGTATGTATACATGTGTATATAATGTGTGTGTGTGTTAAGAGAATGTTATAATATAGAGTATGCATAAATGATATATGTATGAAAGTATATAATGTATTCAAATATGTATGTATGTGCATGAATGAATGAATGGATGAAATACAAGCATGTGGGTAATGCAAGGTATTGAAACATGTATGCAAGTATCCATATGTAAGTAAGTAACGTAATCAAGTATGAATGTATGCTATATATGAATGCCAACATGATAGGAATGTATGATGCCATATTAGCACTTAGCACCATGTTCATATGTTAAAACCCCCTTCTACATGTTGACAGCAACCCCAAGCATGAATACACATAAAACCTACTTACTATTATGAGTAAACCCTTTGATGTATAAATAAACTCTTTTGTTATGATTAACACCCACACACACACTGCTAAACCTATGCTTTACATGTTATTTCTTCTATGTGACACAATGAACCCTTGCTAAATGTTATCCTTCTAACATAACCCCCTCACACTTGAACACATTGTACTGCTATGTACACATTGCCATATCCACATTCATGTATCACTCACTCCTTGTCTTTATGCACCTTGCTTGTAATAAAAATATATATGAATATATATGTAATGTGTGTTTGATAACTTGTGTAGCTTTGTGATTTTGTGTGAGTGTTTGTCTAGGCTTGGTTAGGCCTAATGAGACTTGTTAGTCTAGGTTTAGACCTAGTACTGCCTAGTTAACCTTGTTTCACTAGTACGGTTGACCAGAGTTGACCAAGAGTTGACTTTGACCTAGAATGACCTAGAATCATGTAGAATGCATAGTAGAGCTTTATTTTACCATTTTGGACTTGTTTTGACTTGTGCTGTTCTAAATAGGAGCTAGACACCTCTCCTCGGACAGTACATTTCCTTTAGACATTCAGATAGCAGGCGAGTACATTCTCTGATCATTTCATATCCTGCTTAGAATTATTTTCCTGTTTTAGATTACTTTACTTGATGCTGTCACGTTGGTAACACGGATTAGTACTATATGGATCCCTTCTTGAGATGTTATCCCTCAGGGAGCATCGTATACTACATGTTCTGTGCGTTTCACTTACATGGTGTATCACTATGCTTCACGATTCATTGATCACTTGTGACATGTACTCTCATGATCATAGAGTCTTCCCTGAATTACCCCATTTATGGGCATTCCCAGAATCACCCATTTATGGGCATTCCCAGAATCACCTATTTATGGGCCATCCATGTATCACCCCTTGTGGGCCTTTACATGGAATCATAACATAACCTGGTTGGATCCTTGTGTATTGATTGGGGGTACGGGGGAGTAGAAGTAGACATGTGAATAATATCTAAGTAGTATAGTTCCCAGAATCACTCCATAGTATAGTTCCAGAATCTCCTATATCATTCACATGTTTATATTGTACTCTGACTCACTAGCCACTGTTAGTTCTCTACTTATAGTAGATATTTCTATAACAGTTCTCTCTCTGTTTACATACTGTATTTCTTTCAGATCCTGTATCTTACTTTACTGTATGATTATATTTTCTAACCTGCTATGATTTGTTGAGATGTACTGTGCTCGCTCCTGTCCTGACTGGACCTGTTGATAAATTTTACAGATAGCCTGGAGGTTGCCTGCTAGCCTAGAGGAGACACAGTAGAGGTTGTATAGATAGCTAAGGTTTTGCTCATAGTTTATTTTCAGTTGTCTTGAGTTATATTTATGGATTACTGTATTTGAGCTTTGAGATGTATTTCTGGGTTTATGTATCTTAGACACTTAGACTTCTATCTGCTGTATCTTTTTGGATTTTATGTTTTATCTATCTTCCATTATGCTCTACCTTAGATGTGATTGAATTTACATTCTACTATGTCACCCCCATTCGGGGAGTATAAACTGCTTAGCCTTATACTGTTAGATGCATGAGACCTAGGACAGCGTTCTACCGCCGACACTGTGGCGTAGGCTGGGCGTTGTTACGTTCTCGTACCCTCACAGTGGGTGCGGGTCGTGACACTTATAGGTTATTTAAACCTAATGGAGATTTGCTCATGATGCCGATCAATGGTAAATCCTTGAAGAAATATTACGTTTGAATTTCTTCTTCATTCTCCAGCTGCCAAGGTTTGGTTAAGCTGATTATTTATTCTCCCAAAAGAATTTTGATTTTCTGTCTTCCCAGCTGATTTCAAAAAGAAAAAGATTTATCATCTATCATGTCCATATTACCTCTGAATAGATATTAATCTACTTCTTTGAGTCATTATTATCTATCATGTCCACATTACCTCTGAATAGATATTAATCTACTTTTTTTTGAGTCATTACAATCTATCATGTTCATATTACCTCTGATAGTATTGTACACTCCAAAAAGAAAAAGATTTATTATCTATCATGTCCACATTACTTCTGATAGATATAATCTGCTTTGTTGAGTTTTGAAGACTTATCATGTCCATATTACCTCTGATAATTGTTTTCTATCTCATATCTATTTTATAAATTTTATTCATTTCATGATTTGAAATATTACATCAGCAAAAGGAAGAAAATAACAGAAGATAAAATTCTTTATTGGATACAAAAATTTCTATGGCGGAGCAGATAGATCATCAATTATTTTCTGCAATTCTGCCATATGCTTTTCGCGAGAGCCCAATACAGTTGTATATGCTATAGATTGTCAAGCTTCCGCAGTACAAAGATGGAAAAGTTCGACAAAGGCAACTATCATTTTATCTTTGGCCTCTTCGAGAGTCTTGATATTTGATTCAGCACCAAAATCCGTTCTTTCAAAATGGAACTTTGCCTCAAATATTGATCTCGATCTGCTGTCATCTGGTTTTGCTCCTCCTTTAATCGAGCTAGCTCAGCCTCGACTTCACAGATTTTATTATTTTGTTGATGGATTTTGATATTCACTGAGTCATAGGCTTCTTGATGCTGCTCCAACAGGGGTTTATTCTCTCTCAAGAAGGCCCTTTCTACGGCAACCTTATTGCTATATTCTTGAAAAGATTCTCTGAAAATAGTTTCCCGAGTTGTATATTCATTTGTGAGAGTATCATACTCAGATTGGACAAGGCTTTCAATAGTCCCACTTAACAACTTTAGATATTCTTTGATTGGTTGTTCAAGTTCTTGGACTATCTTTTGCAAGGCTGCTGCCCTCTCAGTATCATTAAACATTGCGATGTTGTCAATGGTGGTAGCAATCGCACTTTTTAAACTATCATAACTGAGGCCTTTCTTCAAACCATCTTGATCAATGCTGCTAAGGTTTTATAAAATGTCTCAGTATGAATTTCTACCAAAAGATTCATATCAGCATTAGAGCTTGGTGTATCAGTAATATCTGCCAACCTCTTCTCCTGAAAACCAGAGACAGATGCTGTCGTCGCTGTGGTAGCAAGCTGAGTTAACGATATATCTGTCATCGTTACCATGGCTAATTGATTCCCAGGGAGTTCTGGGACTATATCTTCAGCAACCTTTTCGTCGCCTCCGGAGCTTGAGTTTCGATGGCAGGAGATGGTATTAC
The DNA here is from genome assembly GCA_029216955.1 of Iris pallida. NCBI lineage: Eukaryota > Viridiplantae > Streptophyta > Magnoliopsida > Asparagales > Iridaceae > Iris > Iris pallida. The sequence goes on along the minus strand of JANAVB010014960.1, from coordinate 126,921 downwards.
GGAGGTGCTGCCTTCTATGTTCGATTAGGACTCGAACAATACTGTCTCAGGAACCTGGTCTGGATTAGCAGCAGTAATTGATGTTGCTGCTACATCTATGACCTCAGTAATCGGTTCTTTTGTAGCAACTGATTCTCTGAGCACTGCAGGCTCTTCTGCAGTCGTTTTTCATCTCTTTCCTCGACAAGAGAAGACAATTCTTGGCGTGCATCTCCTGCAGACTCTTTTTGTATCTCCACAGATGGAGAACCTTCCTCAGAAAGAGAATCCTCTTTTGAAGAAGAACTTCCTTCTTCAGATTATTATCTCTTCAGGAATAGACTTTTGAGGAGGAGGAGCAACAGGCTTTGCCACAGCGATGATCCCTACAAAGATTAAACAAGATAGTCAATATACAAAATTATAATACATTTTGTATAAGTTTTATGCAAATCTTTACCTGGAGTAGGTGCAGGACACGATAAGAGTGCGTCATAATCTAAGTCCCAGTCATCATCATCTAATTCGAGACCCGGTTCATCCGAGGGGATGGGTTCTGGACTACTAGCAGGAGTTGTGGCTGTGTCTTCGACAGCTTTCGCCTTTTGGGGCGAAGTAAGGTACAATAAGGAGCTGAGTCGTCCTGGAGATAAGACTCCTGTAATTTCTGTCATTGCTGCCGGCTGGGGTGCTGAAGATCCTTCTCCAGGTTGAGCTGATGAAGATATAATGTTTTGAGTCTCTTCGACAGAATTTTCACTTTCTGGGGTAGAGACTCTTTGCTTGGAAGGCCCTTTAATAACAACCATCTTCTTCTCCCGGTGAGTAACAGTTGTGTCTGATTTTCGCTTCCGGGTGGCAGAAATGGTAATTGCTCCTACAGTTGTTTTCCAACTCCCATAGGGATCGTTTCCAGATATTCGTCTAGAACAGCATCATCATCAGGTATATCCGAAGGCACCATAACTGGTTCTTCGGCGTCTCCTTCTTTTCCCTACCGGAGACTTTCTTTCATATTGTAGTCTTTTACAAAAGAACGAATGGAGACATAAAAATGCGCATACGAATGAAGCATTCGTAGCTCAGTTATGCTTGAGGCGGTTGACACATAAAATTTGGTGCTGGTGCATCCAGCGCTGAAATATCACCATGCCCTCGCTCAATCAACTAATTTTCCAAAATGATTGAAACTAGTGGAGGGTTTACCAACATAAAGCTGGTCATACCCGAACTAACGAGCGAACCGACTGGGTAGATACGGTTCGAAGATACAGTTGCCTTCAGTTCTATACATCAGATGTGAGGGTCTGATGCATATTAGCCAATTAAAGACTGGCGCAGGTATCTCCGTTCTATCTCGGCCTATGTCTTCAAATTGTACACCAAAACAGTCGGCTGGAACTGGTGGACGTGTGCAAAAAAATTCCACCCATAGGAGAAGTTTAGTGCTGCCCGTGTATCTGTCACTGAAGTTGCCTTCCAGGTGACTTTACTAAACTTTTGGAGGAATACCTCCGCATCATTTTTAGGGCCTAGGGTAATAAGCTGCAGTTGTGATGCAGTAGCCATCCCATCAAATAAGTATAGGGCATCTCCATCCTAGGGAAATCACGACGGTAGGGAGCATTATTGATCAATTCTTCACCAAAAGCTCGCAAACCCGTATTCATCCGGCACACCATTGCCGGTAATAAGCTGAGTTTAGCCTTGAATACCAAACGTACTGCTGGCCATAGTACGTTTCGGTGAATTCTGTCAACTGTACCGATCCCTGGTACGACCCATCTTCGCAACCACAAGGAAAGAAAGCCCGCCAACAAGGCTTCCTTTGAGAGCTTTTTACTGCCATGTTTTAAAAAGCTCAATGTTTCAGTCCCCGCAGGGAATTCTCCAGCTTTGGTGGTTAAATACTTGTCCGAGGACTTATATGTGATCATCCAAGTATTTATCAAATAGCAGGAATTATTGAGCAAGGATTAATGGTTTGAGCCTTGCAGTCTTGGAATCTCCTTATCTTCCTTGGACACTCTATTCTTATGATAGAATAGATATGTTGTCCATTTATTGATATATGCCATATGCGATCCACTTTCATATATTGTGGTGCATATCAAATAATGACACATCAGCTCTTGGTATACCTCGACTAAGCGAGGGTTTTTCTTACTAATTTCTGCTAGTTCCCGATTGGAGGGAACATACTCTTCATATGGAACTTCTTCCATTGGTAGCTTGGAGATAAATTGCATCTCATGGAGTGCAAAACCCATTTGCCTATTGGGGTCGCAAAGGTTCCCGTTGAGCTGATATAACTCCATCAGAGCTAAGAACAGGTTATTGTTTATGGGTATGCCTTGACTAGTGGAGGCTACTGCTTCTAACAATCCGATGGCTTGTAGTTCTGCTTCGAAGTTCTTTATGATCCGAGAGCTAAGTTGAACCCAATTTTTATTGTGAAGGGTCATCTACCCTGGAAGCCTAGGGTTGACTTGGTGATATAATACTGAAGTATTCATAAACCTGTTAATGAACATCGGTATCTGCACCGACTGGATCAGAGACGAGCCCTCACTTGGTGTGAATCCAGGCAATAAGCCTGAGAAAGGAGTGATACTACCACTGGAAGTACTTGAATGATAGCCCATTTGGTTTTCATTCCTCTTGAATATAATTCTCCCCGGTCTTCCATGACTGTTGGGAGTCAGATTCCAGATCATCTGCCTCGGATGAGTGGCGTAAACAAAAGAAGAAAGGGGATAATCCCTTAGCATTGTTGGGAGATACATTGCCCTTTCCCCAAACTTGAACACCTAGGACTCCTTCTTGGGGTTTGTCTGAGATTTAAAATCAATTGCGTCCCCAAACATGAATGCGGGTTTCAAGTAATGCTGGCCATCCAATGACGTCGGTAATTCTCCGTTCATCAGAGACAGCAAAATTCTGTCTCCCTGAGCAGCTATCAACTGATGTTTCCTTGGGATACTGCTTGTCGGTTTGAGGAAACTCGACATAGATAAATTTTTCAGATAATTTGATCCCAAAATACTAGTTGGTGAGCCAAACACCTCAGAGAGAGGATGGATCCCCAAGTCCACTACAAAAGAAGTTCAACAAAGAAAAATCAAGTTCGTAAAACTCTAAGTATGAACTCTACGCAAACTCAAGACTCTACGCAAATAACTATACATGAGTTAATTTTGAAGTTATTACGCGTAAAAGGTTCTCTGTTTTAAAGAGAATTTGTTTTATGCATTTCTCTAAAAAAAATTATGCAGTCCAAGACTGAAAGTTTTTTTACGCATACTTTTTTCTATTCAAAAGAGTAAAGTTTTATGTGTGAAAACGCATAGTCTTTTGACTTGCGTATTTTCAGTTTTACGCTCGCACGTATAATGTGGGCGTATTTTCAGTTTCATGCTCGCAAGTATAACGTGGGCGTATTTTCAAGTTCTACGCTAGCACGTATAACGTGAGCGTATTTTTGGTTTTGAGATCTACGCTGGCACGTATAACGTGAGCGTATTTTTTGGTCTCAACTCTTACGCTAGCACGTATAAACATGAGCGTATGATTTAGGTTATTCTTGGGTCATCTTCTTCAACGCAATCTCTGATCGAAATAGATAGGGTTTCTACCTATCATGGCCAGAGCCATATTTGGGTTGGTCTTTGGGATTTCTTCGATGTTCTTTCCCAGTGGTGCTACGGCGGTGTGAAGTTCCTCCGACGATTTAGCTGTCGACGAAGTGGCAAGCTTTTTCCCTTAGCTGAGGCGGCGGCCTTGCTCTTGGGTGCCATTTGCTCGAAGTGATTTTGAAGATAAATGAGAAGAGAATGAGAAATGAAAGAGATGAGTAAAAGTTATCTCTCTTCCAATAGAGTCTATTTATAGAAAACTCAAGGTTGATTCAAATTTTCGAAGTGACTGTTGGGTATCCCTAATTTTACGCTGATGACTGTTGGGTATCCCTAATTTTACGCTAATGACTGTTGGATATCCCAAACTTTACGCTTCTGTTCAAAGTATTTCAAATATTAGAAAATTTAAAAACTTTGAAGGGGGTCTTGTAGAAGCATAAATAAATTTTGTAGACCAAGTCAAGGAAGTTGAGGTCTTTATGCAAAGACGGTTCCAGATTAGGCTTTACGTAAAGATCAAACTGAGTCAAACTCAAACTTTACGCAAGGGTTAAATTCAGACTTTACGCGAAGACAGTTTTCACTCTCTACGCGAAGAATGAGCTGTCCCTGCTGCATTAAATGCACGAAGATACTGTTTTGACAGATTGATTCTCTGACAAATAATTGCACAGAAGCTAAGAAGATTGTTGTTTAATGTGCCAATGAGCTGCTTTATGCTTGAGGGACAGCCTTCTCTTTACGCATAAGAGTTATTTGAGCTTTTACGCTCAAGGCTATCTCAGCCACCCTTTTTGTGCGTAGAGTTTATTTGAGCCATTACGCTCAAGGCTATTTTTAGCCACTTTACGTAGGAAGCTTACTTTGAGCTATTTTACGTTCAGACATGTCTAAACAACATCATTTACGTACAGTCTGTCCTGATTGTGTGGGATCGTGGTTTTCTGATGTGGCCTTCATGCCACACTTCTCGAAGAACGTGCGTACGTGTTCTCCTTATTCCATTGGATTATGGGACACGTGTCAACATGCGTAAAGGCCAATTTCTATACGTGGGTGACAGTTATTCTACCAGCCTGCGTAGAGACCCAATATTGGTGCTTTTTACGCACAGAAGACAGGCCTATATAGACTTTTTTTAAAGAAGAAGGAGTGGATTTTTGGAGACCAGATATCTTGAGAGAATTTATACTTTCAGAGCAAAGTGATTTTCCAGATCATTTCTCTTCAACTTTTCTTCAAGAACAGAGTGAAGCAAAGCAGGAAAGCATTCGACCGTGCCATCAGTGCCAATTGTGTCGATACCTTTCTGGTGACTTATTTCTTCCAGTTGTTCATCTCCAAGCAGTTTTCTTCATCATCATCGTGTGGTCCAAGGAACAAAGTGATCGCTCTCAGATCAGACTTCCATAGCAATACTCCCCAGAATTTACTTGTACTTTTGTACATTTTCTCTTATTTTCTTTCAAAAGCCTTAGGGCATTTTTGTTAAGTGAAACAATAACTAGATCATTATTGGAGCACCATTCATCATATTTACCATCGTCAGGAGAGAGTTCTTCAATCTTACTATTGGCATAGCCAAGCTTCGACTTTCCGCTTAAAAATAATGTTGCAGACTGTGATCAAGATAAGAAGTTGCTTCCATTCAACTTGATGGGAGTGACTTGCGTAGGTGGATTCTCAGACATATACTCTGAAAAACTTGAGTTTGTCCCTCCATGCTAGAATCAGTATTTAGGAGTTGACATTAGGATAAACAACAAGATACACAACGTAGTTCTGCTAACAAGAAGACGACAGACTTGTGGTGCAAACGCTTGCACTCAATTTTCTTGGAGAAGTTCCTGGACGACAAGATGTCTTTTGGTCTTCTTAGAAGAAGTTGAAAGGGCATTCATGCACTTCAATAATCACCATCCTTCCGAATCAAAAGGTCAACTACGTGTTTGAATTAACGCATGTTGATTCATGAGATGAAGAACATAATAAAAAATTACAGAAGCGTACCCAAATCTATTGCTAGGCTTGATAGATCTTGAAGCGGTCGTCCTTTTATGGGGTTCGATCTTCCAACTTGCTACGACCCTTAATGACAAAGAAGAATCCGAATCCTTTGTCCCTCTCTTTCTGTTGATGGGGATGCAGAAGAGAAAAAGAGAAAACCTCTCTTTTGTGGCCGTATAAGTTGGGGACCATAACCCTAATGAATATATATATTTATATGTTTTGATATTTCTAATTTTGCCCTTCATCAAACTAGATTTATCTCTGGTATCTACACACTAATTCCATGACAATTATACCCTTAAGCCAATTTTCCAAATAGACCACTTTAATTTGGCTTAATTATTTAGATAGCCCAACACAATTAATTTTACATGTGTGGCCCATATTATTAAATAATTCAAACAATTTCCCACTGGACCACATATGTAACCTTATAATTGTGTTAACCTTAGTTAGCTCATAAATTGCTATCTTAATCCTTAGGGTATATCCGGACAATCTCGCCCATTAACCATATCAACATAGGATCAAAGCGTTATTCGTCACATATAGCATAACAAAACCATCAATGGTCACATATACCAATATAGCTAAACGACATAGATTAATCATGGATACGTAGCATAGAAATTACACGCAATGTGATCAATACATGTCTATTTTCAACTGGTCCTCCTTAACTTTAGTGAGATCAAATACTTTAACATAATGAAAACATAATAAACTAAATTTTCCATATATCTGACCAGATAAATATTCAAAATACTTTAAAACATAAATGTGTCCAAAACCAAATAGCACCCAAATACATAAAATACAAACTCCTACTATATTGCCATATACTTAATTGAGATAACACCCATATGAGCAGTATGCTTATGAAAGACCATGGGTGATAATGCTTTTGTGAGTGGATCCGCTAAAATAGAGTTTGTCATAATGTGATATATGGACACTTTAACCATTCTGAATTCTTTCCTTCACAACTAGAAACTTTATGTCAATATCCTTGACTTATACAAGTTTTTGTTGTTATTGGAATACATTACTGTTGATTTATTGTCACACCATAATTTAAGTGGTCTTTCAACACCGTACTGTAGGTGCACCCTTGTGACAAAATTTTGCAATCATATTCCCTGAATAGATGCCCTACAGCATGTTATAAACCTTGCTGCCAGGGTGGAAGAAATTATGAGTACATGTTTGACATTCATCCAAAATATATCTCCATTAGTCAGCATAACCTGATGTGGATCTCCTGCTGTGTTGGCATCCAACAAAATCGGAGTCGGAATACCTTATGATATCCAGAATTATCGGATCTCCTACAAAGAGCATATAATTTTTTGTTCTCTATTAATTACTTAAGTAGTTTGGCTACTACCTAATGATCCATCCATATTTGTTTAAATATCTGCCGAACATCCTAATATGTACGCAATATCCTGACGCGTACATACTTGAGCATACATTAGACTCCCTACAACTGATCATGATGGAAAAATCTATTGTATTTTCTTAATTTTAATGCTAACCTTAGGGCACTTGATTGAGACCAAATTTGTCTCCTTTAACGAGAGGTGTCACCTGGTTTGCATTGAATACTTTAACCAATATACAAAACTAGAAAATTATTCCTACTCTCATTGAACTTGTGATACACACAATCTTCAACAGTGTTCATCTCAAAACCAAACGAGATAATCACTTGAAGTACCTTTGACGAGAAGCTTCCTTGAGTTCATAAATAAATATTGTCAATTTGCAAACCATATTCTTTAGGTCTTTCGACACAAAGTTTTCTGGTTGCACTATATAAACTGTTTCATCAATGTTACCATTGAAAAATGTCATTTTGATATCCATTTAATGTAATTCAAGATGAAATTGTGAAACATGTGCTATGATTATTTTAAAGGAGTTTTTCGAAGATACCGAAGAGAAAAAACTCTTTAAAATCAATCCCAAACCATTGAGTAAAGTCACTAGCTACAAGACGTACTTTATACCTCTCCACATGACCCTTCAAATTCTTCTTGGTTCTAAATGTTCATTTGCAACCAATGGACTTCATACCTTTTGGTAATGGAACAAGTTCTTAAACTTTATTATCTTGCATGGACGTATACTCCTTATTTATTATATCAATCCACTTTGAAAACTGAAACTTTCTATGTCCTAACGGAAGTTGATTAGATCATCTTCCAGTATCCACAGTCTTCCTCACGTTTCTAGAGAAATATGACAAATATTATCCGAAATTATATTTTTTCTTTCTCTGGTGGACCATCTTAATATTACCGGTTCTTGAGGTTGTTGAGTTTGTACTTAGGAATAATTACCTTATCTTGAATGGGGTGTCGCTACGTTGTCGTTGTTAAGGTATCTCAACAACGACTTATAGAGGTAATTCGACATTGTCTTATTGAGGCTCCAAATTTACTTCTTGATCATGACAGGTATAAAATCTTGTACATCGTCAAAAGTGATAGTAGGAATCGTAATTGATTCCTTCTCCAAGACAATGATCCTGACTTTATTTATCTCCCAAACTCAACATCCTCAAAATTATATTTCTCGTCTTAAAATTTTCTTTTGTGTGAGATCATATAATTATTAACCCCTCGATTTGTCAACATAGTCAATAAAGTAGCTATTTATAATTTATCTTTGGTCTGTCTTCCCTTTACACATTCAATATAGACGTTGAAGTATATAAAGTCAATGGAATCCAAATCTCATCAGACACAAGTCGTTCAACTCTATTTCTATAGATGTGACCTAATAGCTTATGTTATAATGAGGCTAAATTTTTATTATTGTTAATTTTGTGTTTAGTACCACATGACTCCACTTACAAGGTTTCATTTAAGCTGCAATAGTTTCAACTGAATATAGGCGATCATAAATCTTAAAGGAACCGTTACCAATAATATTTGGATTTAAAGATAGACTAAATTTATTATTTCCAAATAAACAATGATAACCAGATTTGTCCATTAAGGAAACTGAAACTAAATTTCGTCGAAAAGACGGTACAATAAAAGTGTCTATCAAATCCAAATAATAATCGGTTCCTAAAAATAACCTAAAATGTCCTATTGCTTTCACTTCTACCGACTTTTCGTTACCCACATAGATGTATCTTTCACTATCAATTGGCTTGGGTAGCTCAGACAACCTTGTCTATAAACACTAATGTGGGTAGTAGCACCAGAATCTAACCACCACGTGTTTTTAGGTACTAAATCTAAATTAACCTCAGAACATACCAAATTTAGAAATGTACTTTTCTTTATACGCCATATGTGATACTTTGTACATTTCTTCTTTGTGTGTCCCGACTTGTCACAAAGAAACAATTCTTAGTTTTATATTGTTGTTTCATTTGAGATAGACCCTTAGCAGCTACTGTATTCCTTTTCTTTTTACCCTTAAAGTTTATCCTATTAAACATAAAAATTAAATTCTTATTGGCAGATATTATAGCAACATTAATTGTAAAGAGAACAAAGCAACAAAAAATAGACATGCTCTAATTAATAACCAAAGAGTAAAATATAGTCAAACAAATTCAAATAATGGTGAACCCCATCTCAAGATACCTAGTACATCATTAATATCAAGTCTTTGGACAGTGATATTAACTGCAAGTGGTATTCTTGGTGTAATGATCAAACGTTGACAATAAGTCATGTCAAATAATAAGCCTATCTTTGGATCGGGTTATTATTCACATATAAATCTTACAATTGTCACACATTTATTACTACAAGTATGTGTGCAATTTGGCCAAGTATTAACCTTCCTTTGGGTCGACTAATACCTGCATAAATATACACACACAAACATCCGACATCCCTCATAGGCTATCTACGCAAGAGAGGTCACTTTTGCGACATCTTGTTCAATGAGCCTACTTAGAATATTAGATAACTATTGCTAGTCACAAAAGGCACCAAAAAATTTGAATGTTGACTAAATTTTACAAAACCGAATCATGTCCAAAATCTTATGTACATGCATATTTATAAAATTATTACTCAAATAGAGTAATCAAAAGCATAAACATGAATTTTAATTTGACAAAACTGGATATTATCAACATAACAAAATTCATGTAATAATCTACTGAGGATATGCATCCGAAGAAAGAAAAAAAACATAAACATTAACTGAAAATAATAACTCCACAATATATATCCAAACTGAACATATTTTGTCTAAACTGAGCATTATCAGCACCTCTTTTTCTCTATAGTTGCTAGCCTATCTAATAGAAAGGCTGAAAACATAGTTGCTTCAAAATGGTATTGCTATTAGTGCCATACGCATATATTCTTAGGTTTAGCTATATTGTCCATCCACCTGGGACAAATAAATAATTGTAAACATAATCTCTTTACATGTTATACACTACCAAAATACAGCCATTTAGCGATGGACATATAGAAACGGATTTTGTCCGTCGCTATTAGCGACCGACTACCGACAAAGTTCTGATTGATTGCCGTCGAAAAGCCGATAATTTTTTATTTTATTTTAAGGACGAGCAAAAGTCGCCAATTCGTCGTTAAGTCGACGGAGATATAGCGACGGATGAAGATTCCGTCGCTATGCTGTCGCTTAGTTGGCAAAAGTTGGTGGAGAATGTTGAAACAAATTGCCGCAAAATTTAACGATCACATAGCGACGGATATTCTGTCGGCCAGCTAGGGTGGTATAGCGACCATGTAGCGACGAAATATATCTGTCGCCAGTCCATCGCTAAATATCCAGCCCTAACTTAAATTTAGCCGACGAGGGAGGGGACTTTTTATTTCCCCCAAATTTTCTATCTCTCTCTCTCTCTCTCCGGCCACAGACTTTCTCTCTCTCTCTCTAGGTAATCTTCTCTCTCTCTCTCTCTCTCTCACTCTCGGTGGTCGGGGCGGCGGGGGGGCGGCGGGGGCCGGTGGTGGTGGGGGTGGGGGTGGGGGTCGCAGTGGTGGGGGTGGGGATCGCTGGGGGGGTTGGGTCGGGGCGGCGGGGAGAGGCAGGGCCGGTGGCGGTAAGGGTGGGGGTCACGGTGGTGGGGGTGGGGGTCGCTCGGAGGGGGTTCGGGTCGGGGCGGCGGGGGGAGGCGAGGGCCGGTGGTGGTGGGGGTAGGGGTCGCGGTGGTGGGGGTGGGGGTCGCTAGGGGGGTTCGGGTCGGGGAGGCGGGGGCCGATGGTGGTGGGGGTAGGGGTCGCGGTGGTGGGGGTGGGGGTCGCTGGGGGGGTGGTTTGAGTTGGGGCGGCGGGGGGTGGCAGGTTTCGGGTCGGCGGTGGGGATGGCGGTCGACGGTGGTGGGGGTGGGGATTGGGGTGGGGTGGGGGACGCGGTGGTGGGGGTGGCGGTCGGCGGTGGTGGAGCTGGGGGTTGGGGGCTGGGGGCCGGGGCCGATAGTCACACACACACACACACACACACACACACACACACGCACGAAGTATCGGTATCGGAATATAAACTTAGTATATAAATTAGTATATATATAAACTTAGTATCAAGGTTCAAAGTATCGATATCGGAATCGGTATCGGACTATTCCTATGAGTATTGGTATCGGTATATAAATTAGTATATATATATAAACTTAGTATCAAGGTTCAAAGTATCAGAATCGGAATCGGTATCGGACTATTCCTATGAGTATTGGTATCGGCGATATCGGTAGTATCGGCGGTTTCGGATCGAAGTATCGTAGAATAGTATAGAAATTAGTATATATATATATATACATATATATATATAAAATATATATATATATATATATATATATAAACTTAGTATCAAGATTCAAAGTATCGGTATCGGAATCGGTATCGGACTATTCCTATGAGTATTGGTATCGGCTATATCGTTAATATCGGCGGTTTCGGATCGGAGTATCGTAGAATAGTACATAAATTAGTATATATATATATATAATTAGTATCAAGTTTCAAAGTATCGGTATCGAAATCGGTATCGGACTATTCCTATGAGTATTGGTATCGGCGATATCGGTAGTATCGGCGATTTCGGATCGAAGTATCGTAGAATAGTATATAAATTGGTATATATATACAAACTTAGTATCAAGGTTCAAAGTATCCGTATAGGAATCGGTATCAGACTATTCCTATGAGTGTTGGTATCGGCGATATCGGTAGTATCGGCCGTTTCGGATCAGAGTATAGTAGATATATATATATATATATATATATATATATATATATATATATATATATATATATATATATATATATATATATATATAAGATATCATAGTAGGCGGTTTCGGATCGGAGTATCGGAATCGGTATCGGTATCAGACTATTTCTATGAGTATCGATATTGATCGCTTAGGCGTCTAAGCGGTGTTTAGGCGGTAGGTAAGTGTTGAAAATTAAATTTAAGATATCGGTATAGAGTGAGTATCCTAAAAGGATATATATAAGATATCTTAGTAGTAGCTAGGTAAGTGTTGAAAATTAAATTTACTTATGCCAAGTCTTTTGGGCCTATCAGAGTTATAGTTTTTTTTTCGAAAATCTAGTATAATGCTGATTACCTCAAAAGGCTTGCATAAGTAAGAGTGTATAGAGTGTATATCTTAGGCGGATGAGTGTATAGAGTGAGCCTCCCTACTCCCCTTCTTCTCATTCGGGTCATAAGGCATCCTATTCCGCATCATATGATATACATCTCAACCAAAACGTGGAGAAGTGTAAAAATATTAATATTAACCACGGATCAGTATCGGAATCAGTATCACCATGAATCTCATAGCTTGTTCTAACAGAGCATAATATAAAACCAAACGTGAAGCAGAGCTTCACATTCATAATATTAGAATGAAAAAAAAATTTTGATTGGTGGTAGGACGAGCCAGAATACTTTCAAAGGATTCTGGCTCGCCCTACCACTAATCGCAAATTTTTTCTGGATTCTGGCTCGTCCTACCACCAATCAAAATTTTTTTCCTTCTAATATTGTGAATGTGAAGCTCTGCTTCACGTTTGGTTTTATATTATGCTCTGTTAGAACAAGCCATGACATTCATGGTGATACGGATTCCGATCCCGATCCTTGGTTAATATTAATATTTTTACACTTCTCTACTCTTTGGTTGAGATGGATATCATATGATATGGAATAGGAGGCTGAGAGAGTCGAATGAGAACCAGGGGAGTAGGGGGGTCAGAGAGGGGGCCTTCTTGAGAAGCAGGGGAAGTAGAGCGACGAAGTATAGGGGGGTCAGTATCGGACTATATATTTTTAATTGCAATTCTGTTTACTTTGTCTTTCGATACCGATCCTTGTCGCAATAGACGTTACGAAGAAGTGGTGACTGTGAGAGATCATTTGACCCGTAAAGATTTTGTAAGTGATTACAGCCTGTGGTCATCGCAAGGTAAATTATATGCGGAAAGACAGGATATGGTGTACGATGCGGATACTCCTCTATATCCTGGTTGTGAGACTCATTCCGTACTGTCAGGCTATGTCGTTAATGGCTTCATGTTTAAGGCAAGACTGCTGAGGGTTATTCACCGTTGGAGGTTGAAGTATCCGAAGAGGTTGAAGTATCCAAAGAGGAAAACGAAATAGATGAAAGCGAAGATGAGGAGAAAGAAGAAGATAAGGACGCAGAGGATGTCTAATACTATCATTTTTGTACAACAATGAATCTTCCACATTACACGTCTAATATTGTCATTTTGTTTAATCCCTAATTAATCTCTATGTTTCCATCAATCTTACCAGATGGCACCCAAGACCCGAGGACGTCGCTTGAGAGAGGCACAGATGGCTGCTGAGGAGGTAGTGGCACCTCCTGCTGCTGAGGAGGTAGTGCCACCTCCTACTGCTGAGTTGGTAGTGGTACCTACTACTGAGGAGGTAGTGCGACCTCCTGCTGCTGAGTCGATAGTGGTACCTACTGCTGAGGAGGTAGTGCCACCACCTCCTGCTGTGACGGAGGAGGTGGCACCAGAGGGCAGTTGCACCAGGAGTTTCAGTCATCCATCTCCGATGGATATTGAGCATGCTGGCGTGGATCCTACTTATGCGAAGTGGCTAAGGACGAAGATCTCTCTACGCGTACGTAGAGGACAATAGATATATATATATATATGATATGATTTTTGACCGAATTTATTTTCGGTAGACTTATTTATGGATTTTACTTGGATGGTTTTACAACTCTTGCCGGATTTTTATTTTCTAGACATGGTTATTTTATAGACTTGGATGTTTTTGGATACTATTACCTAGACTTTTATTATATAGAAATTCAACGGAGGGTTGCTCCGGGTCTCATTGATGTATGTTGGTTTGTGTGATGTATTTATGATAGATATTTGTATATTGGTGTGTGAGGTATATTGGTTTATGGGTTTGTGTGAGGTGTGATGCATATTGTGATGTTCGATGTTTCGGATGTTGTAGGAACATGGAATGTTGTGTTTCATGTAATTTTTTTCAAAAATTTTCCAGTTAGCGACGGACTTGCGACGAAAGGTGACGGCTGAGCGACGGAATATTCCGTCACTAACTGTAGAATTTTCGGTTAGCGACGGATGTCGGCGGATTAGCGACGGATTATCCGTCGACAAGGTTCTGGAAATATAAAGATTTCCATAACCTAAGCGACGGATATTCCATCGCTAAACCGTCGTTCTTCTGTCGAGTATTAGCGACGGCTAGCGACGAATTCTGTCAGATTTTTCGTATCAGAAATTCTATGATACGCAGTTACCGACATATTACCGACGGACCTGTCTGTCACTAAAAAGTAGTATCAAAAACTTTTCGATAATTGATTTGACGGCAATCCGTCGGCTAGCCGTCGCTAAATGTTCGATCCTTGATGATGGCAATCCATCGCTAAGCAGTCGAATGGCGAAAGAATAGCGACGGACTTTGTTTAGCGACGGGCTATTTTTCGACGGATTTTTTAGCCAAATTTTGTCGGTTAGCCATCGTTAAGTTGATTTACCGACGGATTAGCGACGGATATGGCAGTCACTAATTCCATGTATTTTAGTAGTGATAAAAATTTAAGCAAATTGCTCCTAACTGAATGCATCTGAATCCAAAAGAAAATGAATATAAATGTCCCACTATGGAATAATTAAATATTATTCTCTTAATACCCACTTCTCAAAGGTCTGTGCATATAACTTCATGCCATAAACCAATATAAATTAAATTTATATTAAATTTAATCATTCCACAAAGGGCATGAACCCAAAAAAAATTATTGACAGTTGAAGGAAACAAATTCAATGAAGTGATGCAACAAAGCAGTAATTCTTTATCGTGGCCAATAGCCATATGCATATAGACAGATAAACTTTCGATATCGACAGAACTTAACATAATTATAAAGAAAAACCAAAGTCAAACAATTTAATACTGATTTTCTAATACTATATATAAACTTTGATCGAACAATCTGAATAATAAATTAAATTATATTGAACGAACTAGGGTTACAAACAACAACAAAAAATTGATCTAAAACTTCGACCTCATAAATCAAACATAAGGCACTGATACCACTTGTTTGAAATTAATGTCTGTTGATTCATGAGATGAAGAACATAATAAAAATTGCGGAAGCGTACCTGAATCCATTGCTAGGCTTGATGGATCTTGAAGCGGTCGTCCTTTTATGGGGTTCGATCTTCCAACTTGCTACGACCCTTAATGATAAAGAAGAATCTGAATCCTTTGTCCCTCTCTTTCTGTTGATGAGGATGCAGAAGAGAAAAAGAGAAAATCTCTCTTTTGTGGCCGTATAAGTTGGGGACCGTAACCCTAATGAATACATATATTTATATGTTTTGATATTTCTAATTTGGCCCCTCATCAAATTAGATTTATCTCCGATATCTACACATTAATTCCATGACAATTATACCCTTGAGCCAATTTTCCAAATAGACCACTTTAATTTGGCTTAATTATTTGGATAGCCCAACACAATTAATTTTACATGTGTGGCCCATATTATTGAATAATTCCAACACTATGGCCCTATTTATTCTCTTGACCATCCTCCTGTCAAGAACCCAATCAGGTTATGGCTAATTCTAGAAACCTGCTAATTCTAGCACATCTGAACTGTTGCCTAACACATACGATGTGTATGTATCCTTATCGTGTCATATCCGTAGCCATTTTTGTATTCGTGCAATATAAGTGATTACCTTGTACCTATATAGGTAATCCCATATCCGTACCTCCGTACCCGTGTCAGTATTTAATTTGTGCAATGCATTAGTTCAGTTAGAAACTGATATCATGGTTGAGAAGGATGCATTGCATCACTCAAAATGCTAGTTAGGCATTTGATTTGTTTAAAGTACTTATTTATATTTTTACATATAACACCGAACTTTTTAAATCATCTCTTGGTTCTGTGTACCATGGATATATATATGATTAGGTTGCTGCACCGGCTAAGCTTGAAGCACTGCTTACTTCTCTTCCATAAGTTGGAAAGAGAACCCCCTAATTTTAACCCTTCAGTTTAACTTATATATGCAATACCGAACTATTATTTTTCAAATAACACAATATTAAGGAATAAGAGGATGACTTTGGACATACTGTTAGAAATTTTATTGTAGCTAGTCGATTCATGAGATGAAGAACATAAATTAAATTACGAAAGCGTACCTGAATCCATTGCTAGGCTTGATGGATCTTGAAGCGGTCGTCCTTTTATGGGGTTCGATCTTCCAACTTGCTACGACCCTTAATGACAAAGAAGAATCTGAATCCTTTGTCCCTCTCTTTCTGTTGATGGGGATGCAGAAGAGAAAAAGAGAAAACCTCTCTTTTGTGGCTGTATAAGTTGGAGGCCATAACCCTAATGAATACACACACACACACACACACACACACACACACACACATATATATATATATATATATATATATATATATATATATATATGTGTGTGTGTGTGTGTGTGTGTGTGTGTGTGTGTGTGTTTTAATATTTCTAATTTGCCCTTCATCAAATTAGAATTATCTCCGGTATCTGTACATTAATTCCATGACAATTATACCCTTAAGCCAATTTCCAAATAGACCACTTTAATTTGGCTTAATTATTTAGATAGCCCAAACACAATTAATTTTACATGTGTAGCCCCTTAATTATTTAATAATTCCAACAATCTCCCACTGGGCTACATATGTAACCTTATAATTGTGTTAACCTTAGTGAGCTCATAAATTGCTATCTTAATTCTTAGGGTATATCCAGACAATCTCGTCCATTAACCATATCAACATAGGATCAAAGCGGCATTCGTCACATATAGCGTAACTAAACCATCAATGGTCACATATACCAATATAGCTAAACGACATAGATCAATCATGGATGCGTAGCATGGAAATTATACGCAATGTGATCAATACATATCTATTTCCAACTGGTCCTCCTTAACTTTAGTGAGATCAAATACTTTAACATAATGAAAACAGAATAAACTAAATTTCTATATATCTGATCAGATAAATATCCAAAATACTTTAATACATAAATGTGTCCAAAACTAAATAGCACCCAAATACATAAAATACAAACTCCCACTATATTGCCATATTCTTAATTAACACCCATATGAGCAGTATGCTCATGAAAGACCCTGGGTGATAATGCTTTTGTAAGCGGATCCGCTGACATGGAGTTTGTCCTAATGTGCTATATGGACACTATAACCATTCTGAATTCTTTCCTCCATAACTTGAAACTTTATGTCAATATCCTTTGACTTATACAAGTTTCTGTTGTTATTGGAATACAGTACTGCTGATTTATTGTCATACCATAATTTCATGTGGTCTTTCAACACCGTACTGTAGACGCAGCCTTGTGACAATTTTGCAACCATATTTCCTAATAGATACCCCACAGCATGTTATAAACCTTGCTTTCATGGTGGAAGAAATTATGAGTGCATGTTTGACACTCATTCAAAATATACCTCTATTAGTCAGCATAACCTGATGTGGATCTCCTGCTGTGTTGGCATCCAACAAAATTGGAGTCGAAATACTTTATGACACTACAACAAAAAACCCTTTTAATGACGGCTAAAAAGCGTCATTAATGACGTACCATGACGCTTTTTTTTTTCCACAGCAACCGTCATGAATATGATGAGTTTCTGCTACACTTATTTTCAGCATAGTTTGAAAGCGTTATGAATAGATAATCTGTATAGACTCAATTCAGCACATTTATAACGCTCAATTCTGTACATTTATATATTACTTTCCAAAAAATTATAGATCAATGCTCAATGTTGCTCAATTCAATTTCAAAACATTCATTTTGAACCATATTCACAAGAAAACATCTAAATGTTATAGAGTACCATTTAATCTATTTACAAATATATACATAACATATATCACCATCTTCATTACATTTTTTCAAAATAAGACATCCAAATACATATATTTACAACTACTACTAGTAAGTAGACCCTCAAAACTATTAGTACATTAGCTTCAACTTTGAGCACATCAAAACTGTCGGTATCACGTAGCAAAACCCTGAAAAATGTCTCCCTCCATCATACACTTTGTGTTAAAGAAGTAGCCAAGATGACTACACAACTCAAATAATTCTCTCAGAGGGGGCAGTTCAAGACTATCAGGTGATACAATGGGAGCAAGTAATGGTTCAAATACCTCCCAAACCTTATGTAGGTTGAGCCTTGTATCAATTAATATAGCACCTGCTATGCTTTCGACAATGTCTGTAAGAACCTGCGACAGCAAAAATGATACAAAGTAAATAACACCATAAAAAGCAATGCTAGATACTCTGAAAAATCATCATACATAATGTTTAGATTTCTCAGTCATCATTATATGATGTTTAGGCTTTCATAAAAAACTTTACCTTGTAGCCTTTGGACGAAGCATTTGATACAAGTAGACACTCGACTTCTTGTAATTCCTTCAGTTTCTTGACATATTCTGTTATTTGCTCTACAAGCAACCCTGATGAATGTTGAAGATGGTGTTGAAGCTTATGCTTGACTGCACATTTAGCAAATCTTTCATTATTAACTGATGCCGACCTCAAGTCAGTCAACACCCCAGGATCTATAGTTGTATGAGTTTGAAAGAGATGCCAAGTGATAAGTAGGTCTAGTACTACATCACCAAGAAATTCAAGCCTCTGGTTTTGAAAAAATAAAGAAAAAGAAGTCAAATGCATGATTATAAATATGAAAAGTAATTTTGAGTGTCAAACAAAAAATGATAATATATCAGTATCTAGTATCAACTAGGAAAAAACTTCCAAACTTGCTTACTTGGTAGCAGTAGCTAGTTCCAATTTCAGAAGCATGAGTTATTGCCTCCAATAAAAGGCGTTTAATAGCAAACTCATAGCGTAATTTCTTTTCCAGAATTTCCATGTCATCAGAACTGGGAACACAACTCCAAAATGACATAGAGGTGGTCATTGCTTTCCCAACCATTTCAGACTCAAGTTCAGTATCAATGCCTAACCATTTCAATACAGCAAGAGCAGCAGTTAATCTGCCACCAACATAATATGCCCCAATTAGAGCCTCTACGCAATCAGATATTGTCTTAGATTACTATACCAAGAGAATGTTGTTTTGAAGCATAAAGGTGCACAAAATGAACTAGTTTGAAACTAAACCAATCATAACAAAACAATTTATTTTATAAATAGATAGAAATGTGTATTTCACATAGAAAAGTATATCAAAACAAACCCGAGAATAATTGCAAACAGAGCAGACACGTGGAATAATTCAAGAATGCCATAGCAAGACTGCACTACAAAAAGAATAAATGTCAAAATTCTTATACTTACTCTTCTTCAACCAAATCCTGTGTTCCAATATTAACCAAATCCTGAATCATATTCACAAAAAAATGAGACACAGAAATTGAACCTAGAGCAAGAACTGTTTGTAATATAAGAAACATAGAAACTAAAGTACCTGTTCAAAGTCTTCTTAAACCATCTACATGGCTTAGACTAAATCATACCTACACATTCAAACACATATCATATCGTCTCCAACTCACTGTGAGGAGAACACACAAAATATAAATATTAACCACCTCTCAAATACTCAATACACAGCATCACTTGCAAACAAAATGCATCCTAAGCTAAACACAGCACTCCATCTATCATTAACCACACCTTGTTTGTTTTGTTTTATTCTTTATTTTATTTTATACAGCACAAGCTCACAGGTCTACTATAACTAATTGAAATGAGGAACCCACTAGCAATGATCGGTGAAGTATCATACTTCCTATACTTTGACATTTATCATTAAAATTTTACAGAGAAAAGGAACAAGGAACACATATAAGCATGAGCTCAAGTATTTTGAATGAAGGCAAGGAAGCTTGAGATTGTTACCGGAGGGGATGAAGTCATCGTCGTCGGTGAGGTGGAAGCTTGACTGGACGACTGGGACTGCCGGAGCTAGCGCAAACAAGATGGTGACCACGCCGAACTGGCCCGACCGCCCCAAACCGTGCTGAGGAGAAAACTGCAGGTGCTCCCCTCACTCGGTCGAGTCATCGACGCTCGAACTGGCCCGACCACCTGTCCCTGCCCTCCCGCCAGGAACACGGTGAGGCTCGTAGCCCCCTGCGGGGCCGACGGGGGCAGGAACGAGCTCGAGGCAGACGCCGCGCTGGCGGCGGCGGGCGTAGGCGGCCACGGAGCCGAAGACGTCGCACCCGCCGCTGATCTCCAGCATGTGCGCGCGGTGTTCACCAGCCGGACCTCCATCACCGGCTTCAGGTCCTCCGACGACCCCTCCGATATGGTCGAGATCGCACCTCGGCTAAGATCCATCGATCAGAAACCCTAACCTAACTCTTGAGGAAATTGGAGGAGAAGAGGTTTGGAGAGATGCTGCTCCTTAGAAAATGGATGAGAAATGAATTTTCTCTCTCCCACTTAGCTTTTATACAGTGAAAAAATTACAAGTTTGCCACCGCTTTAAAGTATTAATGACGTTTTTTTTATAAACGTTATAAAAAACCCAAAATTAGTCCAAACCGTTATAGAAAAAAGGTATTTTTCAACTTGATAACGCTTATGTATCAGCCGTCATTAAAACTCCCTGTCGAGCGTCATTAAAAGGGTTTTTTGTTGTAGTGTGATCTCCAGAATTATCCGATCTCCTATAAAGAGCATATAATTTTTTGTTCTCTATTAATTACTTAAGTAGTTTGGCTGCTATCCAATGATCCTTCCATATTTGCTTAAATATCTGCCTAACATTCTAATATGTACGTAATATCCTGACGCGTACATACTTGAGCATACATTAGACTCCCTACAACCGATCATGAAGAAAAAATCTATTGTATTTTCTTAATTTTAAGGCTAACCTTAGGGCACTTGATTGAAACCGAATTGGTCTTCTTTAACGAGAGGTGTCACCTGGTTTGCATTGAATACTTTCATCAATATACAAAACCAAAAAATTATTCCTACTCCCACTAAACTTGTGATACAGACAATCTTCAACAGTGTTCATCTCAAAACCAAACGAGATAATCACTTGAAGTACCTTTGACGAAAAGCTTGCTTGAGTTCATAAATAGATTTTGTCAATTTGTAAACCATATTCTTTGGGTCTTTCGACACAAAGTTTTTTGGTTGTACCATATAAACTATTTCATTAATGTTACCATTGAGAAATATCGTTTTGACATCCATTTAATGTAATTCAAGATCAAAATGTGCAACATGTGCTATGATTTTAAAGGAGTTTTTCAAAGATACCGAAGAGAAAAAATTATTTAAAATCAATCCCAAAATTTTGAGTAAAGTCACTAGCTACAAGACGTACTTTATACCTCTCCATATGACCCTTCGAATCCTTCTTGGTTCTAAATGTCCATTTGCAACCAATGGACTTCATACCTTTTGGTAATGGGACAAGTTCTTAAACTTTATTGTCTTATATGGACTTATACTCCTTATTTATTGTATCAATCCACTTTGAGAACTGAAACTTTCTATGGCCTGACGGAAGTTGATTAGATCATCATCTAGTATCCACAGTCTTCCTCACGTTCCTAGAGAAATATGACAATATTATCCAAAATTATATTTCTCATTTCTCTGGTGGACCATCTTAATATTATCGGTTCTTGAGGTTGTTGAGTTTGTTCCTTAGGAATAATGACCTTATCTTGAATGGGGTGCCGCTACATTGTCGTTGTTAAGGTATCTCAACAACGACTTATAGAGGTAATTCGACATTGTCTTATTGAGACTCCGAATTTACTTCTTGATCATGACAGGTATAGAATCCTGCACATCGTCAAAAGTGATAGTAGGAATCGTAATTGATTCCTTCTCAAAGACAATGATCCTGACTTTATTTCTCCCCCAAACTCAACATCCTCAAAAAATATTACACTTCTCGTCTCAAAAAAATTTCTTAGTGTGGGATTGTATAATTATCAACCCCTTGATCTGTAGCATAACCAATAAAGTAGTTGCTTATAATTTTACTTTGGTCTGTCTTCCCATTACACATTCAATATAAACATTAAAGTCTATAAAGTCAATGGAATCTAAATCTCATCAGACACAAATCGTTCAACTCTGTTTCTAGAGAAGTAACCTAATGCTTATGTCATAATGAGGCTAAAAAATATATATTGTTAATTTTGCATTTAGTACCACATGACTTCACTTGCAAGGTTTCATTATAAGATGCAATAGTTTCAACTGAATATAGGTTATCATAAACCTTAAGGGAACCGTTACCAATAATATTTAAATTTAAAGATAGACTAAACTTATTATTTCCAAATGAACAATGATAACCAGATTTATCCATTAAGAAAACTGAAACTGAACTTCGTCTAAAAGACGGTACAATAAAAGTGTCTATCAAATCCAAATAATAATCGGTTCCTAAAAATAACCTAAAATTTCCTATTGCTTTCACTTCTACCGAATTGACGTCACCCACATAGATGTATCTTTCACCATCAATTGACTTTCGGTAACTCAGGCAACCTTGTCTATAAATACTAATGTGGGTAGTAGCACCAGAATCTAACCACCATGTGTTTCTAGATACTAAATCTAAATTAACCTCAGAACAGACCAAATTTAGAAATATACTTTTCTTTATACACCATGTGTGGTACTTTGTACATTTCTTCCTTATGGGTACTGTTTTATCACAAAAGAACAACCTTTAGTTTTATATTGTTGTTTCTTTTGAGCTTGACCCTTAGCAGCTACTGTATTCATTTTCATTTTGCCCTTAAAGTTTATCCCATTAAACATGAAAATTAAAATCTTATTGGCAGATATTGTAGCAATATTAATTATAAAGAGAACAAAAACAACAAAAATAAACATGCTCTAATTAATAACCAAAGAGTAAAATATAGTCAAACAAATTCAAATAATGGTGAACCCCATCTCAAGATACCTAGTACATCATTAATATCAAGTCTTTGGACAGTAATATTAACTGCAAGTGGTATTCTTGGTGTAATGATCAAACGTTGACAATAAGTCATGTCAAATAATAAGTCTATCTTTGGATCGGATTATTATTCACATGTAAATCGTATAATTGTCACACATTTATCATCACAAGTATGTGTGCAATTCGGCCAAGTATTAACCTTCCTTTGGGCCGGTTAATACTCGTATGAATTTACATACACAAACATCTAACATCCCTCATAGACTATCTACGCAAGAGAGGTCACTTTGGCGACATCTTGTTTCAATGGGTCTATTTAGAATATTAGACGACTATTGCTAGTCACAAAAGGCACAAATTTTTATTTTTAATGTTGACTAAATTTTATAAAACCGAATCATGTCCAAAACATTATGTATATGTATAATTAAAATATTACAACTCAAAAAAAGATAATCATAAGCATGTGAATCTCTTTACATGATTCAAACAAATATTCTTAATTTGACTAAACTGAGCATTGTCAACATAATAAAATTTACGTAATATTTTACTGAAGATATGGTCCAATAGATTGCTTCAAATAACCCATAAAGATTACTTCAAATAAAATAATTTACTGAAGATAAAATCCTAACTTTTTTGTCAACTGAATCATGTCAAAAGATTTCTCTATGAATATCATTTCAAATATATCAACGGGTCTGCAATAAAAGTTGACAACTTTAAAGCCCAAAATTTTTTTTGACGCACAGAAAAATATACGAGAAAAGCTTGGATCCAACTATTACAAGCCCCTAAATTAGTTATTTTTGTTGCTTAAAGCTAAATCACATGAAATTTAGCCCCAGAGACCCTAATTTGGTCAAATTAGACCCATATTTCGAATTTGGCTAGACAAGAGGTCGTATTGAATTGATCACCATTGTAACTTATGCCATATTTCCAATTCAATTAACTTAACCTACTGTCTAAAACCATCATTAATACAAAAAACAAAAACAAAAAATTTATAAACAAAACAACACCTTTTATTCTGGAATACTGTGCTACCATCCAAAACCCAAAAAGAACACCACCTTTTGCATATTTAACAGATACTATGCTTGGTGTTGTATGTTGGATAGACATGGATATGGTCACATGCATGGTTACAATAATTTTGGCTTCTTTGAGTGTGTGTAAGGAGTATCTAGGATAGGAGCCTAATACGTCAGTTCCTAAATCATGCATTAAAAAAATATTCAACAAATATGGTTATGTAGATAATTCGAAACCTAATAATAAGGCAGTAGTAAAAAATGAACTCAATATTCTTTATATGAATTCACCTTCCAATGAATACAACAGGGAGATGGACGGAACATATTAAAAAAAAATCGAAGTCTAACAAAATAGGATTTTTCTTACGGTGGGTCATAAAAACTCTGATCGAAAAATTCAAACCCTAATTAAACCAGATCGAACGATCTAGGGTTCCTGAACAAACAAACAAAATTTTTTGATCTGAAACTTCAAACTCAAGAAACAAACAGGGAGGCTCTGATACCACTTGTTAGAAATTTTATTGTACCCAGTCGATTCATGAGATGAAGAACATAAATTAAATTACGGAAGCGTACCTGAATCCATTGATAGGCTTGATGGATCTTGAAGCGGTCGTCCTTTTATGGGGTTCGATCTTCCAACTTGCTACGACCCTTAATGACAAAGAAGAATCTGAATCCTTTGTCCCTCTCTTTTTGTTGATGGGGATGCAGAAGAGAAAAAGAGAAAACATCTCTTTTGTGGCCGTATAAGTTGGTGGCCATAACCCTAATGAATACACACACACACACACACACACACACACACACATGTATATATATATATATATATATATATATATATATATATATATATATATATATCAGGAAATTACATATAGGGGGGTGAAGTTTGAGAAAATTATAGAAAAGAGGGTAAGTTTAGGAAAATTACAAATAAAGGGATGTGACGACACTAAGGATGGCGCCACAAATTGGCACCCTATCTGGCGCCATTAGTGATGGAGCCAAGGGGCCGCCCCCCACCCCCCCTGGCGCCATCAGTGATGGCGCCAGACCAGTTTGTCTTTACTTTTTTTGACTTTTTCTCACTCTCTTTTCTCTCTTCTCCATCCAACGTTCCAATTTTCTGTATAACGGTCATATATCTATCCGTTGGAGATTGGATGTATATAAATGGTGGATGTGAGAGAGGTTCATCCCCACTTCACTCTTTCTAATCTTTCTCACACATTCTATTATTCGTGGCCTCTATCTTCTCCAATATTTTCTACATACCAAAAGTCCATTTTTTCGATATGGATCAGAGTTTAAGAATATTGTGCTCACATGGAGGTTCAGTAAATGGGTTATCATACGAAGGGGGTTTTACGCAACTTTTTTTAATCGATCGTAGTACTACATTTGATAGTCTAAGAACTCTGATTAGTAACTCTTTTTCTATTCGATATGAATTTATTTTAAGACATATTTTTGTTTCTCATTGTTTGTTAATAGATTCTGATCAAACATGGAATTTTGTTCTTGAAGTTAATTTGCAATCGCCTTTTATTAGTATTTTTGTTACTGAAGTTTCTCCACCGCCTGAAATGTTTTCACGTCCACGTTCTTCTAATTATCAAATGGGTGCTAGTTCTTCTCGACCACTGCCAACTCATGAAGAAGAACAAGCAGTAGATATACCTAGTAATGATGATTTTGACGATTTTCAAAGTAATGAAAATAGTGATGATTTATTAAAAATGTAGATGATGATTTTGATGATACTGTTAGTAGTGGTACCACTCATGAATTATTTGTCGGACAACAATTTGCTACCCGGCTTGAGTTTAGAAATTTTATAAGTAATGTAGCAATCGAACACAACTTTACATGTCCAACTGGTAGCATGAACAATTCTAGGGGAATTATTTACACTTGTGATCAACCAGGTTGTAATTGGAGAGTATATGCTAGACCCCTGGGCACAGGAGAAATATTTTTCATTAGTACATTAGAAAATCGACATTCTTGTTTAAGTGGACTAACAAGAGGATGTCATCCATTAGCTACTGCTAAGTGGATTAAAAATAAGATTATTGATATAATTAGGGATAATCAGTCATATAGTCCATCGCAAGTAGTAAAGGATATCCGTAGAGGACATCGGATAGAAATTTCTTATGCCAAAGCTTGGAGAGCCCGAGAGATGGCACTAGCTGAAATAAACGGTAGTTATGCCGATGCCTATGCTAGTCTTGAAGAGTATGGTTTAAGAATTATGGAGACAAATTCAGGCAGTAGAGTTTGTATAAAAACCACTAAAGACAATAGCTTTGAAAGAATTTTTATTTGTTTTAAAGCATGTATTGATGGTTTTTTAGCAGGTTGTTTACCCGTTATTAGTATCGATAGTACATTTCTTTCATCTAGATACCAAGGTACATTATTTATTGCTTGTGCTCATGATCCTAACTACCAGTTATATCCAATTGCTTATGCAGTTGCTGAAGGTGAGAATACTGATTCGTGGACATGGTTTTTAAACTGTTTAAGAAATACTTTCGAAAGATATTTAGATGACTGGAGTAGATTTTTATTTATATCTGATAAACAAAAGGGACTGATAAATGCTATGCGTGTTATTTTTCCAGAATCACCACATTTTTTTTGTATTCAACATTTTAAACAGAATTTAAAATCTGTCACCCGAATTACAAAATTTTATCGAATGTTAGACTCTCTTGCTAGATCATACAATAAAACGGATGCTGACTATAGATTTGAAATCATCAAAGCCGAAAACATTGACATGTATAACTGGCTTATAGGGGTGAATGATAAAAATCATAGTTTTGAATACTGGATAGCTGCTTATTCTTCTCGTGCTAGATTAGATATTCACACTTCTAATCTTGCAAAATGTTTCAATAGCTGGGTCAAGAATCTACGTGATAAACCGATCACAATGCTACTTGATGGAATTAGAGCAAAGATTATAACGCTTCAAGAGAAGAATAGAGTCCATGCGCAAAACCTAGAAATTCAATTTTGTCCAAGAATGATGAAAACAATGGCAAGTATAAATAGACAAAAGCATTACTTACAAATGTTACGCATTGATAGTTGCTTATTTGAAATGTTAGATAGTAAAACAGGTCGAACCTATGTAGTGCGCTTGAACGAGAGATATTGTTCATGTTTAAGGTGGTTTCATACACTTATGCCTTGTATACATGCATGTTATGTATGTAAGTCTTCCAATTACAGTATTGAAATGTTTTACTCTTCAATATTTTCTACTGACAAGTTAAAAAATGTGTATATGTCGCATATGGAACCAATTCCCGTGCCATACGAGCTTGAAGCTACTCTAACGCGAGGACCAATTGGAGTACCAGATGTTAGACGCAAAGCTGAAAGATCGAAGAAGAAGCGCATCCAATCAACCAATAAATCTACAAGAGATTTGCGTTGCAGTAACTGCCATGGAGTTGGACACAACAGAAGAAAATGTACTAGTCAACCTATGTAGTAACTGATAAACTTCCAAGATGTACTCACAATTTCTTAGATATACTTCGAAGATGTACTCAAATGCCAAATATAAATATGATTTACTATTTACATAAATTATGCTATTTACACGATCAGCAGGGTGGTAGACGGTCCGATAATCATATAAGATGACAAAGTTATAATGACTATTGGAATACAATATCCTTTGGATGTCGGGAGCATCGGGACATAAAATATACGGCATCCACGTAACCTATATGCGATATTGTAAAGTCAATACATAAGCATAAAAAAAACGCAAATATAAAATGATAATCCAAATATATGATGATAAAATACCTCGTTATGTGTTAGAGAGTCAAATTCGGTCCGATAAATCGAGACAACCGGATGTCCACAATGTGCCTGATCCACCACATCAGTCGTCCAACGTCTAGCTACTAGAAAGACACCTAATTCACGACTAATGCTAGTAACTGGTCTACCGATAGCAAAATGCTCATATGCCCAGATCTAAGCACAAACAACATTAAAAAAATTAGATTATATTAAGTAAGTTTAATATCTCTCTAAATTGATAAAATACTTGTAGGAGTGACATGCATCCAGTTAGATTCTTGCTCATATCTTGTAGAGAGGTCGCAGACACGAACTCTGTCAGAGAAGAATACAAATAAGCCAAGACTGAGGCTCCCCATGCATATTGTGTCGGTTGAACCAAATTTCCAAAAAAAGGAAGAAGCCGAACAGTAATCCGTGATCCAGTTGCGTTCGGAAAGAGAACTGAACCACATAGAGCGAGTAGATACGCCCTTGTGCAGCAAAGAATCTGTAAATGTACGATACTATGAGAACCATATTCTAAAAATAAATACATAAATAAATGAGTGAAGTTAAATACCCGCTCTTCGCTTATATTAACTGGACCGTCAATTGTACGGTCAAGATCCATGAAGTTTTCGTACAACCAGTTTAGTGTGACGTCGGATCTTGTGTTTATATCTTCGGGCGGATTAATACCGAGATATCGTCTAATTGTAGTGGCAGCGCTTGCTTGATTATCAAAAATTATAGGCTCACCTGTAATTTAAAATTATAATTTTGCATAATATTTTAATAAAAAATTAATATTTAACAATTATTTTACCTGTAATAGGTAACCCTAAAATATTAGCTAACGTCCAGTAGCGTTACGGTCATCTCTCCAACGGGCAATTGGAAAGTATTGCGTTGGGGCCACCAACGCTCTACCAGAGAAAATATTAAATCTCTGTCGTGCACCAAGAATCGAAGATCATCTATATATCCAAAACCAAATACGTTAAGTAAATCCTTTTGATATGTATTTATCTCCCATGTGCCGTAATTTGCAGCGTTATGCCATTATCCACGTTCACGCAACCGTACATCCGACTTATAATCAAATAACTACAAGCGAAACAAACTATATAAATAAACTCAAATTTAATATATAATAAAATAAAGAATAAATATTAATTCCTGAAAAATTACATCTCCTGTAAACACCAATCGAGATATGTGGCTCTTCCGTTCTTGCTCCTCTCTTTCAGTCGTCGGCCCACCGGGAATGCGACCATCGTTTACTGCAGCCATCCTCTTCAAGCGTCGTCCAAGAGAAGCTCCTGTAAATAACAATGTGAATTTATACATCTTTCTTCACTCTCCTCTCCTTATATAGATTTGAAGAACCGGAATGGGGGAAAAGTGACATGGAGGGGGGACAAATTGATTTGGGATAGAAAAAAGGTGACATAAAGTGACATAAATTGACATAAATTGACATAAATTGACATAAAGTGACATGGCGGGAACAACCACTGGTCCGGCGCCATCACTGATGGCGCCAGGGGGGGGCGGCCCCTTGGTGCCATCACTAATGGCGCCAGATAGGGTGCCAATTTATGGCGCCATCCTTAGTGTCGTCACATCCCTTTATTTGTAATTTCCCTAAACTTACCCTCTTTTCTATAATTTTCTCAAACTTCACCCCCCTATATGTAATTTCATGTATATAATTTTTTTTTTAATATATATATGTGTGTGTGTGTGTGTGTGTGTGTGTGTGTGTGTGTGTGTGAAAAAATATATATATATATTTTTTTTTGGAACCTGGTAAATGTATTAATAAGCAAATAGTCTATTACAAAACTCACAGTGAGCAATCCTTCTTAACTCTGATTTACATTAGTATTCACATAGCCGCTAAATCATACTCAATATTGTGGCTGATACCAGTGATGGTAGCACGCTGATCTTGGAAGATACGATTATTCCGCTCTCGCCAGATATGCCAAACTGCCGATGCTAATCTCCCAGTCGCCTCCTTCGTCCATTGTGGTCCCCTCGAATTGTTAGCTCGAATTAAACGCAAAGTATCATTGAAATTGATGTCATCCGCACCTTGAGATTCATCTTGGCTGTTTGTATCTGCCAAATCCTGCGAGTCATCAGACACTGGAAATACAAGTGGTCTATTGTCTCGGGTTCTTGGTTGCATAGAACACAACTGATATCAGCAGTTTGGATACCAATTCTTTGTATTCTATCCCTCGTTAGCAACCTTCTAAGGACAATTTTATACAAGCACATTTGCATCTTGCGAGGGAGGCCTTTTCTCCATACGATATCCGCGTAGTCGACTTTCTCGTAATGAGTTCGGATCTTGTCATAAACTGCCCCCGGAATGAATCGATCACTCAATGTCTCCGCCCATACCCAGGCATCTTTGCTCAAACTTGTATCTATCCTCTGCCTTGATATAATATCCGTCACCGTGCGTGCCCACCTGTGCTCGCTCACATGCCAGCACCCATTTCTGATAATATTCCCAACACTGTCGCCTCTATGTGCCTCCCTTTCCATATGGTCACCAATTATATTAAGAAGGGATCGGTGTTCAATCCATGGGTCTAGCCACAGATCAGTGTTTCTACCATCTGCGAAGACTCGAGCTAGAAGAGCTTTAATATCCATCCTGTGTCGCAGAATATATTTGAAAGTTACCGACTCATTATTATTTTGTCGATACTCCCATATGTTTTTTCCCCGCAAGTATTTGCTATTCATCCATATTGCCCACAAGCCGTCTCCTTGAAGTAGACGCCAAATAAGTTTAATTCCTGCAACCTTACGCAATGTGTTCAGAGCTTGGAGTCCTACTCCCCCCTCGTCGATGGGTCGGCACAGGGTATTCCAAGCAACGGTTTGTACACCTCCCCGCCAAACGAATTTGGCGCACATCTGTTCAACAAGTTTTATTGTAGAAGTGGGGAGGAGAATAACCTACAACCAGAACTTCATTACGGCATTGATCACCGATCTGACAAGTTCGATCCTACCTCCGAAAGATAAACATTGCGCTTGCCATCCCTCCAGTCGCTTTTGTACATACTCCGTCAGCGAGGAGCAGTCTTCATTACGAGCGTAATTCACTGTCAATGGGATACCTAAATATTTGACAGGCAACTCGGCTTGTCCAACTCCTAGCGCTCTAGTGCATTCCTCCTTGTTGGTACTGGATGAGCTAAAGTAAACGCGGCTCTTATCACGGTTAAGATGAAGCCCTGTGTCGTCGGCAAACCGAACCATGATCTCATTCAATGTTTTCAATCCTAGAATATCCGGAACCAAGAAGACTAATAGATTGTCTGCATATATTAGGTGGCTAATGTGAGGCATGATATTCTTGTACAGAGGTTGAATTTGCCCCCACGCGACCGCGGCATCCATTAAGCAGGAGAAGTGTTCCATCACTATAGCAAAGAGGTATGGGGATAATGGATCCCCTTGGCGCAATCCTCTATTGCTAGCAAAGAAGCCATGCGGCCTGCCTTCTATCAGAACAGAGAACGTGGCACTGGTAATGCATTCCCGCACACGAGCAACCCATATCTCCGAGAAACCCATAGCTAGCATTGAGGCGCATACGAATTCCCTATTCACCGTGTCGTAGGCTTTTCGAAGATCTAATTTGAGACATGCCTTAGCTCCTCCTGGCCTGTTAAACTCTCTGACAAACTCGTGGGCAAGAAGTGAGTTTTCAGAGATTGATCTTCCTTTCACAAACGCAGCTTGATTTTTGGATATTAGCTCCATCATAATAGTCTCCATACGGCGACACATAATCCCCGTGATGAGTTTATAGATGTAATTGCAACAGGCTATAGGTCGATACTCTGACAGGTCAGTCGCCCCCTCCCTCTTTGGGATAAGAGTAAGAAACGTGTGATTGTATTCTTTAAGCAATCTACCTGTCTCGAAGAACTCTCGAATAGCGTTGAACACTTGGCCTTTGATGTCTGCCCAATGAAGTTTATAGAACTTACTCCCAAACCCGTCGGGGCCTGTGGCTTTATCAGGATTAGCCGCCTTCACAATGTTTTCTATCTCATCCATCCTAATGGGAGCCATTAAGATGGCATTTCCTTCTTCCGTAACCAGCCTCTTACTCACTATGTTAGGAAATAAGGATTTGTATGTATGCTGATTGTAAAGATTGGAAAAATACCTGACTGCCGTTTCCTTAATACAGGATGCGGTGGAGATCGCATTTCCTTGTTGGTCAATGAGTTGCTGGATCCTATTTCTGTGTTGTCGTGTCCGTATCACGTCGTAGAAGAAGCGGGAACATTTATCACCTTCTTGGAGCCACGCGCATTTAGCACGCTGTGCTGAAGCTACCTCCTCTGCAAGCCTGAGTTTGCCTACTTCGATTGCTATTTCACGCTCCGCCGTAGCTAAGTCTTCATTGGTTGGTTCTACTTGAAGCCTTTCTTGAATCCGCATTAGTGCTCTGGACTTTTGTTCTAGCTCTCCACTTGGCCGCGATCTGACCCAGGACTTCAGTTGAGTCTTGATCGATTTAAGAGTGCATGCTACTCGAAATTGGGCCGAGCCAGTAGACCTCTGCCGAAGTCCAGTGCCTACCGCCTCCTTATAACCATCTAACAGGTGCCATCCATTGTTGTATCGAAATGGAGAAGCCTTCTTCTTTTCCATAGTTGCTAACTGGATACGTAAGGGGCAATGGTCGCTCGTCCCTGCTGATAAACCCACAACAGGAGAGTTGGGGAATTTCGTGAACCAGCTATTGTTACCTATGGCTCTGTCCAACTGACAGCTGACGCGGCTCCTAGAAGATTTGTTGTTCCAGGTCCAGAGATGTCCTCCACGAGAGAGTTGACGTAGGCCAGTTCGCAGTAAACAGTCTTGGAAGTCTTGAAGAATCATCTCTGGGACACGCCGTCCTCCAATCTTTTCGTGTTGATACAGGATGGAGTTATAATCACCCATCAGTACCAGAGGGAGCTTGAGCAGGCGCTCAACTATATTGTTGACATAGGCAATATCTTGCCAAAGTTCATCTCTTTGCCTCCTATCGTTATGGCCATATATGGCCCCCATGATCAGTTGGAGGCCTCCGTGATAGGTAAAGGAAATGGCAATCAGCTGTTCAGATTTGTAGACAACCTCCCCTGTCCACTGATTCGCATCCCACATTATCCAGATACGTGCCATAGGGCACAAATCCAGATTGTTTACCTGTTTCCAATGGCATGGAGTCCTTCGATCAAGCAAGGTAGTAGACTTGATCTTGGTCTCAAGCAGCGCACAAATAGTACACCGCTCTTGCCTCACTATGTTTCGCACCTCTCTCCATCTTCCAATCGAACAAACACCCCTGATGTTCCAGGCTAGTATAGACATTTAATGTCGGGGTTGGGATCCCTGGATATCTCCTGCAGTGTCATCTCGGGGGGATGACTGCATGACTCCACCTTGATGGTCGTTGTCTCGTCCTTCTGTTTGCTTATTCTTCCTGTCGAGGATGAATTCCCTCCATGCTGGATTATCGACCGTCATAATGCTTTGTCCTTCCCTTCCGCGTGACTCTTGTTCTGCCGTAGAGCGGTTCTCCTGTGCATTTGGCGTTGGTTCACTTGTCGATGTTCTGGTTTTTTCCACTACCTGTCTTGCTTGCCTCTTCTTATTAGAGTTATAGACTGCCCCTTTTTGATTGAGATTGCTAACTAAGTCCGCTCGTCTCTTCGTAGCACTTGAACTCGACGCCTGAAATATAATGAGACTTCTGTTGTCCCCTTCCTGAATATTGCTTTCCTGTGATCTGTTTCCTTGGCTTGCCTCCTCCATCGCTACTTCTTTGGAGATATCCACATCTTTTTCTCTGTGAACAACCTGCGAAGGAGGCTGTCCCATGGGCTTTTCATGGCTAGGAAGCACAACAGCTAGGTCGAGCCCCGTACAACCGTCCACTCCTATTGTCACGTGTACCTCCTCCATGTCTTGTGGCGAGGAGTTCTCCTGCATTTCACAGTGATCATTGCAGCTATCCTCTCGTTGGTTCTGTGTTTCTCGTGTAATCTCTTCTGTCATGTTGCAATTTTGTGCCATATGGCCAAAGACTTGACACTTTTGGCAGCCAGGGGGAACCCATTCATATTCCACTCCTTGACTAAATACCTCACCAGTAGGTATCTCGTAAGAAATCTCTCGGGGAAGCGTGGTTCCCGCTTCAATTTCAACCAGAACACGCGCATATTGAAGCCTCGATCTGGATTGAGTAGCCTCGTCTGCTTTGAGTGGTCTCCCTATTAGGCTTGTAAGTTTCATGATCATGGTTTTCTTCCAGTACTGGATAGGAAGCCCGGGTAGTCTAACCCAAACTGGTATCGTATGGAACGCGTCCCGTTCACATCTGCTATTAGCTTGCCAAGCTTTTACGATTATAAGACGTCCATCGAACGTCCACGGCCCGTCTTGTAGCACACGTTCAATATCTTCTTGAAGATCAAATTTAACTAGGAAGAACCCATCTTCACGAGCATAGAACTCCATAGCACCCTTCGGTCGCCATACTCGAGCAGCATAAGCACGAATTTGGCCATAGAACGGACGATCACCCATCACATATAGAATCAGGGTGTTTTTCCAGTAATCTACCGTTTCTTGAATTTCTTTCGTAGTGAATACTGCCCGTCTGCCACCGCCATCTCCCTGTGTTGGTTCGACGTACTCCATCTCCACCTCCGGCGATCCACTTTTGACTCTGCAGATGTCTGCCCATGACACCCCTACTGGTCTGCTACCTGCTTGGACCTGCGGTGTCGAAGCTACCCGACTAGTATCAATGCTTCGATTTTGTACCATAGGTCGTTTTCCTTTATTTATAACTCCTTCCTTCTTCCCATCCAACGCTGGTCTGCTTTGTTGGTTAGGGACACGCTCTGGTCGAGTCCGTTCTCCAGCCACCCTATAGGAAGGTTGTCTCCCGCTACTTCGTGTCCCTCCTATGTGTTCCTTTGCCCGTGGTGGGGGACCATAGGGTTGTCGTCGTCGCCGATATACAGTGGTCCATCCCCCTTTTTCTTCCTGCGAGTAGCCATCATCCGTCTGGGTTGCTAGCCTTCCTTGCCATGGTCCTCCGTTACTGGAGGCGCCGGGATCCCATGCCCGCGCCCTAGACGCTTGGTTTAGGGTTTCCTCTGCCGCCGCTGAATTCATGATATATAAAATATATATATATATATATATATATATATATATATATATATATATATATATATATGTGTGTGTGTGTGTGTGTGTGTGTGTGTGTTTTGATATTTCTAATTTGGCCCCTCATCAAATTAGAATTATCTCCGGTATCTACACATTAATTCCATGACAATTATACCCTTAAGCCAATTTCCAAATAGACCACTTTAATTTGGCTTAATTATTTAGATAGCCCAAACACAATTAATTTTACATGTGTGGCCCCTTAATTATTGAATAATTCCAACACATACGTGCATGAATTAACAAGAGTTAAGTCTCACGAATCTTCACATCAAAGATGGCCATCATTGGAGGTCCTAATTGATCGATGTACGTACAGTACTTCCAATTTCTTGAGTAGAAAGTCTCCTCAAGTTATACTTGTTTTTCAAAACCAACGTACGTGAATTGATCGATCGATGTATATCAAGTCTGTTACTAACTGTTTTCTTAAGTTGGGACACATGAAACACAGGATAGATTTGAGCATCTATTGGTAGAGCTAACATATAAGCAACAGATCCTACCCTTGCAAGCACTTGGTAAGGTCCAAAATACTTTAGAGTTTTGAGGCCTCCTGTGGACTGCGGAGACTTGCCTATAAGGTTGCAGCTTCAAGTAAACCCAGTCTTCAGCAAACTCCATGTTTGTCCTATGCAGATCAGCCAATCTTTTCATCCTATCATGGGCTAATATCAGGTTGCCCTTTAACAACTGCACTGCATTATCTCTTGAGGCTATGACTTCAGAAACTTCCATGTTCTGAGCAATTTCTGGTATATAGGTAAGTAAATTTGGAGGTGACCTCCCGTATACAGCTTCAAAAGGAATGACAGGTGGAAGAGTTCCGATTGTTATTAAACCAATATTAGCCCAAAAATTTACTCCAGTCCCTAGGTCTATGGCCACATAAACACCTCAAATACCCTTCAATACATCTATTGGTCACTTCGGTTTGACCATCAGTCTGGGGATGATAGACAATGTTATGTTTGAGCTGAGTCCCTTACAATTTAAAAAATTATTTTCAGAATCGACTGTTAAAGATAGGGTCCATGTCACTTACAATAGATTTCGGCATACCATGCAACCTGAACATCCCTTCCATGAAGACTTGAGCTAGCTACTACAGCTGTTGTACAAGGGTGGTTCAATGAAAACAAATGAATATACTTACTTAACCTATCATCTACTACCAATATGGTAGTCTTATGATGGCTACTTGGTAATCTTTCTATAAAATTCATAGAAATATCTTTCAAAATCCTTTCAGGAATATGCAGGGGCTGTAGTAACGCTGTCGGGGATATATTTTCACTCATATTCCTTTGACAAATTTCACAAGCTCTGACATAGTCATGAACATGTTTTTTCATACCCTTCAAATAGCATACTTTTCTCAGCTTGTGCAATGTTTCAAGGCCCCTGAGTGTCCTGCACACAAAATATCATGGTGCTCTTTCATCATGGTAGTAGCAAGCTCACAATGAAGATCTATTAGCAGTCTGTTCTTATAGTAAAGCAGACCATTCTGCATAGTATATTTATTGCCCATGTTCCCACTTAGCCTTCTGACTTGATAGAATTTAGATTGATTCATTTGAATCTTGAACTGATATAACCAATCTGCATTTACCAACAACTACATTTGCCTCTCCTCTTCTAGATAGATTGTCTGCAGCTGTGTTGTCCCTTCCCTTTTTATATTCCACCCATGCAATTTCATCACCCCCTTGTGTTGTGAATATGTATAAAACATTTTGTTATAGCATATAATTCAAGGGCTTGTGGTCTATTCTGATGAGGAGTACCCTTCCCCATAAATATTAGAGATATTTGACTTTGGGTCTCGAATAAGATAGGATATTTGTGTTTAGGTCTCTATATTAGACATATTTAGTGTATGGGTCTCCAATAAGTAAGGATATTTGTGTTTGAGTCTCCATAATACACATATTTAGTGTATGGATCTTGGACTAACCGTTGACAGTTAAAACCCAAGTAAAAAAATAAAGGGACCAAAACGAAAAAAAAAAATCTAATAAAAAATTAAAAATAACCGAAAAACCGAGAAAAAAATAAAATAGTAAAAATGGAAAAGGGGAAAAATGAGAAAGAATGACGAAATAAAATGGAAAAAGGATTTGAAAAAACTAAAAATACTAATACAAAAATTCTAAAAATGATAAAGGATAAAAATATAACAATTATTTTTTTTTTGTCCGAGCAAAGAAATATATTTACATAAGGGATATGATTCTCGTATTTTGTAGATAAATTATTTATCCGGGTTTAGTAATATTCGGGATAATATTTTTTAACATAAACCAAACATGGGAATTGGCCTTCCGTAATAAATTTGTCCGGAATATTTATATTTTAGTTCTCAATATTCCCGGACAAATTTATTTTTGAAAATTTTGAATACCCCGAAAAATTTATTCCCATAATATTATTTTTTTCATGTCGTTTTCTTCCTTTCGGTTTTTTTCGATTTTGTATTCTTTTTTTTTTCTCCTTTTTCTTTTGTTTTTGTTTTCTTCTTTTTTTCTCTCTTGTTTTGTTTTGTATTTTTTAATTGGATTTTGAATTATGTTTATCGTGGAGACCCAAAACATAAATATCCTAACTTATTGGAGACACAAATACTAATTATGCATATTATGGAGATCCAAACGCAAATATTCCAACTTATTGGAGACCCAAATGCTAATTATGTTTATTATGGAGACCCAAACACAAATATCATAACTTATTCAAAATCCAAAGTCTAAATATCAAGTATTGACTTTATTTTTTAACTGCTAATAAAATAACAAGCATTTCCGTCTCATATGTAGAGAGAGTTTTTGTTCTTCCCTTGAACCCTCGACTTAGGAAGGCTATAGCCTAGGTTTGTCCTTTTGCATCATGACTGCTCCAATTCCCTCCCCAGAAACATCACATTCAACACAAACTTCTTCTGAAAGTCTGGCATGCTAAGAACTGGAGGTTGTATCAATACCAACTTCAAATTCTCAAAGGATTCTTGTGCCTTACTTCCCTATTGAAAAGCATTCTTCTTAAAAAGATCAGTTAAAGAACCTGCTATGGTGCCATACCCTTTGATGAACCTCATGTAGTACCCTATAAGCCATAAAAATCCTCTCTATTCCTTGATAGTATGGGGTATGGGCCACTGAATTACTGCTTTAATCTCCTCAGTGTCTACCTCCACCCCTTTATCTGAAATGGCATGTCCCAAATATCCTACATGATGCTGAGCAAATGAACATTTGCTTTTCTTAATCTTGAGATGATTTTCTTCTAACTTATGAAAAAACTACTGCAAATGATCACAATGTGCATTCTGATGTTTACTATTAATATATCATTAATTTTTATCATTATTATGTATTCCTTAAACACTGCAATCATGATGGCTTGGAAAGTAGATGGTGCGCATTAATGAGACCAAAGGGCATTACCATAAATTCATAGCCTTCATGGGTCATGAAAGTTGTTTTATGCACATACTCTTCATCCATCCTAACTTGATGATACCCAACTCTCAAGTCTAGTTTGGAAAAAAAAAAAATGTAGCTCCATATGACTCATCAAAAACCTCATCAATAAAAGAAATTGAAAACTTGTCTTTGATAGTGTTTTGATTAAGAGCTCTATAATCAATACACATCCTCCAACTACCATCTGATTTTTTGACCAAGATAACTGGTGAAGAATAGGAGCTGTTATTAGGCCTAATAATACATGTATCCAACATCTCCTTGACTTGTCTTTCAATTTCAATCTTGTGAATATAGGGATGTCTATAAAGCCTGTTGCAAAATGGAGGAGCCCCTAGAATTAAGGGAATTCAATGATCATAGTTTCTTTTTTGGTAGCAGTCCTGTAGGTTCAACAAATAAGTGTTCAAATTTGTGCAACAATTTATTTAACTCGGGCCTGTCTTCACGTTTAGTACCTGTACTTGCTTCTACAGAGCAGAGTTGTATAATAAAATCTTGAGGTTTATGTCTCAAATCCTTGTTTACAAGCTCCAACAACTGGCTGTTATTAGATCAAACTCCTCGGAACTGCTGTGTCACCCCCTGCATTTCATATTTCATAGTCAAGTCTTGAAAATTCAATATAATATCTCCCAATGTATTAAGCCAGTTTGCCCCCAACACAATATGACATCTAGATATGGGTAATTCTAACATCTTGCCTTGGCTATCTATTATCACTCCTGTACATGCCTTTGCGCACCAAATTTTCTCCATTAGCTACCATCACTTCAAAGGGTATATATATAAAAAAAAAAAAAAAATTATATATATATATATATATATATAAAAATATATATATATATATATATATATATATATATTGGCTAAATTTCAACTTGATACCCTCAACTATCCATGTTTTACAACTTGATACCCTAAACTTTCAAAATAGCAACTTGATACCCTGAAAAATATATTTCCCAAAATGCCCTCCCCCTCTCTCTATTTCCCAAACCCCCCCCCCCCCTCCCTCTCCGGCCGCCGCTGCTGCGCGCCGCCCCGCCGCCCCGCTGCCGCTACTGCTGCGCGCCCGCCGCTGCTGCTCCGGCCGCCGCTGCTGCTCCTGCGCGCCGCACCGCCGCCCCGCTGCTGCTGCTGCTGCACGCCCCGCCGCTGCTGCTCCGGCCGTCGCTGCTGCTGCGCGCCGTCCCGCCGGGGGAGAGAGAGGGGGGGGACGCCGGAGGGGGGGGGGGGGGGAACGCCGGAGAGGGAGGGGGGGGGGACGCCGGAGAGGGAGGGAGGGGGGGCAAGGGTATTTTTGGAATTTTTTGGATTTTAGAGTATGAAGTTGAAAATATTCAATAGTTGATGGTATTAAGTTAACTATTTTAAAAGTTTAGGGTATCAAGTTACAAAACATGGATAGTTGAGGGTATCAAGTTGAAATGTAGCCTTTTTTTTTTTTGAAAGAGGTAAATGTGGCGAACGCTCCCACCGGGAATCCATCTCCTGACCACTCGGGTCGCATGCATCTCTCTTAACCACTAGGCTAGAGGTCATTTGCTATATATATATATATATATATATATATATATATATATATATATATATATATATATATATATAAGGGTAGTCCCATCAAAGAAAAACCCAGAAGTGATGGTTAACCATTGTATATATGTCCATTGTAAGCCGTTTAACCATTGTATGAATATCAAAGAAAAACCCAGGAGGGTTACTTCTCATGTACAAATTAGATAGAGATTTCTCTCATTCTTTTCCTTCTCTTCTACAGAGTTCCTGAATAAGAAAAATTACATAGGTCCTAATTTGACAACTAATTACAGCACCTGTTTACCAACAAGGCTACAAGGGTCTCATGGACCTTTATAAGCACCATCACAACATTTTTCCTTTTTTTCATATAAAAATAAGGATGATTATTTGATATAAATCAATCATCGGTGGTGTTGTCGAAAAATTCTACCAACTAATGTAAATCGATGGCACATCATATTTAGTTGTCCCATAAAAATAAAGAAGGGTGCAACTATATGCATCCCATGACTTTCTAAGCACATCCCATAAAACTTAAGTTGAAAATTAGATTATTGTTAAAAGACTCATATACCCATATGATCTTTCTATCACATCCCGCCATCATCTTTCTTCTTCCTTCTTTCATTTTCACATTCTTCTCCAACCCAACCCCAAAACTCTAGAAAAATTCTACTTTGAAATTGTGAAGAAGGCATCATGGAGGAAGGAAGTCCACTTCAAAGACACAATCCTTCTTTCTCGGTTTGAAGCACTGTATGTGAATCGTTGAACCAAAAAAAAATTCGTGATAAGCACGATCAACACTGGTCGAATGGAACACTAACTGCTCGACCTGTGTCAGCCGAACATTACATGTTCTGTTCGACTGGCCGAACTGAACAAAATATGTTTGATAGGTGAAAGTCGAACATATATAGGACAATTCGACCTGTAATGGTCGAACAGTAGAGCTTTCTCCGACTAGTTGTTGTTGAACATTGTGTTTCTTCATTTAATTTTTCATTCGACCAGCTTTGGTCGAACATTAGCAAAGAAATTCGACTGTCGTGGGTCAAATTCCAGTCCGAGCGTTCGACAAACCAGGCTCGAATAGAAACGTGAAAACCCAAAAAAAAATTAAAATTTATTTCGTTTTCACGCGATTGAAGGGATTTGAAAAACAATAATGCTAAGTCTACTACCAAATGCTTACAATCCTTTTACAACCACTCACCCATGTGCTGACATGTGGGCCATGGCCCACATGTCAGCAATGGGTGAAGGTTGTAAAAGGGTTGTAAGCATTTGGTTGTAACTGTAGCATTACTCTTTGAAAAACCCTAGCAGTGATCCTAAGCGAAAAATCCTAGCAGTGATCTTGGAAATGGTCTTGGGTGCAGAAGGGATCGGAGAGGAGAGGAGGCCGGTCGGTTGGAGAGAGGAGAGAGGAGATTAGAGAGGTTAGAATGATTTGGGGTGTGTTTAGAAATGATAGATATGTTTTAGGTTAGAATAGAAAAGAATATTTTGGTCATTTGATTGGGTGTACTTAGCATTTATGCTAATTTTAATCAATTAAAATGTGGTGTACTTAGCACTTGGGGTATGCTAAGTAAGTCATGGGGTGCGTATAGCAGCACCCAATAAAGAAATGGTTATTATCATAATTGTTTTTTAAATTTTAAGAATTATGTACAAATACTAAAAATAATATTTTTTAACAACTCTATATAAAGAATATTTTTCAGACATTGCAAGGGTTCTATTAATACAGTTTCTAAAAAATAGAAGAGGAGATATAAATATAAAAATAGAGATTTTACATTATGAAGGTTAAAAAAATTAAAACATTCTGATTTTTGAGACCATGTATGATCTTATAACCTGTACATGTTTAGAAACGATTTGAATATTATGTGATGTGGCGAACAATTAGACCGTCATTAGAAAAATTTTAAAGTTCGTCGACAGGTAAATTGACAGGTAAGACCTACAAATCCTAACCACAATCCATATTGTGTGGCCACAAACACTAACACTATGTGCCGGTCAATTGCTGTCAAGTAAAAGTAAAAAAAACAAAAAATGCTGTCAAGTAAGAGAAGGTTGCCTCGCTAGTGCTAAATGCCAGTCAATTTTAGTAGTTTTTATTACTTTAGGACGGTCAAATTTTTGATAGTCCAGACCGTCAAAATTGTGACGGTTCTAAATGTACAATTTTTTTTTAAATTTTTTTGATAATTTTATTTTTTTAGAATTGTTAAAACTTTGACGGTTTTGGATACAAAATTGAGTAAAAAATTATGATGTCCCTAACAGATTGAGTAGCCATCTTTATCACCATCAAGGCCAGCCCACGGGGTTGGGTTGTCCTATCCGGAGCATAGTTTTGGATGTCCCTTGACCCTTGTTATAGGTCGATCCTGTAGGATCACCCATGACCTAGACCTCTATTGGGATCATACTGAACCTGAAGGTTGTCCTAAGCAGAGGGAGGTTGTCCAAGCCTGAAGACTTGTCTGGCTTACTCCAGGGCCGGCCCAGATCGCTGTCCCCAAACGACCAATGCTAAGAGCACTACACAAAGTACTAATGTCTGTCACTATTCTTTTACAGTCATGCGCATAGTCAGAACTGTAGAAATTTTGACAGTCCTTATTGTGCTTAGGACTGTCAAATTTTTTACTTAGTTCTGAAATGTCAAAGACTATCAAAATTTTGGGAATATATACAAAACTGTCAAAAATTTGACCGTTCAAGAATATCCATAGTAGGAGAGGTTTTAAGTGCTACATTTTGAATTTAGTCAAAATGCCAAGAAGACATCCCAAAAATAATAATGTATACATTTTTTAATAATTTGTAGTATGTATTTGGAGTATCTCAACAATGGATACTCTTATTCAGAACTGCTGCCAAATTTTGGTAGTCCATAATTGAATAGAGTGGTGATAGCCACCGACACATTGTGCAGTGCTCTCAGCATTGGTCTTCCCCTAAAAGGAAGTAAGAACTGATAGTTTAGCACATATTCAATCCAACACAAAATGGAACTGCTTCAGCTGCTCCCTCTCCTTAGCTTCCTCACTGTCATCATCATCCTCCTCGCATCATGTCTGGTCTTAAAGAGGAAAGGAAGGACATCCTCCTCCTGGTCGACGTCGCTGTTGCAGAACCCAAGTTTAGAACCTCAACTGCCGAGCCCATCAAGGCTTCCTGTGATAGGGAGCATGCACCACCTCGTGGGATCGGTGCCCCACCGCAGGCTCTGTGAACTGTCCCGCCGGCACGGGCCTCTTATGCTCGTGCGGCTCGGGCAGGTCGACTTTCTTGTCGTCTCCTCGCCGGAGGCTGCCGAAGAAGTGCTGAAGATCCACGGGACCAACTTCGCTTGTCGGCCTAAGGTCGGCTCCATGGAGTTCATATCCTACGGCTACTCCGACCCCTTCTTCTGCCCCTACGGAAGGTACTACACTTTTAAGTTTAACGTCTTTTAGTGAGTTGGAGTTGGATTCATGTTGCTGCATATTTCATTTAAATTTTCATTAAAATTTTGACAAGGGTGACCGGAATCGGAGTTGGCACATATGAGGTGGGCTATTAGACTTAGCCCATATGCCTTAAATTGAAATTTTTATGTAAGACATGAACCAATCACAATTATCTACACCTCACGATTCCATCTTCTACCCGATGTGGAACTAAATTATCAACTCCGTTGTCACACGGTTTTGAGAGCTCAACCGGAAACGAGATACAATCCAACCATCAAAATCCGTGCCATTGTACAAACTTAGAAAATTTATTACATTAAATTACTCTTTAGAGAATGGTCCCACGTCGTGCATATGGCAAATCTCAATTGTGTATTTCAATATAAAATTTTCTTCTATTATGTTGCACATATGAGAAGTTATAGTCCATGTGGTTGATATGGTGGGACATTTTACTAGAGGCTAAGATTAAAATCCTCCAAGAAACATTGCTTTTTGTCACATGTTTCTTGGAAAATTTTCTTAGGAACTAGGC
Source organism: Iris pallida (assembly GCA_029216955.1). NCBI lineage: Eukaryota > Viridiplantae > Streptophyta > Magnoliopsida > Asparagales > Iridaceae > Iris > Iris pallida. Next base: position 82,594 of record JANAVB010014960.1, on the reverse strand, counting down.
CCTGAAGGGGCCTAGCGATTTGGACATGGGCGTGAGCGAAGGACGTAAAATGCCACTTTGAAGACGCACTTTGTACTCTGCGCGTACGCGTCGGGTGTCATTGCGCGGTTTAGCACGGGGTGCAGCGGTTCTAGCTGGTCCAACACGGTCGCGTTATTGCACACTTCAATGCAGGGTACAACGGGTCCAACGACCCCGTGGTTCCAAGTGTTCCAGTGCGGCCAATGCTCCTGCTGGAATTGTGTTTTAGTGTGGCTACTTCTCCCGCTGGCACTGGGTTCGAGTGTGGTTGTTTTAGTGCGGACGTTTCAGCTTCGTAATTGCCCACTTAGTGGGAGTTAATGTTGTAATCATCCACCTATGGAGAATTGTTCCCTTGATTAACTGACCATCATGGGTGGTTATGACTGCATGGGTGCTTAGCTCTCTTATATATTCTCTCAGTTTTGCTCTTGGCAGATACATATCAAAATATATGCAACAATAGGAGAGTTTGCAGCAAACCACAAAGTTCTGTCCGAGTGTTGTCCGGTTTCTGAGGGTAATAAAAGAGCGTTCCAGATGATCAATTCTTTGAACTTGCTGATTTTTGGAAGTAGATCAACGAAAAATAGTCGAATTTTGCTTTGACCAACTGTGATCGTCATCATCACAGCAAGAGTTTTATTCTTATGTTTCTTCTTATAGCTTGCGATTCTTCAAAGCAGTCAATTTGTAAACTTTCAATTCTGAGTTGTTGTATACTTCAATTTGTATTTACATTTTGTATATCTTTTGTACGATTTTCTGTATTTGACACTAAAAAACTCAAAGCAAGATCCGAGTAACATCAACATGAAAAATCGTGCAAGTCTTACGGACACAAGTTTTCATAAACTCGAGAAGTTCGATAGAGAACACTGTAACACCTGGAAGAGGAACATTAACTTAAATTTTCAACTCGTCAACATAGATTACATTCTGACTGAATGAGAACGAGTAATTTCAGAAACTGACGATGTACACATCCTAGCAAACGTGATCACCATGCAACAGAAATGGAGGAGAGATAACAAGCTCTATAAATTGTTGTTTCTCAACTCTTTGGATGATTCTATGGCATAATCTTACAACAAGATGGAAAATGTAAGAGACGTCTGTGAGTCTCTTGAAAAATAATACAATATAAATGATGAAAAGATGTCCAAGATCCACCTTGTAAACAATTGTCTAAAAATAAAAGTTGAAGACGAAAACACCATGATGCCACAAGTAAAAGAACTCCTAAAGTTGTAGCAAAAGCTTGAGGTGGAGGCTATTCCTCAAACAGACAAAGGTAGGAGCTATCATCTCCAAGCTCCATACCAGCTGGGATCGATTTTCAACCGATATGTAATGCAAGAAAAATGAGACATTGCTTGAAGACTTTCTACGCTTTATTCATATTAAAGACAAAGCTAAAAGCAAGACCAAGGTGTACTCAATGTCCAAGCAGTTTGCTAAGGCAAACATGGTCCAAACTGGAAATCATAAAGTGAAGCAGAATGCTTCCTACAACAATAAGGACCCCAACCATCTGAGGGTGAAGCCAACTTCTTCCAATCCTAAGTCTAATAACGATGGGACTTGCTTCAACTGTGGCAAGAAAGGCCATCTCAAGTAGGACTACAGGTCCAAGCCGAAACAAAATCCAAAAGAACAAAGTGAGTTTAACTTGGTTGCTATGATTTGCAAGTTGACTCATCTGGAGTGGATACTTACTGGTGGGTGGGCACGAGTGCATCTTGTCATGTGTGTTCTAAGAAAGAGATGTTTAACACATATGAACTTGCATCTGAGAATGTTTCAATAGCGAACAAATCTCAAGCTGAAGTACTAAGAATCATGTCGCACTACAAGAAAATTGGTCTTTTTTTACGGTTCAACAACAACCGTCTTTTAGGTCATAGTAAAAAAAGTTACAACTTTTCTTGAATGTTTCTAGTTAGGTTTTCTCAACAGTTTTAAAACCGTCAATTTTTTGGCATTTTTAAGCCGTCAACAAAACAAAAACCGTTAAGAAACATTAGAATATTTCTTGACTCCGACCTAGATGATGGAAGCTGAACCATGAAGAATTTTTTTTCTTGACAGTGAAAAATCGTCAAAAAAGGTTGGTTGATAATTTTTTTTGGTACCAGAAATTATGTTTATATTTTAGCATCTATTTGCATGTTACTGAACAAATATAAGTTAGAAATTTAACCAGTTGATTCATGAGATGAAGAACACAAATAAATTAATTGCAGAAGCGTACCTGGATCCATTGCATGGCTTGATAAATCTTGTAACAATTGTCTCTTTATGTTGTCTGATCTTCCAATTTGCTACGACCCTTAACGACAAAGATGAATTATTTGTCTCTCTCTCTATGTGTTGATGGGGATGCAGAAGAGAAAACCCTCTCTTCGATGGTCGTATTAGTTGGGAACCATAACCTCTAATGAATATATATATTTATAAAACCAAGATCATAGCCTCCAAATCATGCAAGCAAGTTGGATTGCCCTATCACATGTACATCATGTTCTATATTATGTAAAATGCCAATATTCGAGATTGCAATGCCCTCAAATATACGTCTGTTGCGCTCCTTCCAAATATGCCAAACCATGGAAGCTAACCGGATGTGTGCTTCCCTAAACCAAAAATAACCCCTTCGTCTAGCATTGCTAATCTCTGCCATGCCAGCACCTGATTTCTTCCAATAATTAACTGCAGCTTCCTTCCTTGCTCTTGCTAGATACACCATTGTAGAAGCTCAAATTTTTTCAGATAAATAGCGCCATACTATTTACAGATAGCGCTCATCAAATAACATTATCTATTAGATGGCGCTGGTCGCTGAATGACGCCATACATCAGATGGTGCCAGGGTACGTACAAAGCTTCCTCGAGAAGACAAAACTTTATGTCACATCAGTGATGATGACTGACAACACGACAGTCGAGAACATCTTTTCTTCGAGTTATGCGTGCACGGTACTCGAGAAATACTCCACCAGATATGGTTGGCGCAAAAAGTAGATCGCACAGCGCCAAACATCAGATGGCCTTACCTAACGATAATCTTGCTCGAGAAGCTAAATTTTACGTCTTTTCAGAAAGATTTGTCATGGTAACTGACAGTGAATTAAAACAAGAAAATCTTGAGAATAGTGCTAACCGCCATACTTTCTCAGCGCTATTTACCAACCGGCGTGAACTGACAAAATTATGCACAAACTTAACAAGCGGCACCAATTACAATCGAGCGCCAATCAACAGGATGCGCCATTCACCAATAAAATACAATCACATCTAGAAGCAGTTAGAGATGACGTAGCACGCATGCCACTAATTTCGAAGAATATACACATGGTACTGTCCATAACCGAGCGCCTCTCTCACAGAAAGCCACGTGTCCCATGCAGTTAAGCTAACCGTTTGCGCTATTGGATGACATGATATATGGTGCGCAAAACAATGCATAATCAGTATATTTTATATTGCACGCCAATCAATGTAACTGTCTGACAATTATCCCAAACTCTATAAATAGAGTTCCATAATCACTTCTCAAGGAATCAAGACACTTATCATCGACTCCAGGTAAGAATTCTCTGTAATTCTCTACCGCTTCCACAACAAGTTCAAGAGCTTTTCTTCTCCGACATCATATCGTCCAAGGGATAAAGTGATCGTCTTTTGATCAGATTCCTATAGTTGTACTTTTTCAGAATCAAAATTGTACTTTGTACTTTCTTTCTTAGTTTGTAGTTAAGTTTTCTTTACGAAACTTTTGTTTTACAAACAAAATGGCGACTCTGCTGGAGTCGTCTTTCTCCTCTGACAAGAAAGTGACAACTCAATACGATGTTGCGTCGGTCGGCACGGTGCAGGAGACTTTGGTCGTCGAATTCGACCAAATAGCTTACGAAGAGATGATTGGCACCGGGTATGCCAAGCGCGCCAATGCTGCTGCTAAGAACAGGAAGGCGCACGCTATCTGGACTCCGAAGTCTACATCCGCGCCAATCACTACTGCTGATGCTCAAAACAAGGGAAAGCGCCCAATAGCCATTCTCCACTCTTTCCCAGTCCTCGACTTGGTGGAAAACACACTCAATTGCGCCTCTGCACCGAATGTGTCGTGCCAATACGCGCAGAGCAACAAGGCATTCTGCCTACTCCACGCCAAACTAGGCAGCTTCATGCCAATCAGGTCCACGCCATGATCTCCTCACCCTACGCATATCAAGAACTTAACAGAAAAAACTGAATGTATCACAGACTGACAACCAAATGATTTTAGATACTAACATGCATGCCTATCTCAATAGGCGCATAGCAGAACTTCCTCAGGGAGACTTTGATGCAGTCTGCGCCAACCACTAGTTCGTGCACAGTGAAGGCTTCTAAGAACAAGAACCCGCTCACCTATGCCAATGAACTCAGTACTGCCTTGTACACACAGGGAACACAAAAGTTTAGGAACAAACATCATATTCCTAATATAATCAGGCAGAATCTGCCTTCTTCTTCTTCTTCTCCTTCTAATGTAACAGATCTTCGTGAGCTTATCTTACAAAAGCAGAAGATCAAAGACTCACATCGTGCAACAGTGACTTCACATAACGAACATCACTATCGTGAGGTAGTACAAATGTTGCTGCAAGTCAGCAAAATGGTCTGTGTTTGACCGTTTGAATTACTCTTGCTCTCCTAATGTGATCCTGATAGATGAGAAAGAGTTGATGTTTGCCTCTGTCAAAATGACATCTCGTAGCACTGGAGGTAGGAGACGCCCGAGGCATAACTCATCACGGCCTCTGAGTCGGCAATTCCGCAATCAAATCATTACCTCTTCTGAAGGAGTCTATCAAAACACATAATCGAGAAGCTGAGACCTCTTCGGTCAAAAGAATCATCCAGATTCCAACCCTGGGGGTAGCAGCTTACCAAACTTCGGTACCGACAGCGAGGATTCTGATAGGACTATCTTGTCTACCAGCTCATCCTCAATTTTAAGAGAAGTGTCTGCTTATGTGACCTGTCACAACTCGCTCCCGAATAATCGGACACGAGTCGGACACGCCCAGCCTTCGTCGTTAGATACGACGAAGTAAGCTGTACCAAACTAGGGAAATCTAACAAGATAATCATAAATGTATATAATCACAACATCTAAAAACGTATCCCAGAATGATCACCATAATCCATAATTCTATGTATATAAATGTACGTGTCATCAAGAATGAAATGTACTATGAATTCTAATCAATATCTAAAATTAAGGCTAACAGTCTAAACCTGAAACCTCAAGCTAAGTCATGACCATCCTACTCTGCTAAGATCCCTGGCTCTGGCCCATAAGGTAGAATGATATCCTGCAAGCATACCTACAACTTATCCAGTCAAGAGCGGAGCAAAGTACAGTTCTAGGTAATAAACAAGACATCATGATATGAAAGTACAAGGGAACATGGTATGTAAAGTACATGAAAGAACATGATGTATAAAGTACATGAAAGAACATGGTACGTAAGAACATGAAAGAACATGATATGTAAGAACAAGAAAGAACATGGTATCTCAAGAATCACATAAAATAAGTACAAGGTATATCTCCTGAACATGTGTGCACAATATTTGAAATATAACTAATTATGTGACCGGCTAGGGGTAAGCACATGAAAGCACATGAAGCACATGAATGGTACGGCTTAGGACCCGCGTGCACGATGCGGGGTCTAAGCTAAACACACCTGAGTTGTTTCTTGGATTTGGTCACATAAACAGTATATTTCCTTTCCCTAGGTACAAGTAATAAGAACAAGGAACATGAGCACCAGAAATATATGTCGTGTTGCAGCGTGTCAATCAAGAAAGCACAGGATATAATGAAATGCACAAGACCATAGAATGTACTTGCCTTGCTCCAGGAAAGTACGGGTGAAGATCGGGGCTAGATGTTCTCATGTATTTAATAATGATTTGATACAAGTTGGTTAGGATTAATCCTAACTAGTTAATTTAGTGAATACATAATTGCTGAAATCCTATAATGAATTCCTTAGACTATTTGCTACTCATCATAAAAGTTATGAAGAATTAAATTGGAAACAAAACTACTTAGTCCCTATAACTATACATTTTTTATGAGCTATCAATATCAAGCATCAATTTGGTATGCTAGTCCAGCCCCTTACTCTCAACTTATTAGACAACAAGAAACCCATGCTTTGGTTCTGTGAATATAAGCTCAGCTCATTCAAGCAATTATCACTAGTACTGACTTTCAACTACCCATAAATGAATACTTCTCATAGTCTTTTCTTCTTCATCTCCCAGACTGCATGGTACCCCACTCTTGTCAACCAAACCATTATGCTACTCAAACATGGTAGTACAAAAGCTCTTAAAAAACATGAAACCACCAATTCCAACTATCCAGAGAACAAAACCAACACACACACCCAATCCTCATTCCATACTCTATAATCAGGTCATTTAAGACTCCCACCATGTTACTGACTTTCCCCAAGTCGAAATCTCCAGATTTAGGAGCACATCATTTCAGGAGAAAGGATCACAACATATCTAAGAGTTGTATATTCAAACTACAACTAAAATTTACAAACAATCTGAGAAGAAAATCGAAGGAAACATTTATACAACAAATCGAGAATCAAAACAAAGAAAATAATCACTGCTCCAATCCAGAATATATTATACAAAGTAAATTAAAAATATAGGTAATCAATCCTCAGAAAAATATACAACATTAAAATTAAAACAAGATAGCTCAACACCACATCTCCAAATTATCACGGCCATATAAAACTGTCCTGCAACCTCGACCCCGACACTGAACACCCATGGACACGAGCTGCAGTTCGGCACGAACAACTCAACTCCAAATAGCTATTCCTTCCAATGTCAATCCATCCTAGATTGGCATCGAACCGATCTCAAACTTGTTGAACACAACAAATATTGATAAACCAGGCTGGACACGGCCACATCCGGACACAACGTATCCCGACCCCCACAGTAAACTGTAACTAAACAAACAAATCAAGTGCATAAGAAAAAGAATATAGAAACGTTACCTGATATGAATTTCCAAATCTGAATTTCCAGAATTGAACAAAATCCCAAAGGAGTAGGCGTCACTAAGAACTGGTCACAGGTGCTCTCTTGTCCAGAGAATCTCGGGTTCCACTTGGAAGAACAGCAAACAGGACCAGAGCAACAAAACAAGACAACTCTCTTGAGTTCTCAAAATATAGAAGAAAAGAATCGGAATCAAGGATTAAACAAAATCCTTACCAGATCTAATTGGATCCAAATCCGTTCGATCAATGGACACGAAATAATTCTCAAATTCTGATAGAATACAAACAAAAGCCAGAGATCGATCACCAAGTAAAATCCATCAATATTCATGAAATAAATCGTTCAATGCTGGAACTTACTGAATTTCGAGATCAACAACCCGAGGACGAGTCCTAATCTCAAGCTCCAATAGATCGAACAACAGAATCTACAAAAATTGATCGGCTAGAAGTAAATCCCGAGAGTTCATCGAAGGATCAAGGAATTTGTTCCTGAAAAATCACTTACCGAGATCCAAGGGTACTCGAGATCAAGTCGAACCACCGCCCGTGGTGGTGAACGCCGCGTCGTTCCGTCGATCGGGCCTACGCTCTGAGGAGAGGAGCTGCCAAAGTCGCCGAATAGGCCACTACAGAAAATGGGAGCTCAAACGTTGCTGTGACCCCTCCACTCGCTGCTTAGGATATTGATCGCCGGAGTCGCCATCAGAGTCGTCGTCGAAGTTGCCGTCAAAGTTGCCGTGGTCGCCAACTAGGGTTAGCTCGAGAAAAATTTGGGGACGAGAAGAATTGCAAAGGAAAGAAAAAAAGAATGACTCTGATTCTTTCTCTCTCTCCAGCTATGGTTATAAAGAAATGGATGGAACATTTACAAAAACCCCCTCCCGAAATATCTAATTATAAAACACCCTCTCCGCTCAAAATTTTTTATAAAACAACCCTCCCCCTTTTCGAAAATTACAAAAATGTTAAAAATCAGTTAAAACTTTTTTTTGAAAAAATGAGGGGACCACAAGTTGGTTGTAACAACTTTTCAAATTTGAAAATTGCTCCCAATTTATTTCCCTCTAAAATATCAATCATCATATTATTAATTAAAATAAATAAAAATTAACTTTTTATTTGAAACCCAAATAAATCAATTGCTATTATTAAAATCAATTTTTTTCTCAAAAATCGGGAAGTGGAGTTTGTAACGCTCCAGTCCCAAAATACGTAGGACTAGGTACGTCGTCATGCTAGCTGTATTCATACGAAGTATACTCCAATATATGGAAGCCTCGTATAAATACATAAGCTGTAAAATACAGTAGAACTATAACTAATCTCATCCACACAGAATAAATGAATAAAAGATCATATAATGAGAATAAATTTATCTTGATACAATATGTTGGGCGGAGACAAATCCACTACCAACAAGATAAGGAAAATACATGAGAAAGAATAACTTTGGCGAGCGAAGCGAAGACGATCCAAGTGCAATCGTCCTCGAAGAATAGCGATGAGCACAACTAAAGCTAGAGCACCTGCGAAAGATAATAGCACACACCTGGCAAGACAACCAGGTCCTCAGAGGGACGTAACAAGACACATCATAGCATGCCATATAAACTGAATAAATATTGCTCAATAAATAAGTAAATCGAATTATAACATGTTCTAATACGCACCTACTGAACGAGCGTACCATCCCCCCAACCAACCAAGGACAGGAGATGGTAAACTAATTCACGACGACGTATCTTTCTATGCTAAGAATCCGATATGGTATCCGGACCCCAACAAGGTTCAATACCTTCTCATCGAAGTAGTAAGTCACACGTACAACCAAACAAGGACAAGATGTGACGAACTAATCCGTGACAAGTTATTGTTCCAAGCCACGGTCAGATACAAGTACCCAAACCAAAAGTACTCGTACCTAACGGATAGGGTAGCCTACCGTTCTAAGTGATATGTAGTTAAGAACAATCCTTCCTACGCATGGGCCCTGGCTAAATAGGATCGGCGTAGTCCCCCTTGGGCACCAGAGGCCCCAGCAGGAAGAGCATGACGTTCCGCAGAATCGTCAGTGGCCGTCAGTAATCATGGGTCATCAACCCCGTATCTCCAGCGGAGAGTCCGGGTCACAAGGAAAAGTGCATCGAAGCCCATACGCTAAGGAATTGTCCTCCCCGCCCAATGCCTATTATGTTGTATCCACAACATAAACCACTATAACCGCTAAGTCAAACTAGCATGCAACTTCTATTAGCGGTTATTCCTATCGCACGGCTTGTACGTACTGGTGGCCAGCCAATCACGCACTTCCGCGTTCTACATGCGACACACAACTTCGTGTTACAACGTGTCAAGGCCAATGAATGCAACACACACGGTGGTCCCTTAAATCTAGGTTTAATTTGTAAGAAAAATAATACACAGCAGGAAATATAAATGAACAGTTATGCCATGTATCACAGTTTATTTTGCATAAAGAAAATAAATAATGCATGAAATATGAGCTAAAATAATTAAACAGCTAATGGCAAGGTGTCTTGCCTGGTAGTACGCCTGGTGTGCTGCGATGATCAAGGTGGCACGATCTACAACTTCGGTGCAACAACTGTACAAGGAGACCTCGGGTGGTGGCACAGACAGTTCCATTGGGTTCAGGGCGATCCAAATAGTTAGGGACGACATAAGGTAGGCTTGAATTGGCGATCGAATAAGAGTGGGGTTGAGTCATGGACGGAAGAATAGTCAAAGGGGATAGGATAAATAAATAAATAAATAATATATTTATATTAAAACTATCTATAATACTCAAGAACTAACTTTTATAAGCCAAAATAGTTATAGAAAAATACTTAAAGTCAAGAAAAGTCATTTTGGCTAAAACACTAAGTTTATAAAGATGCGACTCTAGATAGAATATTTTATTGCCAAAATATTTATATAAATATAAACTTAAAATTAAAATATTTGTTTCCTTTTAGGCAGAAAATAATATTTTCCTAAAACTTTTACAATTAATAATATTTAGCAATATATAGTTTTGCAAGTAACCACACTAATAATAAAAATAATGAAAACTAAAAATAATAATAATAATAACTATTTTTAACAAATAATAATAATGATGACAAATAATAATAATGAGAATAATAATAATAGTAGTAATATTTTTAATACTGTAAAAATATTCTGTTAATGAAACAACTAATAATGTACTAACAATAATAATAGTACCAAGATTGAAATAAGAATAACAATGAATTAATAATAATAATAATAATAATATTAATAATAATAAATAAAATAATAATAATAATAATAGTGATAGATACTTAAAAGAAGAATAACCAAACTAACCAAAACACAACTAAACAAACTCACAAAAAATATAAAATAAATAAAACAGCAAATAAAAAAATAATTAAATCAAAATAAAAACCTGCAGCAGTCACTGCTGCTACTCTTTCCCACAAAAAAACAAAAAGGAAAAGAAGGGAAAGAGAGAGAGAAGAAGAGTCGAGAGAGAGCGGAGCGGTCGGGAGATGGGGGCGGCGCGCGGAAGCGCTGGCGCGGCGGCGGCCTTGCGGAGGCAAGGAGATGGTCGCGGTGGTTCGAGGAGCCAGAGAGGAGGAGGGATCGAGGGGGAAGCGGACGCGGGTTTCCCGGCGGAGATAGGCGGAGAGGGTCGGGACTCGCGGGTGCTGTGCCAGAGGGTGGCGGAGTGGCCGGAGAGGAGTGGTCGGGAGTTCGAGGAGAGGGTGGCGGAGACGGTGGCTGATCGGTCGGGTGCGGCGGAGGAGATGGGGTCGGGAGAAAAAAAAGGGTTTCACGGAGCAGGCGACGTACGGCGCGGACGCTGTGACGGCGGAGGGGGTTTGAGGGGAAGGGTTTTCCGGCGGCGCACGGGGTTTGGCCAAGGCGGAGCGGCGATGGGCTGGGCTGTTCTGGTGTCGGCGACAGCGGGGTTCTCGGCGTGGATTTCCGGCGGCTACGGCGTTCAGGCGCGACGGAGGTGGCACGACGAAAGGTCCAGGTGAGGTTTCCTCTTCCCTTTCCATTCTTGCTGGTGGTGGTGGTGATTTTGGTGGCTGGGTGGTCGATAGAGGTGGATGGTGACGTTGGAGTCGGGGCTGTACTCAGGGTGGCCGTGGTGATGGGTTAGGCGCTGGTGGTGGCAGGGAGGTTTGGGTGGTGGCAGGTTCGGGTGGTTTGGTCGATGTTGGGTTTTCCGGGGTGTTTGGCCGGTAACGGTCAATGGTGGTGGTGTTGCTGATTAGGGTGGTGGTGACGGGAACGACCGGGGTCGCGACGTAGTGATGGCGGAAGGATAGGCGTGGAGATGCTGCCGGGTCGATGGGGGACAGTAGGAGGCAAGGGTGGCGAAAAGTTATGCTAGGTTTAGGATTTTATTTTGGTTGTATGTGTCGGGGTGTGTCCGACACAAGGGATACAATGTATATGTATATATATATTGGAATAAGAACGGGGAGAGGACACGGACAAGAGGCACTGCACTTGTGGTTGCGGAATAATTTGTGGAGAATTTGTTGTGGATGGAAAATAATGAATTGGAGGAGTACCTGCCTATATTTATAGGATATGGGAATTTTCAATTAGATATGGACTAGGATATTTAAAACCCAATTTAGATAATTCAACCTATTTAATTTAAATCCAAATCCAAATACAAATCCTATTTAAATTAAATCCCTTTAGTTTAAAATCAAATCAAATAATCCAATTCCAAATATAGATACTAGTTTAATCTATTTAAATAATTTCAAACATTAAATCAAGATTTAAGTGGCCAAAATAACTTTCAAAAATATTTTGCAAAATACCAATAATAATAATTTCGAAAATAATAAATATTTTTAAATATCTTTTTGAACAATAAAATATTACTATTAATAAATTTTGAAAATTATACTTTTATTTAAAATAGACCAATAAATAAATAACGAAATATTTGTATGCAACAATTATCCTTTACATAATTAGGCTTTTCTAGTATACAAAATATTATTTATTATTAATAACTCTTTAGAAACAAAAGGCTTTTTATAGCAAGAATAATAATTATATAATTTTGAAAGTGTATATTTAGAAAAAAAAATATTTTTATAAAATATGTACGCTCGCACATATTCGTACTCGTCGAGCAAACGAAAATTTCGCATACGACGTACAATACGACTACGTGACATACAGTACAAAAAATTTTAAATCCATGCAAATTGATAAATAAAAAAAAATTGTAGAATTTTAGGGGTTTTACAGAGTTACTAATCTCCCCTCCTTAAAAAAATTTCGTCCTCAAAATTCGAAGACCCAAAAAATTAAATCTCAGTAAATCACAAAAGATCCAAACACTAGTCATTTATTGAAAACAGAATTTCAAAAGAACAGGGTACAATCAAGTCAATCAAACAGATTGGGATAGCGCTCCCTCATCCCATCTTCGCCCTCCCATGTGGACTCTCCCGGAGAGTGGTGTCTCCACATGACGCGGACAAGTGGAATAGTCTGGTTCCGTAAGTGCTTCTCCCTCCGGTCAAGGATCTCTACTGGCTGCTCCTCGTAGGTCAATCTCGGACACACCTCTAGCTCCGAAAAGTCCACCACATGGCTCAGATCTGGAATGTAGCGTCAAAGTGGGACACTTGAAAACCATCATGCACTCCCTCCAAGCTAGCTGGAAGCGCTAGTCGATATGCCACCTTGCCAATCCGTGCCGTCATGTCGAAAGGTCCGATGTACCTCGGACTGATCTTTCTGCCTCTGCCAAATCTGGTGACACCCCTAGTCGGCAAGATCTTCAGGAACACTCTATCTCCAACCGCGAACTCCAGTAGCCGTCTGCTGCTGTCCGTCCAGTGCTTCTGTCGATCCTGTGTAACTCTGCGACGCCCTGAGACTTGAGGCCAAGTACACACAAGAAGTTGAAATAATACGATCTAACAATGATCAAGGATTAAATAGGCACGAATGGAATGATGTTCAATTACATCTTAGAGGAGCAAAATCATGAAGACACAATTATTAGGTACGATCAAAAATTGATAGTTTAACACAGGTAGACTAGAACAAGATAGAAAATCATGGTCAGATAGACATGACTTTAGGTCGAAGTTTAGACAAGTCACAAACGAAGTACGGAATCACAATCTGGTAATATACAATTTTGAGGAATTCAATAATCTAACGATAAAATGCTAGAAGAAAAATTTAGCAAGGGTTGATTGAGGAGACGTACGCAATACTCAGGAGTTACAGTATCAAATCAGGATGAACGTGCAAGGATCTGTGATTCTCGAAAACCAATAATCATATAGAAAGGGATATAGTTTCCATGGTGTCCGGGAACATACCCCGCCAGTATATATCTCTGACTGCAGTAGATTTTCGGCTACGTGACTCAAATAACAATATGTCACCGAATAATCTGTCAACCTTATCCATTTTCTAACAATCATTGACAAAGCAACCCAAGAGATCAAGGTATGAAGAATATGACAAGTCTCGACAGTACTCGAAAACCTATGATTGTCTGAAATCACTTCAACTTAAAGTTCCTACCTCGCCAGGGCGTTACTGGCTGCAGTGAACCCTCGGTCTCCATAATCCAGCTAATGGCTGCAGCGCACAACTGTCATGCCATAGTAGATCATCGAATAGCCTCTTGACTTTATCCTTAGGGATTTCAAAAGAGTTTCAAGGAATTCAAAATGAGTTTCAATAGTCCAAGTCACGAAAATGGTGAAGTTACCTGACTGTTAGAATACAAGGATTTATTAGGTACTAAGAGACGACAAGAGATCCCATCGGTGAGCACAAAAGGGCAACCAGGGAGATTTAAAATTTCAGACAGGGAGCGAAGTTTCAAATTATAACGAAATTTCAACTGATATCTGGAATGGTAACAAGATTCCATATATGGGATATTATCCCGAAGGGATAACAGAGTTTCGAAGGATGAACTGAAGAGACAAGTTTTAAAATAAGAAATAAAATTCCGTACTGGAAACAAGTTTCAACAACATCTCAATTAACAACGAAACCTCAGACAAAATTTCGAAGGAAAAACAACCTCCTATAGGATACGAGGTCTCAATTAGAGAACCAATATCAACAAGGTCGTGATTAGGAAATAAAATCTCGACTAGAAAATCTTGACGAGGAAACAAGGTTTAGAATAGTGACTAGAAAACAGGTTCTAATAGGAGACAAGGTATTGGATTGTAAAAATGAAACAAGCGAATCTCAATAGCAACAAAATCGTAAATAGAGAACAAGTCCCGAATAAAGTCAAGAATAGAAAATAGAATCTCAAACAAGCATCAATAGAAGCGAAGGTTCAAACAAGGTTTCAGAATGATATTTCAAGTAGGAATAATTATGGAATAGTACAAGTTCGATTAGCGAACAGAATATCAATAAACGAGTAGGAACAAGTATCCATGAAACAAGCAAAATCTTGGATAGGAGACAAGATCGAAACAAAATAGTGGATCAACAACTCTCGACTAGAAAATCAAAGTCATGAATGAGGAAACAAGTCTCGAATAGGAAACGAAATCTTCAAAACCCTCAAAGGTATTTGCAACAATGTCTGCATAGGACGGAGCTTTAAACAAGTTTCGAATGAGGAACAGGATTTCGAAATGAAATCTCGAGAAACGATTAAATATCAATTAACACGAAGTTTGATAAAGAAAAAAAATTTGGAGATAGGAGCCATCACTAGGAAACAAGGTCAGAAATGATGAATATGCAAACGGTATCGATTAATGGATTTCAAACAATTATCAAATTGTGGATCTGAAACAAGTTTACCAAAATAGGAAACAATATCTCGAAGTAAGTTTCGACATCGACCAAGGTTTCAAACAAGAAGTTTCAAGAATAATCTAGGTTCTAAGAGGATTCTAAGGAGAGACTGGATTGCTAATCAAGATACATGGTTTTTCCAACCATGCAAAAGAAATCTTCTGTCTTCAATCTGTCTTCAGTATTCTTCCGAAATCACTTCAATTTCTTCAACTGTCCTGTCGTAGGCTGGTCCTTGCGGTAGTGCTCCATGTGGTTGCTGCTTCTGAAAAGGTGGGTCCCTTTGCTGTAGTCCGATGCTCCTCATGCTTGTTCTCGGACAGTGCGATCAACGGTCTCCGGACAATCTTTGACTTGGTGAGTAGGCGATCCATAGTACAAGCGTAATCTCCATCTTTTATGGCATTCGTAGTATTGGTGTCCTGAGCTGCGGCAGAAAATACAAATGATCGTTGACTGGATCTAAATCTGGATCTCCCGTTGAGGTGACTGAAGTACAGGGACTCTGACAGAAATATATGGTTGTTGGCTGCTGACTGCTGAGATCCTGATGCTCCTCGATCATTGTGATCTGTGACTTGCTGGCAATCCTTCATCCAGTGAATGTGGGCCTGAATCTGTCTCTGATGATGTGACTGAAGAAACGCTGTCTGAGTGTGGCAACGCTTTACGGATCCACAGTAGTTGTTGTCTTCGCCATAAGTCTTCAGGTCTCTCCTGTGCTTCAGCTTCCCATCTCGTTCCATTGTCTGTGATATATTCTGGATCTCCTGGCTAGTGGTTCCAATCTTCAGAAGAGTCGATTTCTCTAGGATTTGTATGATCTTTAGTGGCAGTTCCAGGTTCCCGATCTGCTCCTCGGTGCAAGATATACGCTCGGTATCGGGGAAGTCCAAGGTCTGAGAGTCTGGAAGTCAGAAGTCCTCTCTAACTCGGGAAATGCATTTGCAAGTCTGGATTGGAAAAGGACGGCTTGCTGGTGTCAAGGAACTCTTGAAACGTCTTCGTCAACTGCGTACTACCCATGGGGATAGTAGAATGATAGAAGATAGTGGGAGCTTGTAACCCTCAAGTGCAGGTGGATCGACTGTTCCGGTGTAGCGTGCTTTTGAACTATCTGAAAAACATAAAACTGTTAAAATAACCTAGACCTAAATACAACAAGTGTTTATAGAATATCAATATACCTAATATACCTAATATACCCTTATTTTTCAATTTTTTCTATGCTGTTATCAAGTTTCCCTAGTTAATCAAGTCCCCCAAAAGTACGCTAAGACCTAGGTACCATTAGGATAGACCTGCACGGGCCACCACTAAAAACATGTCACGACCCGCTCCCGAATAATCGGACACGAGTCGGACACGCCCAGCCTTCGTCGTTAGACACGACGAAGTAAGCTGTACCAAACTAGGGAAATCTAACAAGATAATCATAAATGTATATAATCACAGCATCTAAAAACGTATCCCAGAATGATCACCATAATCCACAATTCTATGTATATAAATGTACGAGTCATCAAGAATGAAATGTACTATAAATTCTAATTAATATCTAAAAGTAAGGCTAACAGTCTAAACCTGAAACCTCAAGCTAAGTCATGACCATCCTGCTCAGCTAAGATCCCAGGCTCTGGCTCATAAAGTAGAATGATATCCTGCAAGCATACCTGCAACTTATCCAGTCAGGAGCGGAGTAAAGTACAGTTCTAGGTAATGAACAAGTCATCATGATATGAAAGTACAAGGGAACATGGTATATAAAGTACATAAAAGAACATGGTGTATAAAGTACATGATAGAACATGGTACGTAAGAACATGAAAGAACATGATATGTAAGAACATGAAAGAACATGGTATCTCAGGAATCACAAAAAATAAGTACAAGGTATATCTCCAGAATATATGTGCACAATATTTGAAATATAACTAATTATGTGACCGGCTAGGGGTAAGCACATGAAAGCACATGAAGCACATGAAAGCACATGAATGGTACGGCTTAGGACCCGCGTGCACGATGCGGGATCTAAGCTAAACACACCTGAGTTGTTTCTTAGGTTTGGTCACATAAATAGTATACGTCTCCACCCCATGTACACGTAATAAGAACAAGGAACATGAGCACCAGAAATACATGTCGTGTTGCAGCGTATCAATCAAGAAAGCACAGGATATAATGAAATGCACAAGACCATAGAATGTACTTGCCTTGCTCCAGGAAAGTACGGGTGAAGATCGGGGCTAGATGTTCTCCTGTATTTAATAATGATTTGCTACAAGTTGGTTAGGATTAATACTAACTAGTTAATTTAGTGAATACATAATTGCTAAAATCCTATAATGAATTCCTTAGACTATTTGCTACTCATCATAAAAGTTATCAAGAATTAAATTGGAAACAAAACTACTTAGTCCCTATAACTGTACATTTTTTATGAGCTATCAATATCATGCATCAATTTGGTATGCTAGTCCAGCCCCTTACTCTCAACTTATTAGACAGCAAGAAACCCATGCTTTGGTTCTGTGAATATAAGCTCAGCTCATTCAAGCAATTATCACTAGTACTGACTTTCCACTACCCATAAATGAATACTTCTCATAGTCTTTTCTTCTTATCTCCCAGACTGCATGGTACCCCACTCTTGTCAACCAAACCATTATGCTACTCAAACATGGTAGTGCAAAAGCTCTTGAAAAACATGAAACCACCAATTCCAACTATCCAGAGGACAAAAGCAACACACACACCCAATCCTCATTCCATACTCTATCATCAGGTCATTTAAGACTCCCACCATGTTACTGACTTTCCCCAAGTCGAAATCTCCAGATTTAGGAGCACAACATTTCAGGAGAAAGGATCACAACATATCCAAGAGTTGTATATTCAAACTACAACTAAATTTTACAAACAATCTAAGAAGAAAATCGAAGTAAACATTTATACAACAAATCGAGAATCAAAACAAAGAAAATAATCACTACTCCAATCCAGAATATATTATACAAAGTAAATTAAAAATAGAGGTAATCAATCCTCAGAAAAATATACAACAGTAAAATTAAAACAGGATAGCTCAACACCACATCTCTAAATTATCACGGCCACATAAAACTGTCCTGCAACCTCGACCCCGACACTGAACACCCATGGACACGAGCTGCAGTTCGGCACGAACAACTCAACTCCAGATAGCTATTCCTTCCAATGCCAATCCATCCAAGATTGGCATCGAACCGATCTCAAACTTGTTGAACACAACAAATATTGATAAACCAGGCTGGACACGGCCACATCCGGACACAACGTATCCCGACCCCCACAGTAAACTGTAACTAAACAAACAAATCAAGTACATATGAAAAAGAATATAGAAACGTTACCTGATATGAATTTCCAAATCTGAATTTCCAGAATTGAACAAAATCCCAAAGGAGTAGGCGTCACTAAGAACTGGTCACAGGTGCTCTCTTGTCCAGAGAATCTCGGGTTCCACTTGGAAGAACAGCAAACAGGACCAGAGCAACAAAACAAGACAACTCTCTCGAGTTCTCAAAATATAGAAGAAAGAATCGGAATCAAGGATTAAACAAAATCCTTACCAGATCTAATTGGATCCAAATCCATTCGATCAATGGACAGGAAATAATTCTTAAATTCTGATAGAATACAAACAAAAGCCAGAGATCGATCACCAAGTAAAATCCATCAATATTCGTCAAATAAATCGCTCAATGCTGGAACTTACTGAATTTCGAGATCAACAACCGGAGGACGAGTCCTAATCTCAAGCTCCAATAGATCGAACAACTGAATCTACAAATATTGATCGGCTAGAAGTAAATCCCGAGAGTTCATCGAAGGATCAAGGAATTTGTTCCTGAAAAATCACTTACCGAGATCCAAGGGTACTCGAGATCAAGTCAAACGACCGCGCGTGGTGGTGAACGCCGCGTCGTTCCGTCGATCGGGCCTACGCTATGAGGAGAGGAGCTGTTGATGTCGCCGAATAGGCCACTGCAAAAAATGGGAGCTCAAACGTTGTTGTGACCCCTCCACTCGCTGCTCAGGAGATCGATCGTCGGAGTCGCCATCGGAGTCGCCGTCGAAGTTGCCGTCGAAGTCGCCGTGGTCGCCAACTAGGGTTGGCTCGAGAAAAATTTAGGGACGAGAAGAATTACAAAGGAAAGAAAAAAAAAGAATGACTCTGATTCTTTCTCTCTCCCCAGCTATGGTTATAAAGAAATGGATGGAACATTTACAAAAACCCCCTACCGAAATATCTAATTGCAAAACACCCTCTCCGCTCAAAAAAATTTTATAAAACAACCCTCCCCCTTTTTGAAAATTACAAAAATGTTAAAAATCAGTTAAAACTTTTTTTTAAAAAAATGAGGGGACCACAAGTTGGTTGTAACAACTTTTCAAATTTGAAAATTGCTCCCAATTTATTTCCCTCTAAAATATCAATCATTATATTATTAATTAAAATTAACTTTTTAATTGAAACCCAAATAAATCAATTGTTATTATTAAAATCAATTTTTTTCTCAAAAATTGGGAAGTGGAGTTACATGACGAACGAAGAGCAAGACGCTTCCAGTTCTGCTTATGGCTGACATGGTTACATGCATGTATGCAGTGATCATGGCACAACATGTTGCTCCACTAGTTTTGAACCTAGTTCTAACTCAAGAACACGCAGCAGTTTCTGTGTCTGTCCACACTGGCCCTGGAGTACAACCTTCTCTAAATACCACCGTACCAGAAGTCATACACCTTCAAGCACAGGCTACTCTAAGTCACTAAGGTTCTAGGGGTGGTACTTACTACGCGGTCCGCATCCCAATCCATCAAATCAATCTGATGCTCCTCAAACATCAAGGGACCCGCTTAAAGCAGTCAAGCTTTTGCAAAATTAGTTTAAAGCTTTTAAGCATAAAGCGGGATTACAAAAATTAGGGATCAAACAACCCTACCATACAGAGTGAAAGGAAGTCCCATTTCCGTCCAAATATAAACGGCAGACCATAATGCTATTCGAAGGCAACAGATCTTCGAGTCAATTTATCAATCACTTCGAGATGATGACTGATCACCTCCAGAAGAATGATGCTCTACTCACTAGAGTATTCATTGGATGCTTAGTAGGTGTTGCTTATGATTCATATCGAAGTCGACCGGATGGCTGTATAACATCCTTCGCAACCTTGAAGAAGATGTTGCTGGAATAATTTTATAAAGGAATGAACGACATGATTATGTCTGCCCTTACCAAAATCAAACAGAAGCCTAATGAAACAGCCGAATGTTTCATAGAGCGCTTCCGACGAGAGGCACTAAAAATGCCTCTGGGTACTCCTGATGCATTGACTATCGATACTTGCAAATCAAACTTGTTACCTATAGTAGCATGTGGTCGGGACCGACAAAATTTTGAGATTGGGGTTCCATTATCATAAGTGCCAGTGCAACTGAAAATAGTGCTGAAAAGTTTAAGCAACTAGACATCCCGATGCCGAATCTTGATAAAGTTAAACATCCTGCTACCAGCAGCGACAGTCACCCAAACACTCGTAAGGGTAAAGAAGTCTAAGCCATCAATGTAGGTCAGCCAGTACCTGTAACAACAGCACCTCCACAGAGGACAGCACCACGACCTAATGAAGAGTATTCTTTCGACGACGAAGACGTCATGAGCATCTTCAATTGCTTAATCAAAAGCAATAAGCTTCAACTGCCCGAGACTAAGCGGCCAGACGAAGTAGGTAAATTGACAATCCTAAGTATTGTATGTATCATAGGTTTCTGGGTCATGCAACCAGGGCGTGCTATGTACTCAAAGAAAATATTCAAGAGCTAATCAATGCCAAGGTGATCACTCTCCGAAAGGACAAGAAGACGGTGACTGCCAACGTTGTCTCTCTATACTTTGGAGACTTCCCTGCTCAGCTAGTCCCTGACGGTGTCGTCCAGATACCGAAAACAACTATGGAGATCGTCAACCTTCCGCCAGCACGAAACGACGGTTTGGTACCACTGTCGACAACTAAAGGCAAAATCATGTGGGTTCATCCAGACTTAGTCACCGACTTTGAACAGAAGACATCCGTCTCTTCTACCAAATCGAAGAAGTCGGCCAAATACAAATCATGCAACATGACTTCGAGTGAGCCCACTGCACTTAATGGCTGTGTTCTTCCTTGAAGGATACTTTCATTCCGGCAGGATCTATACCTTCCCCTTCCAAGACTGCTTCGCCGACATCAGAAGTCGACTACCAACCGTAATTCCATCGATACATTCAACAATCTCGTGAGTTGATGCTAAAGATGGGATATGACTTTCAGAAAGCACAATATTTGAACGCTAGAAAAGTTTCTCCAGTACCTTTATCTCTGCAAATACAAGACAACAAGTCCCATGCTGGTCTAGGATTTGGGATAGATCACATGTTACCTTATCAAAAAAAGAAGTCTTCCAAATAAAAGGCACGAACGAAGACATGTAACATGGTTTCTCTCTCACCTGCTTCAGAAGAAGAAGTCTTGGCCGGTACTAGGTCCGAAAGACTCTATCTTAGAGACTACCTGGAAGGTCAAGAGAAAGAGGTTGTCACTCCTCCTCATGCTCTTAATTCTCTTCCAATGTCAACTCCACCAGCTGAGTCGGGTCCTTCCAAACCGACAACAGCTGATAAAGGCAAACAACAGGTTTGCTTCGACAAAAACCTAAAAAAGACTCTACTGTAAGGTCTTGAAAAGCCATATAACTTTGACATATTGGCTCAACTAGCCAACACTCCAGTAAGATTACCAATCTTCAAACTCCTTCGTCTCTCGAAGAAAACTCGAGAAACGTTAAGTGAGGCCTTGATGCAAGCCGATGTTTGTCTTGCACATCTTAAGAAGTCGGATGAAGAGCCTGTGGCATGCCCTCAATGTCATAGTGTGATGAAAATAATTCCAAACATCACCTTTACACAGGATGATATGCTGCTTGAAGACAATTGGCACGACCGACCTCTTTAATTTACTAGGTATGCCGACTGAGGGTAGATCACGTTCTTGTTGATCTTGGATCTGCACTCGGCATAATCCCGAAAACTCTGCTGGATTCTTTGAAGATTCTAGTCTATAGCCTCTCACCGACTGTTACAACTATTCTTGAGTTCAATTATGGGAGGAGTAAACCACTGGGAAAGATTCACTTAAGAGTCCAAATTGGCGATATTCGGACGAAATTCACTTGCTATGTAATTGCTTATCATGTTTTCTATAACATATTTCTAGGGAGGTCGTGGTTACATGAGCATAATATTGTGTCGTTCACTTTCCACAAGTGCTTAAGTATGTGGACGAAAATAAAGAGATCAAAAAGAAGTTGCTGGCCTCAATTCTTTGTGATGCATCGAAGCCTATTATACATATTCTAGGATGTACAAAGAAAAATACATGAAGGTCATATTAGCTATGGACATGGAGGAAGACCAAAATGACAACCCAAACGAGGTCTTGGTAGTTCCAGTCAAAGGACGCACTTTTCATCCTTCATCCTCTCAAATGTTAACCATCAATCTCGCCCCTTCTACTGAAAAGTGGAACAAAGGGAGCTCACCTCTCCCGAGCCTCTTGTTATTGACCTTTGTCGTAACAAGTCTACTACTTCTCTTTCTCCTCCTCTTGTTATCGACTTGGTGATGTCTTCAGCCAAGATCGAAAACGTTGTTGTAACTGTTGAAGCAGAGAAGGGTATCAATAAAGAAATATCTCCTTCGCAGTATATTGATATCAATTTTCATGCACATCGCTACTTAGAAATTTTGGATAATTTCGAACCTCTCACTTTAGGAGCAATTCAACCCTTCCAGGATGAGATAGTATTTGAACTTGTACAAAACTCGTTCTTCGTAGTTCCTCCTCTCAACGATGACGAGCATCCAGTTTTCTTCAATAGAGAATGTAACCAAAAGGTTATACTCGACAGCGATTCTGAAAATAACAATTGTGGAAGAATACAACTACGTCATTATAGTCAACAATCCAAGAACATTATTCGAAAAATGGGTTACAATTTCAGGTCTGGACTTAATAGAGGTAAAGGTAGACGAACTCCTATTCGACTACCCGTCCCGAAAGGAAGGTCATCACAGTATTATAATAAGACAAAACATGGGTTAGGCTACACTATGTCGATCATAACCCCAGATAGATCTGAGTCAGACGATGAGATACGGTCTCACTCTTCCGATTTCTCCTCATAGGACTCAGACACTAGCGTAGGAGATGTCCATCGACTGACTCTGTCCGTTAATATGGTGACAACTGAATTTTCAGAAGACAATGATGAATTTATCGAGACTTACGAGAATGAGCCTTGGGCACAAAGGATGGATACTCAATGGAAACTTTGCTTCGAACAGCGTGAACCACCTAACGAGGATGAATTAATCCAGATCGACGTCGGAGACAGTTTTTTCAAGGCCTATCTTCATCAGTAAAAGCCTCTCTGAGGCAGACAAACAAGAACTGATTCAGCTCATTAAAGAGTACATTAACGTATTCGCTTGGAGCAATAAAGATATGCTGGGACTAGATCCTCAGATTGCGACTCATAAGCTTAATATTATGTTAAACGCTAAGCATGTTAAACAGCAACAGCGACGATTTTGAACTGATATGACGGACGCTATAGAAGATGAAGTCAAGAAGCTCATTTCCTGCAGCTTTGTTAGGGAGGAACAACATCCCGACTGGGTGGCTAACGTTGTTCCGGTTATAAAGAAAATAGGAAAAGTTTGAGTCTGCATCGACTTCAGAGACCTCAATGCAGCTTGTCCCAAAGACGAGTTTCTCTCCCAACCACCGATGTCATGATGGACAATACCTGCGGGTTCGAAGAATGTCTTTCATGGATGAATTCTCTGGTTAGAATCAGATCAAGATGAATCCTGAAGACGAAAAGCATACATCCTTCCGCACTCCTCTAGGAGTCTATTGCTATATAGTCATGCCGTTCGGTCTCAATAATACTGGTGCCACCTATCAACGGGCCATGAGTACTATTTTCTGTGAGCATTTACGAAAAATAGTCGAAAATTATGTTGACGATATTACTGTCAAGAGTCGTTTAAAGAAAGATCACATCCAAGACCTGAAGACTATCTTCGATCTAATGCGTCAACAATAACTCAAGATGAATCCCACTAAGTCATTCCTGGGTGTCTATAGTGGCAAATTTCTTAGATTCGTTATTACCTCTAAGGGTATACATTTTGACCCCGATAAAGTCAAAGTCATTCAAGAGATGCATACTCCACGCAACTTAAAAGAGCTATGAGGATTCCAAGGACGACTTGCCTATATTAGGAGATTCATTTTAAATCTCTCTAGATGCTGCAGACCGTTCAGTTAATTAATGAAGAAAGGTGTATATTTCATTTGGACTGATGAATGACAACAAGCATTTAAGGATATTAAGCGGTTCTTGATGAACCCGCTAGTCCTAGTTCCTCCAATCACAAGAATACCCTTCTTGATGTACATTCGAGCAATGGATCATTCTCTTGGTGCCCTCCTAGCCCAAAAGAACAATGAAGGCCATGAGCAGGCAATCTACTACCTCAGCCGTACAATGATCGGTGCTGAACACCGATACAATACAGTAGAAAAAGAATGCTTAGCCTTAATGTTCGCTATCCAGAAGACGCGTCATTACATCACGGGCCAAACCATCCATGTTATCTCCAAAGTCAATCATCTGCGAGTCCTGATGAAAAAGCCTAGTATACACAATTCTAGACTTGTTGCCTGGGCGATGCTGTTAGCGCGGTATGATATGCTCTTTGTCCCACAGAAGTCTGTCAAGGGTCAAGCCCTAGCTGATTTCTTGGCTGCTCATCAAATCCTTGAAACTTCAAAACTTTATGATGAGATTCCGGACGAAACTTTAGAGTCTAATATGACTTCAGAAGGAATACTCGCTTGGCGTCTATTCTTTGATGGTGCATCCAGAATCAGACCTAACGGTATTATCATCGCTGGAGCAGGAATTATCCTCGTATCCCCAGAAGTAGTCATTCAGCGAGCCTATTCTCTAGATGAGCCATGTTCCAACCCTTGTTAGCAATCACCCGAATAAAACTCGTATTATACGCAAATTTTTCCATATCTTTCATAAACGTATAATACTTGCTTACTTTTGACAGATCAAAATCAGTACATAAATTTTAAGCATGCAAAGATTTAAACGTGTTCTATATAAATTATTGAAAAATTTGGCACAAAAAATATGCTGGGAACCTGTTTAATTAACCAAATTTGACAACCTATTTAAGAATGTGAAGTTTCTAACCTCAATATTTCGATTTTTCGAATATTTGACCGAATTTTTGAACGTATTTTATTTGCACTGAGCCGATTTATACTCGTACTTTTGTCGTCCCGAATTTTTTTCGTTTGCCGAATTTCTAACAAGGGTTCCAACAATGTTGCTGAATACAACGCTTTGCTCATCGATCTCCAGTTAGCTAAACAGCTGGATATCGATTATCTTGAAGTATCCGAAGACTATAAACTGATTGTCTACCTGATTAGAGGTACGTATGAGGTCCGGTACCAAGATCTCATCCCCTACCAAGAGGCAGCTGTTAAACTTGCCATATCATTCAAAGGTTTCTTTATTGAACATGTACGTTGAGCATGCAATACGAAAGTCGATGCACTCGCTAATCTAGCAGTAGTACTAGATGTTCCTTTGAAAGGACAACAACTAATCGTCATCGCTAATCGAGAATTATTCTGTGTCGAGAATAATTTGAATATTGAATTCAGTAATACGGTCAAAATTTGTACTAGTAGTGAAGATTGGAGGACTTCCTTCATCGACTTCGCATCACATAATATCTTACCAGAAGACCCTAAAGAAGCAATGACAATTCGTAGTCGGTCACTCCGACTATATTACAATCACTTGTCCAAGATACTCTATTGTCGGTCTTTTGACGGTATGCTCCTGCGTTGTCTTGCGGGTAATGAGGCAAAACGGATAATACGTGAAGCTCATGATGGTGTATATGGTGCACATCAGCCTGGTCCTAAGATATATGACCGTAATAGACACATGGGATACTATTGGCCTACTATGGTGGCAGATACAATTGAGTATGGAAGGAAATGCAAAGCATGTCAAATTCATGCAGATTTCATCCACCAACCATCAAAATTCTTATGTCAAACTACAGCATCTTGGCCCTTTGAAGCTTTGGACATGGACATTATTGGACCTATTAACCCACCATCATCTCGAGAACATCGGTTTATCCTGGATATAACCGATTATTTCTCAAAATATGCAGAAGTTATTCCCCTCGCTAAAGTCAAGATAAGTAATGTCATCAGCTTCATCAAGCATCACGTGATTTATAGATTCGACGTTCCTCGAAGAATTATTCATGACAACGGACCTCAGTTCATAAGGCATGCAATTACTCGATTCTGTAATGACACTCGAATCAACAACATTGCTTCTACAGTTTATAATCCTGCAGCCAACGGTTTAGCAGAAGCATTCAATAAGACAATCATCAAGCTTCTATAAAAGTTCATTTCTGCTAATAAACACAATTGGAGCAAAAATCTTGGATAATGTCTATAGGCGTACCGTACTACCGTACGCACCCCAACTGGTTGTACACCCTTCTCTCTAGTGTACAGATGTGAAGCGGTCTTACTGTTAGAGATTCAAATTCCATCTTTGAGAATAGCTATCGCCAACGAATTGACAGTGGAAAATAATGATCGCCTTCGACTTCAAGAACTTGAAGCACTTGATGAAAAATGGTTGCTAGCTCAATAACACATTGAGCTATATCAGGCCCGTATCTCAAAAGCTTTCAACCACAAAGTCAAAGCAGGGGTCTTTCAAAAGGGTGAACTAGTCCTTACTGTTAGACGTCCTATGACTATGACGCACATGAGTAAAGGCAAATTTAAGCCAAAGTGGGAAGGTCCCTACGTCATAAGCAAAGTCTTCTCTAACGGAGCTTACCAGTTGCCCAGGATGGATAGTCGAATTGCTATGATACCTATCAACGACAAATTTCTAAATAAATATCATGTTTAAAAGCATGAAGTGTGTTTTCTAGCAAAATAGTGTACATACACAATTTTCGAATTATTTTCTTTTATTCATTCTTTCGTGAATAAATTCACAGATAATAAGTCCTCAAAAATCCCCCAGTAGTGTCTAACCCAGATCTTATGGTACATTTTTAAAAGATTAACCCATAACATCCACCACAACATATCATCACAACATCATCTTTTGAAACTCAGTCATTTTAAAAGAACTTATTCTTAAGCCCCAGTTGGATTAAGAATAATCAATATATATACAAATTCTCGTCCATATTACCTCTGAATTTTATTGTCTATCTCAACGACTTGTCATGTCCACATTACCTACTGATAACGTCGTCCAAAAATAATATCATAGACAGATCGCCCATGCGGCAGCCAACTCCGGACGCAGGCAGATCGCCCATGCGGCACCGACTCTGGCCGTAGGAAAATGGCCCATATGGCAGCCAATCCTGGCCATAGACAGAGTGTCTCATGCGGCCCTGTCAGAAGCTCTGTGTTCGACCGTCTTTCATACGGGCTCGACTCTATGCAGCCCATTGAGAATATAGAATATTCCAATCTAGACTCTTCTTATTATGCGCCCTCAGGTGCTAAATTGAAGAAGTCCAGGACAGTACGGGCCCAACAGGCCCAGTCAACTGTCCAAGTTGTTGACCGTCAGCGGGCACCGTTAACTGTTATACGGGCCCTTGATAGAAAGTTGTACAGAACCACCCGCGTCCAGTCCCCCAGGGCTAACGGACAGGGTGGGTCTCAAAAGTCTCCCTCTAACGATCGAGAGCAAGTACTTTTACTAGCATCAGATCAGGAAGCAAACATGATACCTACGTACCCGTGTGCTCGGGATACCCTAGTCCACAAATTGGATGCAAAGGTAGATCAGTCTGCTATCGACTTGCGAGAGATGATTACTCACAAAGCAAGGAGAAAGAAGCAACCTTGGCATGTGATGAGCCCTTTTTGGGACGTCGTTGTACCCAGGTCATCATCAACTGCTGCTGCGACAAGTCAGCAGCACCTGAAGATCGACAGTCCATTTTTCAACGACTGCGCCAGCCAGCACCTGTCCGACAACCACTTAAGGAACATGTGCAAATTTTGGGAGACGAGAAATTTCCTTTCGCCTCCTGTAATTCAACTCGGAAGGTTTTTCCCGGCAAGGAAGGAAAGAAGACAGGCTCTTCCAGCCTGTCAATCTCAGCCAGCACTGCAAGGAAACTCTCATCTAGAGGATTGTCATCGATAGCCACTGGGGGTGTCTATCTAGGCACTCGATCCAGAAAGAAGTTCCCAAACCCTGGGGGTACATCCTTGACCTCCCTGGGGGTAGTTGAAGTCGGGGGTAGCAGTTCCCTCAAAGTATGCGACAACCCGGTGTTCCAAGAGCATACACAGGGGGTAGCGATCCACTGAAATTATGCAACAGACGTGGACATCCCGGAAGATGACCGCCCTCACCAAGACGACGCGGCTTCCTGCACACGGGGTAGCACCCCTTCCGAGTCCGAGGAGAAAAACATTCCGACATTCCTCGACAATTTTTCGGTATGAGGGTACGACACAGAGAGCACCTCTGCTACGATCCCTTCCACGTCTACCCACGTACGGACAGTCTTTATGGCCGACGATGATCATGAAGCACCAACTGACCGACAATGTCTAGAAGTACTTAAAGCCATGCTCCTTTCCTTGGTCAAGTCAGTAGACGAAATCAAAGCCGCCGTGCCGACCCAACCAGCAATGACGCCATGACAAACAAGCTTAGGACCCACAGTCAACGCGGATTCCAACATGATAGCTCCTCCTTTGGGTGACAATCCTCTAGGGGCATCCGCTCCTTCAGCTGCAGACGAAGCCAGGGAGGCAAGGAGGGAGGTCCAGGAGCTTCGAGCAATGTTCAATGCCCGAGACTCCTCCCGGGACCTCAGAATACAACAGCCGTATCCCGCTGCATGGAGAGATGTTCCTTTTTCGCCACGGTACAAACCGTTTGATATCGATTCGTATGACGGAAAGACCTTTGCTAGTCGGTACATGACTTATTTCAAGGTCACAACCAACCATTTGCCGTATAACGACGCCATCCTTACACGATTGTTTATCGGAGCATTGGAGGGAATCACGTTTGACTGGTACCACAACCTTCCAGACAACTGCATCCATTCTTTTGACGACTTCAAGCACATATTCCTAGAAAGATTCTACGAAGTGGGACATGATGTGACAATGTCATCCCTCATGGACATCGTTCAGGGGAAGAGGGAGCTAACAAGGAACTGTATCGAGCGGTTCTGCCAAACCGTAATAAGATTGTCCCAAGGCAATCCCGAAAGCTCCTTGATTGAAATTTGCCAGAAGAAGTTGCTCCCCGCAATCAGCCTCTGGATGGGTAAAAATCAGTTCAGGGATTGAACAACCTTCATCATAAGCGCTACCAATACGGAGGCGAAGTTAAAGAAGGCTCGCCAGCTGGGATTACACATCCCGGATGGAGATGTCAAAAGCAAACGTCCTGGTACCACCTCCAATAACAACAATACTGACGGTACCTCCAATAACCGGGACAATAAAGGCAAATAGGCTATGGTCGCCGGTACGACCAAGAAGCCTAAACAAAAGCAGGCAGAAGCTCAGTGGCCCAAGGTGAATTACTCCTTCGAAGATAGTTATGTCAAGCATATCTTCGACATGCTCTTGCAAGGGGACAGGATCCAACTCCCTCCACCAAGGCACAAGCCTCGAGCGGCAGAGATGGAGGACCCTAAATACTGCCATTTCCACCGCTATGTTCATCATGCCACTCATGACTGCTTTCAATTAAAGCGGTACATCCAGAGTCTTATCGACTCCAACGCTCTGTCGCTAGACTTTGAAGAGATTACCATGGCGACGAACATGGTGTCAATTCAGTTCGGTGACTTTCCTCCAACAAGTACTCAAGATGGGTTAATACCTATCCTCCAGGCAACGATGGAGGTTACTAATCTTCTCCCTGTCCGGGACCAAACGACTGGCTTGGTACCTCTCACCACGTCACGAGGAGAGGTCATGTGGGTGCACCCAGCCTTAGTGCCCGAAGTAACCCAGGCGGTGTCATCTCCAGCCAACAAGAAGAATGGCAGAAAGTCCAGATCCTGCCATATAATTTCAGCCGAAGCTGAGGAGGCGGCGGCTGTTGTTACCCGGTCCAGGGCACAAGTCCAGCCCACTCTAGGTAGTTCAGTCGATGACCCTCAGCTGGCAACACTGTCTGCCATTAATATTTCGGGGCCATCTCAGCCTCCATCGGTAGACAGGGCCAAGCCGAAAGAAACCCGCTTCGACAGGCCGCTCCATAAAGATGCACCTCAAGGGTTGGAAAGACCTTACAAATTTGACATATTAGCACAATTGGCTAATACGATGGCAAAGTTGTCATTATACGAGCTCCTAAGGCGCTCCAAGGATCTTCGTGTCGAATTGAGCGAAGCACTCCAGAATGCAGACGCTTACTTAGCCCAGGTCAAACCTACAGGAGAAGACTCGTCGGCAGATCTCCAGGATAGCAACTGTACGGATGTAATACCCAACATCGTATTCACCCCACAGGATATGTTGATCAAGACCAACTTGTATGATCGCCCCTTGTACTACACGGGATACATAGGCGACATCAAGGTGGATCGGATGCACATCAATCCTGGCCCGTCGATAAGCATCATCTCGAAAAGCTTGCTTCAAGTCCTCGGTATCCCTATGCACCGGCTAGCGGTGACCAACACTGCCATTAGCGATTTCAACTCGGGAAGGACCTATCCCTTAGGAAAGATCCGATTGAAATGTCAGATCGGCGACCTGAGGACAGAGATTACCTGCTACGTCATAGATGCAGATACGTCCTACAATATCCTCATGGGGAGTCCGTGGATTCATGACTACATGATCGTGCCATCCACACTCCACCAGTGCTTCAAGTGTGTTGGTAAGCACGGCATCGTGAAAACTGAATTCGTCGACATCGATCCCTTCAAAAGGGTTGAGTCTTATTACTCTTCGGAGGCCTGTTTATACGAAGAATCCAAGAAGCACATAATTGATGAACTAGAGGTCATCACAGGGCCAGAGGAACCCTTGAGAATTTATCTCCAGGCCCATAAATCGGGCAAAGTCGTACCCCTTATCGCAACTTTGCATAAAGAGGTGCCCGGTTCTCCTGCCCCAGCTACGCAGTCGAAACCGATCGTCATCCGACTCCCAAGGTCCAGCCAAGAGCCAAAGCCCGTCATAGGGCCGATGGTGATCCGATTGCCAAAATCCAATCAAAGGCGACCGGAAGATGCGAGACCCTCTGGGGAGCCGATGGTGATCTGATTGCCAAGATCCAGTCAAAAGCAATCGGAAGACACGAAGTCCTCTGTCGAGCCGATGGTTATCCGTCTTCCCAAGACAAGCCGGCAACCAAGTGTTGATCCGAGACCCTCAGGCAAGCCAATGCCACAAACTGAACCCTTGGTGGTCAAGCTGCCAAAGACAACGTCTCAACCCCCGGTCATGCAGGGGGTAGATGAAGAGGATACAGAACTCGCAAAGTATCTGGTTGCAAAGGTGGATAGTCCCTCTCCTGAAGATGTAATCCCTATGGACAAAATCCTTTACTTCATCAATAAGAGGCTGCTATTGAACTATCCTGAGTGTAATAAACTTAATTTGATGTATATTATGGGACACGATCGGGACATTAGCCTGCACACACAGGTGACAACCGTCCATACCGGCAACCGGCTTACTCCCATTAAAGGTGCCTACTTCCTAGTCCCAAGCAGAATAGAAGAGGATCACACGATCATCTTCGGCTGAAAAGAAGGTCATCAACCTTTCATGCCACAAGAGTTTGATCTCGAACCTGATACTGGAAGATTACCACTCTACTTATATAGTCCTCAAGCCAAGTACTTTATGCAAAAGCAGGGGTACGACATGGAGGCTACACCAGGTCTGAATTACGGCAACGGTCGGCGATCACCTCTGTAGCTGTCAACCCCATCTGGAAAACCTCGGGATTATTACGGCAAGTCCAAATGCGGCCTCGGTTATGTTACACCAGCAACAACGCCCGAGAGCTCCGATGAGGAATGCGAGTGGCATTCTCACTCATCTGAATCACCTGCATACGATTCTGATGACAGCATTGGAGATATATTCAGGCAGACATTATCTGTCAATATGGCATCCGCTGACATTGAAGAGGAAGACGAAGATCTACTCGAACCTCTTGAATTGGAGCCATGGGTCCAACAAGTGGATGGACAATAGGAGAAGCGCTTTGAACTACGTGACCCTCGCACTGAAGATGAGGTCATGCAAGTTAACCTCGGAGATGAATCCTCTCCAAAACCAATCTTCGTCAGTAAAAGCCTGACGGATGGCGAACGGGAATCGTTGTTGCAACTCGTCAGAGAATACATCAACGTTTTCTCCTGGAACTATGAAGACATGTCAGGGCTAAACCCCGAGATCGCACTTTATAAGCTCAATATTCATCCGGACGTAAAACCAGTCAAATAACAGCAATGGCGGTTCCGTCCAGACATCATGAACTCCATTGAAGCAAAAGTAAATAAGCTTATAGCTAGTGGTTTCATCCGTGAGAAGCAACACCCAGACTGGATAGCTAATATAGTACCAGTTGTCAAGAAGAATGGAAAGATCCGAATCTGCATCGACTTTTGCAATCTGAATGCGGCATATCCTAAGGATGAATTCCCTCTTCCCATCACCGACATAATGATCGATAATACGTGTGGCTTCGAGCGCATATCCTTTATGGATGGCTTTTCAGGATACAATCAAATCAAAATGTCTCTGGATGATGAGAAGCATACGTCATTCCGAACACCGATCGATGTATACTGTTACACAGTCATGCCTTTCGGTCTGAAGAACGCGGTGCTACATATCAACGAGCTATGAGCGTCATCTTCAGAGATCACTTGCGCATGACGATGGAGTGTTACGTTGACGACATTGCCGTCAAAAGCTGCTCCAAGGATGATCATTTACACGATTTGAGAATAGTATTCGACCTTATGCGAGCGTACAATCTGAAGATGAATCCCACCAAGTTCTTCCTTGGTGTGTCCAACAGAAAGTTCTTGGGCTTTGTCATTACTTCCAGGGGCATTCACATAGACCCCGATAAGACAAAGGCAATCCTAGAGATGAGTCCACCGAGAAACCTCCGTGAACTCTACGGTCTTCAGGGAAGACTAGCCTACATTAGGAGGTTTATATCTAACCTCTCAGGGCGATGTCAACCCTTCACAGAACTCATAAAGAAAGGCATCTCTTTCATATGGAGTGAAGAATGTCAACGCGTCTTTGATGACATTAAGAAATACCTGTTGAATCCGCCGATTCTGGTATCCCCAGTTACTGGAAAGCCTTTCATGCTCTATGTACGAGCAATGGAACACTCCCTCGACGCCTTGCTAGCACAGAACAATGATGCGAGGCATGAATAAGCCATATATTATTTTAGTCGAATGATGGTGGGGCCAGAGCATAGGTACACCACCGTAGAGAAGGAATGCCTTGTCTTGGTGTTCGTCATTCAGAAAATACGACACTATGTGTCAGGACAGACCATCCATGTTGTCTTACGAGTTAATCTCCTCAGGGTTCTCATGACCAAGCCAGGCGTACTCAGTTCTCATCTAGCCACATGGGCGATACTGTTATCCCCCTACGATATGGTCTTCGTTCGACAGAAGGCTGTCAAAGGTCAAGCCTTGGCCGACTTTCTAGCAGCCCATCCAGGCTCAGAAACAGCCAGAATCTATGAAAAAAATCCCAGATGAAGTCGTTGAATCAAACATGACTTCACATGATGACGTTTGGCGAATGTTCTTTGATGGTGCTTCAAGAACAGGGCCACAAGGTGATATCGTCGTTGGAGTCGGGGTAGTATTAATTTTTTCCTCTGGGTTGGTAGTCAATCGGGCATATTCTCTCACAGTACCTTGTTCAAACAATGTAGTCGAATATAACGCTCTAGTCATCGGACTCCGACTCGCAAAAGAGGTAGGGGTCATATACCTGGTAGCGTATGGCGACTCACAGCTAATTGTTAATCAAATCCGAGTCTCGTACGAGGTTCGTAACGCGGACCTGATTCCCTATCATCAGACAGCAATTGCCATCATTGCAAACATGGAGGGGTTCTTTATAGAACATGTTCCTAGGCTCCAGAATATTGAAGCCGATGCCCAATCAGGCCTCGTCACTTCTTTGGCGATTCTAAATTATGCTCATCATCTAGTCAACATGATAGGCCATGAGTTCGTCTGTTACAAAATAACATTCAACTGGATATGAGTTAATCCGCCCAGATAACTAATGATGTGTAAGACTGGAGACTCCCGTTCATCGACTTTGCATCCTACGGGATCCTGCCTGAGAATATGAAAGAAGCAACTTCAATCAGAAGGCGTTCTCTCAGATTCTTTTATGACCATTAAACAAAAATGTTATATCGACGATCTTACGACAGACTACTGCTAAGATGTCTATCAAACGCAGAAGCTAAAGAAGCCTTATACGAGGCTTACGATGGCGTTTACGGGGCTCACCAACCGGGCCCAAAGTTGTAGGACCGTCTCCGTCGGATGGGTTACTACTGGCCTACAATGGTAGCAGACGCAGTCGACTAGGCAAAGAAGTGTAAGGCTTGTCAGATCCACGCAGATTTCATATATCTGCCATCTGAATTCTTGCACCCAATGGTGGCCTTTTGGCCATTTGAAGTATGGGGAATGGACATCATTGGCCCAATCACCCCGCCGTCATCCAAAGGGTACGGTTTATACTTACAATCACCGATTACTTCTCCAAGTGGGCAGAAGTTATTCCGCTAGCAGAGGTAAAGATGTCAAACGTGATCAGTTTTATAAAACATCACGTCATTTACCGTTTTGGACTGCTATGAAGGATCATTCATGACAATGGTCCGCAGTTCACAAGCCATGCCTTCTATCGATTCTGTGATAAAAATTGGATTCATAATATGGCTTCAATGGCCTACAACCCATTGGCTAATGGTCTAGCTGAAGCCTTTAACAAGACCATAATCAAGCTTCTCAAGAAGTTCGTGTCTTCAAACAAGCACAACTGGAATGAAAAGCTAGACGAATGCTTATGGGCATACCGCACTACGAGTCGGACGGCTACGGGAATTACACCGTTCTCTTTGGTGTATGGAAGCGAGGCAGTTTTCCCATTGGAGACTCAGATCCCCTCGCTTCGTGTGGCTCTTACTTACCGGTTGATATCGGACGATAACTACCGCCGACAGCTACATGAATTGGAAGCTTTAGACGAGAAGCGCTTGCAAGCTCAACAAAGCATCGAGCTCTATCAAGCACGCATCTCTCGGGCCTTCAATAAGAATGTCAAGTAGAGGACATTCCAAATAGGCGATCTCGTCTTGGCCGTTTGCAGACCGATGGTCATGACTCACAAAACCGCCGGCAAATTCCAGCCCAAATAGGAGGGTCCATTCATCATTGAGACCATATTCTCCAACGACGCATACCGACTCACGAAACAGAATGGAGACTTGCTCATGATGCCCATAAACGGCAAATTCCTGAAGAAATACTGTCTAAGGATATTATGGTACTTCCTCAAACCACTAAATCTCCCAGATCATCGAGTTATGTACACCAAGTACCTCTAAACTCACACTATATTTTTCTCCGAGTAGATTCGCATCGCATCTCCCTGAGTATTGAGTCATGTATGCTGATACCTCTGAACTCCCACTCTAATGCTTTGTCACACAGGAGCCTGTCCAGCTTATCATTATCTCTAAGCAGACTTCTTGGTCCTGATTATCGTGTGTTACGTCCATATTACCTCTGATACCGATAATCTTCCGACTTAACACCTGTACCCAACCCGAGATAAAAGACATGGTGTTAAGACCACAAAACCTATCACGTCCATATTACTTATGTTGGGTTTTGTCTCAAAATCTATTACTCGTACCACCAGTGCGCAGAAGATTAATAGGTCCACCAAAGATTATGCCTGATTATCGTATGTCACGTCCATATTACCTCTGATACCGATAGTCTTCCGACTTAACACCTGTACCCAACCCGGGATAAAAGACATGGTGTTAAGACCACAAAACTTATCACGTCCATATTACCTCTGTTGGATTTTGTTTCAAATCTATTACCCGCACCACCAATGCGCAAAAGGGTAATAGGTCCACAGAAGTTATTCTAATCTATTACTCGCACCATCGGTGTACCAAAGAGTAGTAGGTCCACAAAATATCATTCAAATCTATTTGCTCGCATTTTCAGATGCACAAAAGGACAATAGATCCACAAAAAGTCCTCCAGTGGGGTATCTTTTATCAAACACAAATATTGTATTAGGCCCTCTAGTACAAGCACCACAAATACCACAAACAAAGAATGGGGTGAATGTATTCTGTTTATTCAAAATTAGTTACATTTATAGTACGACATAGGCAGCAAAAAAATAGAAAAGAAAATCTAGCAATACATAGTTTGGTCAGTTTGGCAGCACTTCGCCTTCATCAAAAAGCAGTTTTGTGGCCCTCGAAAGAAGTCATGTTTTACAGCTGAGAAGCAAACAAGGCTGTTGAATCTCCGAGGAGCCAAATGGAGGAAGGCAAATATAACATGCTTTTCTCTCCTCCGTATTGCAGACATCTTAGGCTTGTTCCTCCAAAAGACCATACCTTCAAAACAACATCCCTAGTGTTGTTTTTACCAACTTGGAGAGCCATAAAAACAGAACTTTTGTGATGACGTCCCACCACCGTCCGACTCTCCGACGTATAAAGGTTCTTCCTATCATCTGAGGGAAACTCTTCCAAAGCATGAAGGGTTATGAGCTATCTGATGTGTGTGTCAAGTGTTGCATCTTCACCATACCCAAAATTGTCGATACCGATCCTGGAGAAATCTGCTAGCCAAACCCCTAAAAAAAAGGGTAGGGAGTTAACATTCAGAAGAAGACAAAGTCTATGCATCAGCCATGCGGTCCCATCATACAAAACATATGCAGATAGGGCATGCATCAATCACGCCTAAAGCACAGAGGCAACGCATGACTGGCTTGCGCATAAAATATGCGATATGGCCATTCAAATTTAAGTCATCGTTTTTCCACCGTCCTTATCCTTAACAGGGGGTTGCATGTCAGGATGAAAGGGAGGAGAGTCCGCAGCTCTCGACGGAGAGGCGAGTCTCTTCCCTTTAGTCGTAGCACCAGTCGACTTGAAAGCTTGCGGAGCCATGGCTAACCGGGACAGAAAGGATGACGAAGATGATGAAGACAAAGGAGAAAAAGTTGAAAAAATTATCTCTCCGTATGGCCCATATTTATAGCTCTTCAAAATAGAAACAGATGAACGTCGCGTCGGTTATCGTGACATTAAAGATAATGATGACACTTGGGGATTTTTATCCTTAATAACCGTCATCGCCGCTTCGATTCTCGTATCCATTAAAGACAATGATGACGTTTGGGGATTTTATCCTTAGTAACCGCCAACTTTATCTCAAAAAAAGAGCCCAAATCCAAAACCAAATTGAGGCATTAAATGCAGCAGTGACAGCTGGCAGACAAGATCTTCCTGCGGCACAAGATCTACATGCGGCTCAAAAATGTCCCTACGGCACAACATCTCTCCTGACTCGAAAATTTTTCTGCGGCTTGACATATGTCCATGCTTCTTATTCAAAGTATTCCAAATTTGCAATTTGAAAACTTTAAAATGGGACTTGTAGAAGCATGGAAAATATAAGGTTCATGTGGATCACAACTGACCGCATGAGTACTTTGGAACAAATTGATCCGCATAAAGAAGAGCCGCATGACAGACTCAGCATGCCCCCTGCGGCCCATCTTCATCAGACTGATTTGAGCCACAGAAAGAATAGTTACTTATGCGGCCAAGCTGATCAACCCTTCTGATAAAGCTGACAAACTCTGTCAAAATTGGCAAAACTGACAGCTCTGACACTCTGACAAAAAGAAGATAAGACATGATCAGAACAAAATATTACATCACCAGACTAGACATGGCCATGCAGCTAAAAGGAATGCGACCCGAGCCGCATGAACCTTATGAGGGTCAATCTATGTGCTTCATGCGACCAAGAATAACTGCAATCTGAGCCGCATGAGCTTTATGCGGCCCAGAATATAGAACATATGCGGCTCAAAAGTACCCAAGATATGTGCGGACTAAGGGAGACTACGACTTAAGCCGCATGAGTCTTATGCGGCCCAGCATGGCCGAACACTAAAAGGCCTATGCGGCTCAAAATGAATCAAGTAGACTGATCCTATCTTGCGATGGAATACGTGGTAGGCTGACCAAGTCTCAACCACCCAGATTTGCTGCAACAATATCTCAACAAGTTACCAGCTGACGGCCAAAGGACGGGTCTTTATGTGCTGTTGTAGCCACGTGGCCATGTGGCCATCTATGCGGCTCAAAACATATATCACTATAAATAGTAGGGTATCACACCCATGCAAAAGGCTGGCAACCTACGAAGGGCAATTTCTTCAAGAACAAGGACCGTATCAGATAGTCCAAGGAGTAAGGCAGAGTTGCTACACTTTCCCGAGCCTCTATCGTCACCCCCCAGAATCAAAACTAAACAATTGTACTTAGAATATTTTCTAGGATTTCTTTCTAGGCTTTCTCTTGTACAAGCGAGTTTGCAATCAAGTTCAATTCCTCTGTAATTTTTTGTGCTTGATATTTAATGGCAAACAGAGTGCGCCACGACGGACCATTATCTAGTAAGCAAAGGACATGTAACATGAGTGCACCACAACGGGCCACTATCATGTAAAGCAAATCATAGACGTGAGGATAACATGTAGAATGATCTTAACAAAAGTCTTATCATAACATGTGAGAAGGAATAAAGATAGCGACTACTTGGCATAAAACAATAATTAAATCTACGCTAGTGTTGAGTGTATAACGGGTGTACAATAATTCTCTAACTGTACAAGATCATCAAATCATGTAAAAATTCATTTGTTAAAGAAACATCAAGTTATTAAGTTGGGTCGTCGCAAATTAGGTTAAGTACAGAAAATATGCAAAGAAGATCAATGACATTTCATGGTTGATTTACATATGAACACTGATTAAAGTGAGACATGAAGATTCTTGAAGCCAACACAAAGATCTACAACTTTCATGTTTGGAGTTGGGAGAAATTATGGCCACAAATCAGCCAAATAGGTCATAAAACAGCCAAAATAGGCACTATGGATCTATGCGGACTGGCACTATACGGCCAGACACTATCCAGCTATACGGACTAGTACTATGCGGCCAGGCACTATACAACTATACGGCCAGGCACTATACAGCTATGCGGCCAGGCACTATGTTGCACTATGCAGCTATGCGGCTAGGCACTATGCAGCTATGCGGACTAGCACTATGCGGTAGGCTCTATGCAGCTATACGACCAGGCACTATGCAGCTATGCGGCCATACGGCTAGCACTATGTGGCACTATACAGTTATACAACCAGCACTATACGGACAACACTATGCAGCTATATGGCCAACACTATACAGCTATACGGCCAGCACTATTTGGTACTATGCAGCTATGCGGCCAACACTATGCGGCCAGCACTATGCAGCTATACGGACTGACACTATACGGCTATGCAGCCAGGCACTATGTAGCTATACGATCAGCACTATACGGCACTATACAGCTATGCGGCCAGCACTATTCATCGTCCCTGTAAGAACCAAGACAGATGAATCATAGAAGATGTTCAAATCTTATTTGGCCATAACTTTCTCAAAATAAGTCAAAATCTAACTTTTTAAATATCAAAATTACGTATAATCAAATTCTCTACCACATGGAACAATTAGTTTTCGAAAACAAGTAAGTTTGATAGATCAAAACCAAGAAAAATCAAAAATAAAGTAAACTTAGATCTACAAGAATTTATCCACCAAAATAAAAAATGCCAAGTTCTAGATGCTTAGAATCATGTAACGAAGAGTTTAGAACAAACAAAATAACATTTGTCCAATATTTGGCAAGATGTACTTGCCTTAGGTTGGAGGAGAAAATGAAGAGGAAGAAGATGAAGAGAATAAAAATAATGGAGGAGAGAGAGAAGTTTGGGTTTTATACAAAACCATCTCATCTCAAACCAACTAAACCAAACCAAACCAAACCAAGTTGAACCAAACCAAATTAAACTAAGTCAAAATTAAACCAAAGCAAGGCTAAGAAAGATAAGTCAAAATATGGGTCACCTGACAAAGACCAAAATTCTGTATACGTACACTAAAAATATGTATAACAGAAAACGGGAGTGACAGGCATGCCATCGACATAAAATGGTATACTGGCGATATGTCGGTCATGAAGAAAATTTATAAGTTGGAAAAAAATTAAGGCGTTCCAAAAATCAAAAAAATATAAAACACAGTACCAAAAATACGTATCCGTATATAAATACCGATACAGTAAGATGAGTCTCACATAGGATGACGTATGCAAGCCGGTGGGTCTCAAAAGCTCTACCTCTATGGAGTTCGTGCCACCAAAGAAGGTAGGGAGTGACTTTCGAGCCCCGTTTCCTACGGAGGAGATTGTGAAGGTGACTGCTTTCTAGAATAACACGTTGGTCCTGTACGTGCTGGGGAACAAGCCCTTCTATGGGGAGATCCGGGCGTATATTGCTCGTGTCTGGCAGCCTAAAGGAAGCATGGAGATATTTGCTAGGAAAAATAGATTCTACTATGTGAAATTTGGGCTAGCGGACGATGTCACCAGGATCCTTCAAGGAGGGTCGTGAACGTTTGATGGCAGGCTGATCATCCTGAAAGAGTTGACACCGGATCTGCAATGTGAGAAGGAAGTTCTCAATGCTATCCCTGTTTGGATATGCTTTTCGGAGTTCCCAGTGATATATTGGAGCATTTCATTACTCATAAGGCTTGCCAGCTTAGTGGACAAACCGATCAAGGCTGATGATGCTACAGCCTTTCGATCAAGGCTGATGTATGTTTGAATGTTCGTCGAGATCAGGGCTGAAGGGGAGTTATCGAGTATATTGGAGTATGAGGTTCCTTCTGGGAAGGTCCTAACCCAGATAGTGGAGTACGAATGGGTTCCTCCAACCTTGACGGATCCCCACTTATTGGATTCAACTCCACAATCTAACACTTTGCGGCATGGCGAGGATCTAGGTTAGATGGAATACCAACAGTTGGGAAAGGAATTTATTCCTGATGTCGGAGCAACTGATTTCCATCTCTTTTACTAATAAGGGCAGTTTCTGGTTCTTAATGGAAGCGGTGTACGACCACAATGACAGGAGGCGACGGGAGATCCAGTGGAGTGACATATCCAGAGTGGCTTCCTCTGCTGACTCCTTGCCGCTTCTGCTTCTCTTGTTGGGCGACTTCAATGCTCTTCTTTACAGAGGGGAGAAGGTGGGTGACAGACCTGTTCCAGATCAGATTCTGTATGACTTCCAGATGTGTCTTCTTCAGGCTGGGCTTCAGGGATTGGCGCGCTCTGGGCACATCTGGACTTGGCATAACAAAGTTGTCCGATACAGGATGGCTTGTCAGCTGGACAGAGCTCTAGGCAACGGGGAGTGGTTTCGTTGCTTCCTAAACTCTATGGCTGAGGATCTGGCGGCTGGGGCGAGCGATCACTCTCCCATTAGGGTCGGCTTCACATAGCGACCTACTTGGAAGTCGCATCCTTTTCGGTACAATAACAGCTGGTTTCTCTCGGGTGGATACTTGGATGCTGTTACAGATAGTCTTTTTAGCCAACATGAGGGTACGACTCAGTACCGAATGGTGCATATCCTCAAGCACACGAAGAAGGCTATCCGGAGTTGGGTGAAGAAATTATCCATGACTTTTCTGGAAGATAAGGAGGCGGAGATCAGGACCATCCAAAATTCCATGCAATCTGACATGCTGAACGAGACCATAGCGGCTAGAGAGAAGGTGCTGATTGGGGAAATCAACATTCTACGCCTGCAGATGGAGATTAGTGCGGTCCAGCACGCTAAATGCTCCTAGCTCAAGGATAGCGACCGCTGCTCCAAGTTCTTCTATGATGTTATCCGGACCTAGCAACATAGGAACAACCTATCTCAGTTGCTTAATGGAGAGGGCAAACTAGTGGAGGAGCCATCGAAGATACAAGACGAGGCTGGCAGGTATTACTCTGAGTTATATTCCCAGACTGACTATCTCTATGTGTTTTCAGATATCACTACAAAGAAGCTGGTGGCCCTATGGAAATAGCCAGCTACTTGTGCCGGTCTCTATGGAGGAGGTGGAGGCTATCATCATGAAGGCGGATCATAACAAGGCCCGGGGCCGGATGGATTTAGCAGTACGTTTTACAAATGCTACTGGAATATTTTGAAGTTTTCGGTACTCGAGACGGTCCAGGAGTTCTTCACTGAGGAAAAGCTACTGAAGGAGCTGAATCATACATTTCTGACTCTCGTGCCAAAGAAAGAAGGTGCGATATCGCTAACGGACTTCAGGCCTATAGCGTGCTGTAATTATCTTTACAAAATAATTACACACCTTATGTGTTGGCGCTTGGAGGGGATCATGCAGGACTTAGTCTCTTCGAACCAAGCAGCTTTCATAAAGGGGAGATCGATTATTGAGCATAGTCTTCTAGCGTATGAGATGGTGAGGGGTTTCAATAAACCAGGTGGTGAGAAGGCGTGTGTGAAGCTGGACTTGAGGAAGGCCTATGACATGGTTAATAGGGATTTCCTGTGCCACTTGATGCTTACCATAGGTTTTGACGATCGATGGGTTGTAAGGATTCGGAAGTGCATCACGTCCCCTACCTTCTCTGTACTCAGCTAGGGCACTTCGTATGGATTCTTCCGTAGAAATTGAGGACTCCGACAAGGCGACCCGTTGTCACCTTATCTTTTTACACTTTTCATGGAGTACTTCACTTGCTTGATGGATATGGCAGTTCATAGTAGGAGATTAGTTCAGTTGTTCAGGAGGATCGAGCCCCCGGTTACACATCTCATATATGCTGACGACCTTCTGGTCTTCCTCTAGCCCACTATGGAAGGTATGAATACGCTCTCGGAGATTATGGGGGATTTGGAATCCCTTACAGGGCTTCAAATGAACAGAGAGAAGAGTCGGGCCTACTTTAGTTCTCTTTTCTCCCTGAAGGAGGAACGTGCAGAAGTTCTGGGTATGGATAGGAGTAATCTTCTGGTAAAATATCTTGGAGTCCCTCTGATAGTCAACTATATTCGTGACCTTGACTGTCACAGTCTGGTGGAGTATGCTCAAAGGGGGGTTGAAGGGTGGCAGGCTGCTGGACTATCATTTGGGGGACGGATTGAGTTGGTTAGATCGGTCATCACGGCTTTGTCACAGTTCTGGCTCCAATCATTTATGATCTCTGTAGCCACAATTCGGAAAGTGGAGAGGATTTGTGCTGATTTTATCTGGAGAGGGGGTATGCATGCGATCTCCTGGAAACAACTTTGCCGGCCGAGGAATGAGGGAGGGGTGGGTCATAGACCCTTGTTGGAGATCAGGGAGGCCTCGGCTCTGAAGCTGGCATGGAGGTTCATTAAAGGGGGGTCTCTATGGGCTGACTGGATGTATAACAAATATGTGAAGCATAGCAACTTCTGGAGATGCGCCATCGACAACAACCATTCTGTTACTTTCAAGCATATCCTGAGACACAGAGCTGTTCTTAAATCTTCCATCAGAAGGAGCATACGAGATGGAACTGGCACCGACCTCTGGCTGGACCCCTGGCTAGAGCATCATTCTCTGGTTGAGATGTTGGGTGACTGGGCGTACAAGGATGTCGGTAGGGGTCTGACATGTCAGCATATTATCAGGAATGGAGCGTGGAGACCTGAGACCTACCGCCATACTGAGGAGCTTGGAGAGGTCATTCGTACAGTCGGGATTGATCCGTCTCTGCCAGCTGACTGTTGGATATGGGGTCTGCTGGGCGATACTGGAGATTCTGGAGAGTTTAGGTTCCAAAGCTCTACAATCTTGTATGTCGTACGTTCCCTAGTAGAGCAGAATATTAATTCATATGGTACAAGGGCCTGGCCAGAAAGATGCAGCTGTGTGTCTACCATCTACTTCTGGGTCGCCTTCTGACGAGGGACAGTCACATCTCATTTGGGATCCAGGTACCCAATCCGAAGTGTGTGCTGTGTGACTTGAATAATAAATCTATCTGACACCTACTCCTTGAGTGTGAGGTGTCCTGGTACATATGGAATGAACAATATCGTGCGCTGGGTGGATGT
The DNA here is from genome assembly GCA_029216955.1 of Iris pallida. Classification (NCBI taxonomy): domain Eukaryota; kingdom Viridiplantae; phylum Streptophyta; class Magnoliopsida; order Asparagales; family Iridaceae; genus Iris; species Iris pallida. The sequence goes on along the minus strand of JANAVB010014960.1, from coordinate 38,106 downwards.
GACACTGGTAAGGAGATCGGAGATATCATCGATGGGACCTGGAATTACAGAGGGAAAGGTCAGGTCTGGTTCAAGATCGCTAGGATTCGGTTGGCTACTACTGTCTGGCATATATGGAGGGAAAGGAATCGGCGCATATTCGAAGGGCTTACCACCCCTCCTGTAGGTATCCTCCGTAATATTGATTTTGATATAAAAGCTATGAAAACCTGACGGGTGGGGGTCCACTCTGATTGTATGATTATGTGTTGAGTTTGGAATAAAATTTACCCTTTTTCCAAAAAAAGAAAAAAAAAAAAAAAAAAAAAAAATATATATATATATATATATATATATATATATATATATATATATATATATATATATATATATATATATTGGAAACAGGTAAATAGTTTCTGGAATAGCTCCCACCGGGAATCAATATCCGGACCACTCGGGCCGCATGCATCTCTCTTAACCACTAGGACTACATGCTCATATGAAACTGGCCCATGAATCTCAATTTTATTTGGGCACCCAAAACGTCTTTCCATAATTTACAATCTAACCACATAAACTTTAGGATTATATGAAGGTCAAATCCAGTAAAAAGTACAAGTAGAGTTAGAAAATTTTCTCAGAAAAAAGCATGTCTAGGAATTCATTTTTATCACTGCAATCCAACTAGTCATATCCTCTTCATATAATCAATTTTATTTGGGTACCAAAAAGCAACTCTAATCATATAAGTTTATGACAAGATGAAAACCCAATCCAATGAAAAGTATAGTGAGAGTTAAGAAAATTTCTCATAAAGAAGCATAACTAGGAATTTAGGTAGTTCATGAAAAGAAGTTAAGAAAGGTAATGATATGCTAATAAAAATAATTTTAGGTAGCAACATACACTAAAAAGTTAACATATGAAAACAATATTTTTTCGAGTTCAAGACGAATATTTTGGAATTAAAGGTGGTAAGGTGTCAACGCTGTGTAAAAAATCTTACCATATATATATTTTAGTGTTCGGGTAGAAATTTGATTTGCCTCTAATTATTCTTGTTAACATTAGAAGATTTCATGGGTGGCTGCTCAATTGGGTTTGCTTTAATTGAATAGGTTTTAGTTGATTTTAGATGGTTTGGGTTTTTTTTGCATAGATTGGGATTTTAGTTGATTATAATGGAATATAAGATGCATCCCTGGAAAAGGTTTTGTAATGTATGATAGAATCAAATTTTGTTCTTACAAATTATGATAAATCAGAATTGATTTGGAGTCGGATTTTAGTCTATGGAAGTGAAGTTCATACTTGGAATTTGGTATTAGTTGTAATGATAAGAATGGTAGACTTAGAAGTATGCTCATCTTTAGATGGGGCATCTATGCAAGTGCAGTTTGGAACTTGTTCGAATGGTCCCTTAATTAAGCAGAAGGGGCAAAGAGGTTTGCATTTATGTGGTATAATGCCCTATGAATTTGAAAGAAAAACTATGGGAGCTGGAGACTTGCACTAACGCCATGCTGACAGGATAGCAGCTATGCAAACTTAGTTCTCTATGAACAAGTACTATGAACAAGCATCTATACAAGTGCAATTTTTATTGAATTTTTACTGGTACTATACTCTCTCTCTCTCTCTCTATATATATATATATATATATATATATATATATATATATATATATATATATATATATATATATATATATATATAATATATATATATATATATAGCAGATGACCTCTAGCAAAATATATATATATATATATATATATATATATATATATATATAGCAGATGACCTCTAGGAAGATGCATGCGGCCCGAGTGGTCAGGAGTTCGAATTCCAGTGGGAGCAATTTCAGAAACAATTTACCTGGTTCAAATCCTCATCTATTAGACTTTATGAAACAAGATGATTCGACCGTGCAATACCTATGTAATCAATCATGAGAATGACACTATAAATTGCTCGTCGGTATCTTACAATACACATCTTATTTACGATACACTATACACATCCTACTATGTGGTACTGTAGAACCGATAAACAAGACAATACATTCAGCTATACATTAGGACAATTTGTCTTGTGATACAGTTTTTGTACTGTGAACAAGAATTATGAGAATCCTAGATATGTAGTTTACCAAAAAGGAGATTGTTAATATCTATGACAATAACAATATATGCAAAGAATAAAAATGTCGGTAATGACGTGAACCAATAACATGACTAAATAATATGATATAGACTAGACTATGCATAAAAATAGCTTAAATATATCGCTAAGGAACTAGCTGTAAACTAGGTTCGAGTATTAAATGTTAAGATGACTAAATAATATGATTCTAACCATTAGAAATAAATAAATAAAAATAAGCTTAAATCTATCACTAGGGAGCTAGCTGTAAACTGTGTTCGAGTATCCTGATTCCCGTAAGTACGGAATCTATATATGGACTATTCTCTTTTGATAGAGCAATCCAAAACACACCACAGTCTTGGTCTCCATCAAACCATATTTTAAAATAAGCCCACATGACCACAGAAATTCAGACTTGCTTCTAGGGGAAAAAAAAAGGAAGAACAAGGTGGAAGGAAAGAGGAGGAATAAACAAGATGTCTAGTCTGTCTTATCTCCAAATGTGGGGGTAAGGAAGTGGAAAAATGTGAAGTCTGTGTGCAGACTAAAATTGTAAGAAAGTCGTTCAAGCAGGTGAACCAAAGTACAGATCTTCTGGAGTTAGTAAACTCAGATATCTGTAACTTCAAGAACTTCTCCACAAAGGCCGGAATGAAGTATTTCATAACCTTCATCGACGACTTTTCGAAGTACGCTTTTGTCTATCTTCTGAAATTTAAAGATGAAGCATTCGAGAAGTTCAAAAAATTTAAGGCAAAAGATGAACGTCTAACGGGAAAACAACTCAAGAGACTCAGAAGCGATCAAGGCAGAGAGTATCGTTCTATTGAATTTGTATCGTTTTGTAAAGAAATGGAATTGTCAAAGAAACGAATGTTCCGTATTTCCTCCAATCTAATGGAGTAGCATAAAGGAAGAACCGTACTATAACAGAAATGATGAACTCCATGTTATTAGCAGCACGTCTTCCAAACTAATTCTGGGAAGAAGTTGCACAGACGGCTACTTTTATTCTCAATAGAGTATCGTTTGCACAATCAGACATCACTACTCATGAACTCTAGTTCAAATTCAGACTCAACTTGAATGTCATTCGAGTTTGGGAGTATCTCACTTATGTGAAACTTCTCGACGTCAAGATTCAGAAGCTTGGAAAGAGGACTACGAAGACCATATTTTTGGGTTATGCCGAGAAGAGTCTTGCTCGTAGGTTTTTCTGATTTTTAATCGAATCAGATTACTGAATTCTCTGATATTGAATTCTTCGAGGATAAGTTTGCCAGGCATAAGAACATTGTCCTTGCGAATTTACCGAAGAACACGATAAACACCGAGGATGCTAGCACTTCAGAAGAAGCTATAGTCCAAGAAGAAGTTGCAATTGAAGATGTAATATCTGAACCAGTACTTGCTGAGCACCTTTAAAGCGAGTAAAAAGGCCGAAGGAATTTAGAAAATTTGTCACCTATCATGTGGAAGCTGATCCGCTTACCTATATTGAGGTGATAAAGACCAGAGATTTTGTTTTCTGAAAGGAGACAATCAATGACAAGATTGATTCCATAACATCTAATAACACTTGGGTGTTAGTCTATCTACCTGGAGGAGCAAAATCTGTCGGTTGCAAATGAATATTAAAGAAGAAGATGAAAGCCGACAGAACTATTGATAAGTTCAAGAATAGACTGGTGGCTAAAGGGCTTTCTCAAAAGCATAATATCGACTACTTTGATACCTATGCTCTAGTTATGCGGATGACAACTATCAGAATGCTTATTGCTCTTAGTGCAATTCATAAGCTAGTGATTCATCATGTAGAACCCAAAACAGCATTCCTGAACAGAGATATGATCGAAGAGATTTACATAAAGCATCCAGAAGGTTTTGTCGCCAAAGGGATTGAAGACAAAGAATACAAGTTAGTAAAATTTATGTACGGTCTAAAACATGCTCCCAAGATATGGTACGAAAAGTTTGATTAAGTTATCAGATCAAACCGTTAAAGAATTAGCGAGACAGATAAGTGTGTATACACCAAGTTCGCTGATAACAGAGGGTTATTGGTGTCTCTATGTGGACGATATGCTAATCATGGGTACAGATCTAGATAGCGTCACAAAGACAAAGAAGCTTCTCTTATTCAAATTCAGTATGAAGGTCATGGGAGATACTGATGTTATTCTTGTGATAAAGATTATCCGGACGAAAGCTGGGCTCACTCTTTCAGAAGATCATTACATACAAAATAGTTGCTCACATGCTATGGATATCAGGATCTTTCTGGAATTGATACTCCTATAGGTGTAACAAGAAGCTGAAGCAACATTCAGAGAGAAGTATTAGGCAAATACAGTACTCAAGCGTCATTGGAAGTTTAATTTATACAATGAGTGACACTAGACCTGACATTACTTTTGTCGTAGGGATGCTGAGTTGGTTCACGAGCAATTCAGGTGTATAATATTGAAAAGTTGTGAAAATAATTATGAGATATCTCAAGGATACTCAAAAGTTCGTACTATACTACAATAATTATCCGATTATGGTGGAAGGCTTCAATGATGCTAGATGGTCCGTAGAAGAGGAGAGCAAAATGCCCATAGGAGAATTTTTTTCTCCATGGGTGGAGCTGTTATATCATGGAAGTCGAAAAAATAGACTTTGCTCTCTCACTCGTCTATGGAGTCTGAGTTCTATGCTCTGGATGCTACAACAGATGAAGCAAAATGGCTCTAGGAGCTCATGTATAATATTCCTTTAGTTGGGGTGTAAATTTTGGTTATACCGATATATTACGACAACCAGGCAACTATAGCATGACATCAAATGATCTATTCAATGGTAAGAAGATAATTGTGAGACATCATCATACAACATTAAATTAGTGCATCAAAGATGACATCATTGTAGTTGTTGATGTTCAGATCTAGGAGAATCTGGTGGATCCGTCCAACAAAGGCATCAAGCGTCAGCTGGTCGATGACACAACAAAAAATGGGCTTGAAAGTATTTTGATGTAATGTATTTTAATTCTACCATAAAGTATTATACAAATAGTTCAAAGAAAAATTTACAAGGCATCTTGCTTTTAGTTTAAGGAAAGATCATTGAATAGGAAACATGAAGTACAAAGGTTAGTTCTTTGAGACATTATTGAGATTGCATCCTAAACCTTTGTTTTTGCTCTAAAGAAAAAGCATATCATGTGGGAGGGTGGTTTTATGACTTAATGAGTTTTTGAGCATTTGGAATACTCTACGTGCTTTACAGGAAGCAAGGTAGTTCAACATTACATAGGGACAAGTACCCAATGCTACAGTAGTATGACACCACATGAGATGTGACATCAGCTTCGGGCCACGTCAGAGCAGAGTAGCAACACAAAAAGGCATGTAGCCTCATGCTAAAAGTCAGGGAGTGGTAGTACAAACACTATAAAGAGGCTATAACCTCATGGTATTGTGGAATGGCACCACCAAAAGGTTGGAACTCGACTTCGGAACATGATAAATACACAGATACCAGATCAGCACATGGCCTTTAATGTGCCACCAGAGGCACAATTGATATTATTGTGTGAGTGAGAAGAATAACAGTTATGGTAATGAATTTAATGCTTAGTTCATTTTGTTTTGTAATGTTCGACCCATACTGGAAGATTCAAGTTGTAAGCGATATCTATCCTAATGCATGATGTACAGTAGGGAACGCTCATATATTGAAATATGTAAAAGATTGTTGGGGTTTATTTGAAATTACACTCTAGAGATTGGTCGCACGTCATCCATATGACAAACTCCAAGTGTGTATTTCAATATAAGCTTTTTCTTTTATTGTATTGCACACGAGTTGTAGTCCATGTAGTTAGTATGATGTGGTGTTTTACTAGAGGACAAGGTTCAAATCCTTCAAGAAATATTGGTTTTTGTCACCTTTTTTTGGGAATTTTCCTTAGGAGCTAGCCTTCGCCTAGCGATAAGGACTCAGATACTGGCATGGGCGAAGAGCGCAAACTAACGTTTTGATGGTGTACTTTTACGTCATGCACGTTCATCACTTGGTACAACTGGGTGCAATGGGGCCAAATGGTCCAATATGGCTAGTGTTCCAGCATAACCAACTAGTCTAGTGGGTTAGCTGGTTCAGCATGGCCAGCGTTCCAGCGGGGCCGGCTGTTTCAGCAAGGTCAATGCTTCTGTTGGAACTGGGTTCAAGTGTGGTTGTTGCACCTGTTGGAACTGGGTTTCAAAGTGACTCTTTCATCATGGACGTTTCAGTTCCGTAACTCTCGCTGCCCACTTAGTGGGAGTTACTGTTGTAACCGTCCACTTGGAAAGTTATTTCCTTGATTAACTGACCATCATGGGTGGTTCTGGCTGCTAGAGGACTTGGCTCTCCTATATTTTCTCTCGATTTTGCTTTTAGCGGATATACTTGGGAATATATGCAGCAATAGGAGAGTTTGTAGCAACAGTGAAGCCGTGAAGTTCTGTCTGAGTGTTGTCCAGTTTCTGAGGATGTCAAAGGAGCGTTCCAAAAGTTCAATTCTTTGAACTTGCTGGTTCCTGGAAGCAGATCGACGAAAAATGGTCGAATCTTGCTTTGAGAAATGATGATCTTCATTATCTGAACAAGAGTTTTATTCTTATGTTTCTTCTGTTAGAAATATTTGCTTTTGTCATGCCCCAGTCTCAAAATCCATAAGGACTAGAACCCGGGGCATGCCAGCAGACACACTCCATTAGTATACCCAATTTAATGGACCAATGGAAAGTATCTTAAGCTGTAGAATAATTAATATGTATGGTAGTCACAAGAATTAATCTCATCCACAGATACAAGAATCACATAATAGTAACAAGACAAATTGACTGAATAAAGAAAACTAGAATAATGTCAAAATAAAAATAAAATAGTCACATGGGAAACCCATGGATACGAGTCTCGACAAAATAAATGAACGATACAAGTGTCAGTGTCAGATGAAAATGTAAAAGAGTCACTATAAGCCCTCAGCTCTGACAGAAAATAAAATAGCAATTAATGAAGAACTACTCCAGTGCTACCTTGCCTTCCTCAGATGGTGCAAAAGAATAATAGACTTTCGGCCCATACTTCTCAGAAAATATCTTGTCAGCTATATTTGGGGAATAACCAGGTCCTCAGGGGACATAGCAAGGCACATAATATACAAGACAAAGTGCAGTAAATAAAATATTTTGGGGTAACTAAAACAAACTGTCATGACGCTTTTAGGAGAACGTTCGCAAGCTCAGACATCTCCAAAGTAAAAGACATTCGGGACTGGCGTACATATAGCCGTAGCTCTGGTACTAGAGTCTCAATGGTAACTAAGAGAGGCTATAACTCAAGAAACAAGGCTATATATATATATATATATATATATATATATATATATATATATATATATATAAGATGGTCCTGGAGATCACGGCTGCCTCCGGCTCGAAGGAAATAGGGTTCCCAATATGGGATCCCGGCCTGACGGAGGAAGACGAATTAGAGAAAGGAGAATCCATAGCGGCAGGAAGAGAGGAACATGGAGGATGGACAACGGTGCGGAGACGAAGTCGGGCTAAGAGTCGCGAGGCTATGGCTCCTGCTAACGCGACTCCCCATCGGCGTCGGGAGTGGGCGGGGATGAATAATACGAGTGGTGGCGGAGGACAGCCCACCACACGTCCCATTGCTCGGTGGCGTCCGATCCAAGCTGCGACTCAGGGGTCCATCGGGGAGGGGTCTGGCCACGTCAAGCCCCAGCCTCATATTGAAAAAGGCAAAGCTCCATTGACGGAAGGAACCCAGAGGAAATCATGGGCGGATTTTGTACGTCAGGATTCTAGCAAATCAAATGGTGCTATGGAGTTTGTGGAACCCAAAAAAGCGGGAAACGGATTGCGAGCATCTTTCACAGAGGAAGATTTGGCGGAGACGAAGGAGTATTGGAAGAATACAATAATTCTGTACGTACTCGGGAACATGCCGTTCTATGGGCACATACGTGCATATGCACATCGAGTATGGAAACCAAAGGCAGCATGGATTTCTTCTCAAAAAATAATAGGTTTTATTTTGTGTGGTTTGGTATTCAGGAAGACATGGAACGGGTCATTCAAGGAGGTCCTTGGACGTTTGATGGACGTTTGATGGGTTCCCTCTATGTGTCAATTCTGTCAATGTTTTGGTCATCCTCCAAAAGAATGCAAAGCTAGGGTTGTCGATATGGGGGAGGGAAATCCAGTGGGAAGCAAAGAATATCCTTTTAAAACCCAGCAAAGAGAGGAGTCAAGTTCGGCTAACAATGCAGCCACTCCTATCCGGACCATACAAGGAGAGAGACAGAGCGTGGCCATCTTGGTCACAACTATGAATCAAGTTGAAGTCAAAACCTGGACATGACATTGGGAAGCAAGATGGCAATCAAACAGGCATAGAGTTGGAAATAAATATCGATTTGGCGAATGCGTGAAACACAGGCCTGAGCAACCCTTTTATGCCCGGTAATTTGCTAGGGAGCGTCTTGCCGAAGGAGGTGAATGGCGGACAGCAGGTTACATTTAGCTCAAAGAGCAAGAGGCAATCGAAGTATAGGGACTCTACGATGAAGACTCGTGGGAAGGAGGCGGCACATAGACACAAAGGAGCCGCGAGTACATCGGCGGTTATGGGTAGCAGAAAACGACACGCGGGTGTCGCCTCGGAGGACTCGAACCGTCCAATACTCTTGCTTACGTATAGCGGCTTGGGTGTATGTATGGAAAACCCCAGATGGCAGGAGAAATTTCAGGCGAAGGAGGCAATGGTGGTGACTACCACGGAGAGGAGTGTGCTAGAAGTAGATAATGTTGAGCAAGTTCCTTCCCTAGAGAACGACGCTCAGGTTACTGATGGGGGACTAATAATTTATAAATGACTCTGATCGTTTGGAACGTCCATGGAGCTTGTTCGCTGGGTCCGTGGAGGGAGATCAGCCAAAGTATTACGAAAGGGCAACATAGTATCTGCACCTTGCTAGAGACGAAAATCAAAACTGACAAGATGCTATGGTGGCGTAAATTGATGCATTGGGACCACGTACATAACCTTCACCTATGTACGATGGCTCGTATTTGGTTGCAATGGGATAATAGATGCTGGGAAGGTAATACGATAAGTATTTCTGATCAACTTATTGTTGTCAAATTTAGCAATAAAGAAGGAATGGAATTTATTCTTGGCGTTGTATATGGTCATAAAGACCGCAAAGGGAGGGAGGCGCTCTGGAAGGACATCATCCATACGGCAGAAATAGCCAAAGATCAGTTCAAGCTTCCCCTAGTTCTAATGGGTGACTTCAACGCTCTTCTGTACCAGCACGAGAAGATTGGTGGACGTCCAGTCCCGGAGGCTATCATGCAGGAGTTTTGCTCGTCTTCTCCAATCAGGCTTGCAACAAATTGAACGCAGGGGGAATATTTGGACTTAGAATAACAAGTCGGTCCATAAACAGGTGGCGTGTCAATTGGACAGAGCTTTGGGGAATAGGGAATGGTTTCAAACCTTACCTGACACAGTCGTCGAAGGACTAGAGGCGGGTACAAGTGATCATTCACCTATGTGTATTCGATTTGCTTCTCTGGACCAAAGGAGAGCCACATCTTTTAGGTACAACAATAAATGGCATATGATCGATGGCTATAGTGAGGTAGTTGAGCGTGGACTTCTATCTAATATCCAAGGCAATCATTAGTTCAAGCTTGTTCAGCACCTCAAAGCGGTGAAGACGGGTTTGAAAGCCTGGAATCGGAGGCGGCCTTGCGAGCGACTTGATGTTCAGGAAGCCAAGCTTGCGCAAGGTCAACTATCTCTCCAACACAATGTGGACGACGAAGATTTGGCCAACGAGGAGCGGGATCTGATTAGAGAAGTTAGTCTTCTCCGCATGCAAGAGGAGATCGAGGCGGCTCAACAAGCTAAATGCTCGTGGCTACGCGAAGGTGACAACTGTTCAAAAATTTTCTACGCCGTGGTTCGAATGCGCTAACATCGAAATTATATTAGCAAGTTGCTCGGACCAGATGGGAAAGAGATTACAAAGTGCAGAGAACTTCAAGCAGAGGCTGTAAGATACTACTCGGAGCTATTTAATCAATCTGATTATATATCGCTATTTCAAGACATTGTATGCAGGAAGTTAGTTTCTCCTCTTGGAAATCAAGTACTTCTTGCACCAATGCGAATGGAAGAGTTAGAGTTGATCATCAAAGCGGCTGACCGCAACAAATCGCCAGGGCCAGATGGCTTTGGAAATAAGTTCTTCAATGTGCACTGGGAGGAGATTAAAGTGCAGATGCTCGACATGGTCGGTGATTTCTTCACTAATGGCCGATTGCTACAGGAGATGAATCATACGTATCTTTCCCTCATCCCGAAGATAAAGAACGCGTCGTCGCTTGCTGATTACCGGCTGATCGCTTGCTGTAACTACCTGTACAAGATCATCACTCATTTGATGTGTCGACGAATGGAAGGAATCATGCCGCATTTAGTCTCTCTGTATCAAGCGATATTTATCAAAGGTAGAGCTATAGCTGACAACAACTTACTTTCACACGAATTGGTTCGCAACTTCAATAAGGCCGGAGGACAACGAGCGTGTATCAAACTGGATTTACGGAAAGCTTATTATACAGTTAACCACGAATTTGTTTGCCATATTATGATGGCACTTGGGTTTGCCCCTGCTTGGGTCGCTATGGTTCGGGAATGCATGTCCACTCCGTCATTTTTTGTGCTCATCCAGGGTATCCCTCATGGTTTTATTGCTAGTAATAGAGGTTTGCGTTAAGGTGACCCACTCTTTCTCTATTTGTTTACTCTGGTGATGGAGTATTTTTTATATCTTATGGAGGAAGCCATATTTGAGCGGCAAATTATCCCTATATAGCACAAGATAGAGCCGCATGTGTCTCACCTAATTTATGCAGATGACTTACTAGTATTTTTGTAGCCGTTTACTGAAGGCATGAAGGAGTTAGCATCCATCCTGAAGATATTCGGATCTCACACTGGGTTGCAACTCAATTGTGATAAAAGTAAAATCTACTTTAATTGACAATGTCCGGACAAAGACTCAAGCTCAGATAATCGGAGTTGAGCGGGGGGAGCTACCCGTGAAATATCTGGACATTCCACTATCTATAAATTATGCGTGTAACATTGAATGCAAGAGCCTAGTGGAATACGCTCAAAGGCGCGCAGAAGGTTGGCATGCCAAAGGATTATCTTTTGGTGGTCGTATTGAGTTAGTCTGATCGGTTATCAATGCGGTTGTTATCTTCTGGCTTCAATCTACTATTATCCCACAAGCAACAATCACAAAGATAGAAAAAATATGTGCAGATTTTATATGGCGAGGAGGCCTCCACTCAATTAGCTTGGCTTATCTATGTCATCCTAGAGATGAAGGAGGCGTGGGCTTGTGTTCCTTAAGTACACTCCGAGATATGGCAGCTATGAAGCTAGTTTGGAAGTTAGTGTCTGGCGAGTCTTTATCGGCTAGATGGATGGTGGCAAAATACATTAAGGAAGATAACTTCTGGCATGTTCGTAGCGACAACAATGCCTCGGTGACATTTAAAACAATTCTTAAATATCGAGGATTCGTTCAAAGCCGGATAGACAGAGTTATGAAGGATGGCGAGTCGATGAGTCTCTGGTATGACCCATGGATTCAGAACAGAAGCTTGGTAGAGATTAGAAGTGGAGATGCTACTATTCGCCCGAGAAGCTACGAACGAGTGAGCAGCATATTGGAAGGAGGCGTATGGAAGCCTGAGAAGCACGAAGGCACGAAGGACCACCAGCTAAGGACGGATGGCTGGCAGTGGACGGGAGCGACTACAAGCGGCTTTGTTCACAAGGTAGTATATGAGAGTATGAGAACCTGAGAAGATATGAGTTCGCCTGGATAAAAGGATCTGCCCTTAAATTCTAATTATGCATGTACAAATTGATACAAGGCAGACTCCTTACGAAGGATCGGCTGATACGTTTGGTATACATGTTACAGATCAGAGCTGTGTGCTATGCATCGGCTATGCAAAGAGCATCAACCATACTTTTCTCAACTGCCCTCTAGTATGGAGAATTTGGCAAGAGCAGTGTTGCAAACTCCAATTACTACCAGGCAATCAGCAGGAGGTGGACTGCATCATTGAGAAGCTAAGTAACACCAGAAGGAGGGGTCGTAGATGGTTCTTTGAAGCACGTATTCGATTAGCAGCTGTTGTTTGGCACATTTGATGTGAACATAACAAAAGAATTTTCGAGAATTTGTATACTTCGGAGATAGGCATCATGCATAATATTGAGTATGATGTACAAACACTTGTAACAAGGCATACCTAATTGGGCTGCCTATTTGTTATTAATTAATACAATTACCTTCTTCAATATATATATATATATATATATATATATATATATATATATATATATATTGTAAGTGCACAACATGGCCCGCACAAGTAGAAATTGTCCTCAACTCTCAAAAATCAATAAGTTGCATCCACAACTCGCCGTTCTGACCTCTATCTAGACGGCACATCCTATGACACATCTAAAATAAAAATAAAATGACAACCACCAATCTTAACCTACAGGTATCAGGAAATCTAGCACATGTGTCAATCACGTGTCGTATCCTACAGGTCCCAATGGAAGTAAATCCATAGATCTCAGACAGGCTCTATATATCAATACTAGACAACTTAATAGTTGAATGCACCCGAATATAACCCGGAAGCATGTACTGATATATCCACTAAGGTCCAAGACAATAACATCAATACAAGAAGATAAAGAACAATAATATAACAGAACTAAACAATAGCAAGGTGCACTTGCCTGATTTCGCATTGTGAAGATGAAAAGTAGCTCTCGTGTCCACGCCTCGAAAATCCAATGCTCCTAAATAATTAATTAACTACTTTAGTAACATATAGTATGACTTAATTAGCTAATTTATTATTACTAACCATAATAACTATATCCAAATATCTCATGGAACCACTCCGATTCATGCACAATAACACATACGTTTCATGAGACACTGGGACCTAGTTTTACAGTTTCCGACTTCTGAATTGTCGGTTATATCCCTACTTCGACAGCACAAATAAAAATCATCTAAAAATCATAAAAATGATATTTTAAATTACTTTATACATAATTAACTCTGAATTTTCAGATTTAAAATTCCAAAAAAAATTATAAGGCTAGTTGACTTCTATGTCAGGTAGTCTACTCGAAACTTGTCAGGAACATCGTCAACTTCCAGTATAAGTAAAAATACATGAAATATTATTTTAAAACATATTTGATACTGATTATTTCACAGAAAATAACATTGGATTCAATGGTCCAATTAACCACCATATTTTGGCTATTCTTTGTCAGTCCATTACCCGAAAAGCTAGTATTTCGATCCCTATTTTTTTTCGATCAGATCTAAGATGATAAAATCACAAAAAATGCTTAAAAATTATATTTTTACATTAATAAACCTACGTTAGATTCAGTTTTAAAAGATTCTAACAATATCATAGGGTTCCTTCACAATGGTGCTAAAAATAAACACTACCATAATCCGATTTCTCAACAATTTTATATACAATTTGTAGAGGTAAAAATTTATGATAAGAGAGATTAAAGTCTAATTTCTAAGATATTAAACTCAGATTTCCTACAGAATTATTAGCATGAGATTCGAGATGAAAAAATCTTACTTTGTAAGCTTGCTAACCCCTTCTTGATAGGTTTGTAGGTGTTAACAAATGTTCTTGATTGATCTTGATGGCAAAGATAGGATCTCTATGGATTTCTTAGTAGAGATCTGAGAAAGGATGGTGATAGGAAGGGTTTTGATAGGGAGGAAGAAGTTGTTGATGATGGGGATGATGATAGATGGATGTTAGTGAAATTTTAATAGTATGGATCACTTCTGGAAAGTGCATGGAGAACAATTACCTTTGCACGATTTTGTTACAACCTTCTATTTTGGGATTTCTAAGTATACTATATATTCTAAATTATGGAGCCTCAAATAATGATTGTTAAAATATTATGAGAAGCTAATAATAGAAAAGCTAGTATCTCAAATAATAGAAAAACTAACAATATATAACAGAATGTAAAACTAAGTTGAGGTCTTGATATCTTTCTTCTGTAATTATGGACCAACAAGGAAGACGTGTGAGAGAGAATCTAAAACAAAGAAAAGTGTGGACACAATTCACATCAGTATTGCTAGTGTTGCTGCGTATATCATTTATTTTGGTTTATTTCTAACCTTAAAATTTTGTCTTCACATTTCATTAAAATCTAGAACTTTTAACCAATGCCAAGATGGTATTGTAGCATCGTCTTACATGCCTTTCTTCTACTTAAGGAATTAGCATATCCCATTAATATATAGGTCCAAATAATACATCACTCGAGAGCTTAAAGTCCAATCTAAAATATATTGTGGCAGTTTACTCACCGATTTCCACATGGATGAAGAAAATGCTAGAAAGTAGCAGATTATGACACATCTATATATGATATTAAAACTTGTGACGATTAAACAACTAGCATTAGGTCATGCTTTCTATTGAAATAATTGACATCTAGAACTAGACATCTCATTTTCATAACAAGTAGCAAATAAGACATGGAAGCTTGCGAACAAAATATAGGAATGTCTCGAGAATCATGTAGAAACTAATATTAAACAAAGATGTATAATCTATATAGGATTCCTTCTACACACACTGTAATTAAACTAATTAATTATCTCAATATTGGCAATATCGCTGACCGTAATATGTGGTGCTCCACTTGCTGAAAACATGATTAATTGTTGACTAAATATTATCATTGGTCTGTTTCTACTGGAAACTTTCACACGTTTGGATCAAAAATCGTTATGATTTCTAGCCTTGTGTCTTCTATTGGCTACTTAATCTATCATGAATATAAAAAACTTTCTAATCTATCATAGCTATATAAAACTTTCCAAGACATATGATCATGTATAAAAATTTCAACAACGTATGTCCTAGCTATAGCTAATAGTATCATATTTGTAAATGACAGAAACACAGTTCCATTTCTAGTATATAAGCAAAGACTGCCAACTTATACGTGCACTTTCACACTGATTCATATTGGGCAATAGATTTCTATTCATGTCCAAAACTGTATGTGAAAGTATGTATAGGCTATCGACATCTATTTATGTTCAAAACAAAATTTTAAATTTTTTGTTTTAATAATCTTCGATTGTAGCAGTATGAAAAACTGTATGTATCACATTTTCAAATGTTAATCAAGATGTAAAATAATCACACGATTAACTCTTAGATTGTTAGAAATATTTAATTTTCTCTTTTAAAACTCGGTAAACAAAATAAACAATAATTGAAAGTTACCGACCTCAGGGGAAGTCGTGCATGTAACACTGTCCTAAGAGTTAATCCGGGTCTATGTACAGACTTTTTCGAATGCTCATAGTGATAAAACTCTCGCTCTACCGTTTTTCCGTCGTCGCACACAACTCGGAAAGATTGATCCGAACTTAGCTCTGCCCTGAGTAGAAGAGATTTGAAAGGAGATGAAAGGAGAAAGGAGGATAGATTTATTCATTCTATTTTCTCATGCCGCTAGAACCAAAAAACTCGAATATATTTAAGGAATCCATCCCCAACAGATTTAATAATCATTAAATAGAAATTAACGGCTACTTAATTAGCTGTTATAAAGGATAGTTACGGAAAACAATTATGCTATTTGGCTCCCAAATTTTTTGGATGATGCCATCTCCCATTATGTGACATCTGACATGGCAAGTGACATGACACCTGACATGTCATGTTTTAACCCAAGAAATTAATTACCCAAATTTTTTATTATTAATGTTAATATTAATTTTAATTTAATGTTAATTTTAATTTTAATTTTAATTTTAATTTTAATGTTAATGTTAAAATTAATGTTAACGTTAATATTAATATTAATATTCATAATAATTTGATATTAATATTAATTTTAATGCTAATGCTAATTTTAATTTAATGTTAATATTAATTTTAATGTTAATGTTAAAGTTAATATTAATGTTAATGTTAATTTTAATATTAATGATCATGTTAATTTGATATTAATTTTAATATTAGTTTTAATGTTTAATTTTACTATGTCAACTGTCATGTCATCAGCCATGTCATATGCCACATAATGGAAGATGGTATCATCTAAATTTTTTGGGAGCCAAATAACATTTTTGTACGGAAAATGAATATGATAATAAAAAGGATAATTATGGGAAATGAATACGTAATAAAAAGGATAGTGCGAATGGTGACCTGTGATGAATGAGAAGAATTGCAACTTGTTCTTCAAAGCAGTCAGTTTGATCTTTTCATTCCTGAGTAGCTGTATTGTTCAATTTGTATTACATTTTTGTACTATTCTATGTAATCGTACTAACAATTATTCAATCAGGTACTACGTGCAACTGAGAAAGATATGCATGTTGGAGCTTCTGAATCCCACACGCGTAAAGTCCTTCAGCTCACTGCGGGAAGAAGAGGTACACAACCTAGTCAAGGACATTGCGACGAACGAGGGAGTGCCTGTAAATCTTAGCCGCAAGCTCTTGTCGCTGAGCAACAAGATAGTCTTCAGAGCTGTCATGGGAAAAAAGTGCCGGAACCAGGAGAGGTTCTTCGTGGCAATGAGAGAGGTGATCAACTTGGTAAGTGGTCTAGATGTAGGAGATCTGTTTCCGTTCTTGAGCTTCCTCGATGTAGTGACGGGGGCAAAGTCCAAACTAAAGAGACTCCATGAGTTCCTCGACCGGTTCTTTGACGAGATTCTGAGAGAGCACGAATCGGAGGATGATAGGGAAGAGGATCTTGTAGATGTGTTGCTGAGGCACGGGGAGAGTTGCGAGCTCGATGTCCCTCTTACAACCAACAACGTAAAAGCTGTCATCTTGGTAAGTACTGATCGATGGTTGCGTGTTCCATTTTTTACATTTCATGCATGCATTGTAAATCTCCAACGGTTCGCTGATAATTAATGACTGACACGTGTTCATGGCTTGCGCCATGCATGCCCGGTTAGCTTTTGATAGGAAAATAAGTGACAACAATTCGCATCTATTTGTTGAGTTTTTGGACTCCACGCGTGAATATCCTGAATTTTCAGGATTTTGTAGGTTAAATGCTCTTAATTTTCTCTATATATAATTAGCAACTATATATCCCGAACTCATACCGTTAGTAACTTGCTACCTCCCATTAGTTCATCAAACTAATAATATTTGTTTTTTGAGACCATTTTTTTCACTAAAACATATTATGCTCTTTTTATATTATGCTCCTTTTTTCTTCTTCTTTTAATTTGTCATAAGAACATATTTTGCAAGTTGCTTATTGTCCCATAGTTGCTAATAAAAAAGTTCAGGATATTTAGTTGCAAAAATCTGAAAGCGCAAGTTGATCAAAATTAGATAACATTTAGCTATCTATAGGTTTTCAAACAGTCATTGGTTCATATCAATTCAGAAACTTTTTGAGTTTCTTATATGTGAAACCCTAGCTATAGCTTCACATACTGTATGAAAAATGACTTATTGAGATCCATATTTTGTGAGTGACAAATCTTATTTTCAAGAAATTAATGTCTTAAGAATATCTCGATCGCATTTTAATTAATTGTTAGGTCATGTTCATGGCTGGAACCGATACGTCCTTCACAACCCTAGAATGGGCCATGTCCGAGCTGATGAGAAACCCGGAGACGATGGAGAAGGTGCAGAATGAGGTCCGACAGTCGCTAGGACGGAGGACGAAGCTGGAAGAGAGCGATGTCCGAGAATTGAAGTTCCTAAAGCTAGTCATCAAAGAGACTCTAAGGCTACATCCCCCCGCTCCCTTGCTGCCCAGAGAGTGCAGGGAGGCTTGCCGAGTTCAAGGTTACGCGATACCAACCGGCACGAGAGTTCTTGTGAATGCATGGGCTTTAGCCAGAGACCCGCGGCACTGGGATGACCCAGACTGCTTCAGGCCGGAGAGGTTCGACGCGAATCCGGTCGACTTCAAAGGGCTAGATTTCAACCTCTTGCCGTTTGGTGCAGGTAGAAGGATGTGTTCGGGTATGACGTTTGGTCTGGCCAGTGTAGACCTTGCCCTGGCCCATCTCCTTTGCTACTTCGACTGGGAACTTCCTAACGGGATGAAGGCCGATGAGCTCGACATGACGGAGCTTTACGCGTCGACTGTATCGAGAAAGTCGGAGTTGTACTTGGTAGCACGTCCTTGTGTTCCTTTATCCGAGAAATTATTCAGCATGACGGACTCACCACGTGCCAGTGATGTATAAGCGTGCACACATCATACATGTTTGGCAAAGTCCTTGTGTTCCTCTATCCGTCGGTTAAATAATTATTATCAGTGTATAAGTGTGCATACTTGTTTGGCAAACTTAGTTTGTTGTCGCCAATTAATTGTGGTTTGCACATCTTTATCTATACTACCATCTTGCTTGATGGAGACACTACTGAAGTTTCTTCTGCATGTTTAATTACGCTTTTTTTTTTCATGTAACCCAAAAAAGAATTGAATGATTTTAGCCAACCTGAACTCGTCGTAAGATTGTTGTTTCTTTCTTGTTGTTGCAAAAGTAGAAGGGTGCAAGATTTATTTATTTATTTTAGAATTTCGCCCACATTTGTGTTAGCACCTCTTCCTGATTGACCAGGAACTGGAGGTGAACGAACATAGTAGCCATGGATGGAAGCAAGAAGAACATTAATCAATTGGAAAAAAAATATAACTAGGGTTTTTTTTTTTACAAAGAACAGTAATCAATTGGAAAAAAATAAAATACTCAAGTCATTTACAGGAATGTAACTGCCCCAACTACCTAACTAACCTGTAACTAACTAACTAACAATCCTTCTAAGCTCGAGACATGAGAAGCAATCTAACTATCCTTCTAAGCTCGAGACATGAGAAGAAATCACTGGTAGCTCTTGAACTGTCTGGCAATTCTTCTTCTTATACAATGTCTGCTGCTCTGTCTGATACTCTCTTGACCATATATGGACAAAGTGCAACAATTTAGGGTCTGCTTGGCAATTGTAGGGGTAGC
Source organism: Iris pallida (assembly GCA_029216955.1). Lineage (NCBI taxonomy): Eukaryota > Viridiplantae > Streptophyta > Magnoliopsida > Asparagales > Iridaceae > Iris > Iris pallida. The sequence continues at coordinate 18,774 of JANAVB010014960.1, read as the reverse complement.
GGTTATGAGGTATTTTTAGAGTACTGGATATGAGCGGTTATGAGGGGTCCGATTTTGGATGGTTTTTAAGTAGTGACTTTTAAACCAGTCCAATCCATGCTTGGTAATTCACTAAGGAGCGGTTCTGAAAGTTTTTTACACGAATAAATTAAATAGGGAAGGGTATCAGTAGTTATATTATATATATTTTTGTGAGGATATAAATGCAATAAAAAAAATAGAGCCGCTCAAAACCCACCGATTTGGGGTGTTTATAAAGCCACCCAAAAATACATTACACCGGTTTTGGGGGGTTTTTGAGCCGACCAAAACCGGTGCGTGCATGCCTCAAAAAAATTAACAAGCAGGGGTTTTCGATCGGTTCAAAAACACCCCAAAACCGGTGAAAACACCGTTACCAAGCAGACCCTTAGTTAACTCGGGCCTATATTCACCTTTAGTACCTGTACTTACTTCTACAAAGCAGAGTTGTATAATAGAAACTTGAGGTGTATGTCTCAAATCCTTGTTTACAGGCTCCAACAACTGGCTCATGTACTTATTACTTATTAGATCTAACTCCTCTGAACTACAGTGTCACCCCCTGCATTTCATATTTCATAGTTTAGTCTTGAAAATTCCATAATATCTCCCAATGTATCAAGTCAGTTTGCCCCCAACACAATATGACATCTAGATATGGGTAATTCTAACAAAATAGCTGTGATTTTCTTGCCTTCGCAATCTATTATCACTCCTCTGTACAGGCCTTTGTGCACCAAATTTTCTTCATTAGCTACCATCACTTCAAAGGGTATATATATATATATATATATATATATATATATATATATATATATATATATATATATATATATATATATATATATATCATCATCTAAGGGTAGTCCCATCCTTTCACTAAACTTGGTATCAATAAAACTGTATGTAGATCCTAAATCAACCAAGATCATCATCGTTTGTTTTGAACTGTCCCCGTCAACTTTATAGTAGAATGATGTAAGTCACCTGACACTGCTTGTAAGGAGATGGCAAATGAACTCTATCTATGTTCCAATGAAATCTCTAGCTTATTTCCTCCTGTATCAGAAATTTCATGACACTCATTGTCCTCACCAGAAATCAACATGAATAATCTTTTTTCTTTGCACCTATGGCCCTTGAACCATTTCTCATCACACAAAAAAAACAAAGTCCTAAAGTTTTCCTCCTCATAAGCTTAGTGGGTGATATAGTAAGGGTTGTGGTTCCTGCAATTTGTTGAGACCCTCCATCTGAGATACTGGTGGAATTCTTCTTGCTGGGCTCAATTTCTTGTGAAGGAACCAATTTTTGTAGCATTAGGGGTCCTCCTGCATGATAGGGATTGTTTGTCTAAGGTTTTTTTATGGTTAACAATTTAGCCTCATGCAATCGAGCCACTTGCATTGTTGCAGGTAGGCTAACTGGGTACGATATTTGCACTTGACATCCTCTTTCAAGCCTCCAATGTATCGACTGACTAAGCGCTTCTCTAAAATTCCCTGCACCTTTTTTGACATTTTCTGAGACTATTGATCATACTCATGAACTGAAGTTTCCTGTCTTAACAATTTAAAATCAATCATATAATCTGTAAACTGAGAAGGTCCAAACTTCATCCTAACAGTCTGACAGAACTCATTCCAACTCATAATTCCTCCTCTGATTTTCACAAACTAATAAGTTGTTGTCCCTTTTAGTTGAACTGAACAGGCTTGAACGCTATCCCATTCTGGCACACTATAGTAAATGAAATAATGATTGACCCTCAATAATTCCTCCTCACCCATTTCGCCATCATAGTCTGGCAATTTAAGCCTCAATGTGGGTTGTCCCCAATTCTGACCATTGGCACTGGTGGTGTGTCCCCTTATAAACCCATGTTCCGTGATTAATTAATTTGTTTCCTTTTTTTAATTAATTTGCTAATTAAATTAGGATTTTCAACCCCTTATAAGAAGTAGCAAATTAGCTAAATAATTAAGTGCTCGTTATATTTTTAATGATATTAAAGTAAGCAAAGAAAATATAGATTACTTATGTTCTAACTAATTAAGGTTAGAAAGTTGGAATTATTCAATAATAGGGGCTACACATGTAAAATTAATTGTGTTGGGCTATCTAAATAATTAAGCCAAATTAAAATGGTCTATTTGAAAAATTGGCTTAAGGGTATAATTGTCATGAAAATAATATATAGATACCGGAGATAAATCTAATTTGATGAGGGGCCAAATTAGAAATATCACTACATATAAATATATGTATTCATTAGGGTTATGGTCCCCAACTCATATGGCCACCAAAGAGAGGATTTTCTCTATTTTCTTTTGTATCCCCATCAACAGAGAGAGGAACAAAGATTTCATCTTTGTTATTAAGGGTCGTAGCGGGTTGGAAGATCGAACCACATAAAGAGACGTCTGCTTCAAGATCCATCAAGCCAATCAATAGATTCAGGTACTCTTCCGCATTTATTTTGTTCTTCATCTCATGAATCAACAGACACATTAATTTCTAACAAGTGGTATCAGAGCCTTCCTGTTTGATTTATGAGATCGAAGTTTAGAATCCAATTTTTTTATGTTGTTCAGGAACCCTAGATCTTTCGATTAAGTTTAATTTACGGTTCAGATGGTTCGATCAAAATTTTATAATCCACAAGTTCAGATCCATTCTTTTGCTCAATCACTACCAAAATTTGTCGATTTAGCGACGGCCAGATCCGTCGCCCATCCGTCGGTAATTTGTATTAGCGATCGATCACTGACGGATCTTGGTCAAAATAATCCGTCGGCAATCAGCTCGTCGCTAATAATGATCCTTCGCTAAGTAGTCGTCAAGCGACGGATTAGCGACGGCTTTTCGTCGTCACAATACGATGCATTAGCGACGACTATCCGACGGTCTTTCGTCGATTTCAAGTATTAAATACTGAACTGTGTAAAAGCTAGCGACGGATAATCCGTCGGTAAACCATCGTAACAGCGTATCAGAGGGTATCGTTCTGTCGCTATTCCATCGAATGTCGTCGCTAACAAAGGACGGATTAGCGACGGAATACTGACGGATAATCCGTCGACCAGGTTCTGGAAATGCTTGGCATTTCCAAAACCATGACGACGGATGAGTCGTCGCCACTCCGCCGCTCATCCGTCGACTATGCGACGGACTAGTGACGGATTATCCGTCGCCATGGTTCTGGAAATGTCATACATTTCCAGAACCTTTTTGCGACGGATGTTCCATCGCTATTCCGTCGAACTATGTATTTTCGTCGCTCATCCGTCGACTAAGCGACGGACTAGTGACGGATAATCCGTCGCCATGGTTCTGGAAATGTCATACATTTCCAGAACTTTGGCGGCAGATGTTCAGTCACTATTCCGTCGAACTATGTATTTCCAGAACCTTAGCGACGGATTTTTCGACGTGAATCCGTCGACCAGCCGTCGCTAACTGGAAATAGTTTCAAATCTCCAGGTAGCGACGGATATTCCGTCGAAAAGTAGTCGAAAACTGGAAACATCCGTCGCTAAGCGGTCACTAGTATGTCGCTAACTGAGATTTTTTTGAAAAAAAATGCAGAGCTTTCTCTGTTCACACAAATATGCATAAATCAAACAATCACATAGACCAAACAATCACAAAAATCACACCAATTATCCAACAATCACATAGACCAAATATATAGTGCACACCAATATAAAATTATTACAAATATTCTGAAATCATAAACTAATATCCGTCGCTAATAATCCAAAATTCCCACAAATATTCCAAAATTCTCACAAATGTTCCAAATTTTCTTAATTACAATACTTTAAGGAGGAGGAGTTCGATTGCCCGGTGGTGATAATCCCTGCTGCGACCGACGAATATACTGCTCCACTAGGTACGGCGGCAAGTCGTCGTAGACATTGCTCGGAAGTCGGCGTAGCTGCTCTGGCGACATGAGATCAAGGAGTGTCGTCACAGTCGGAGGCGGTACCAGAGGGGCAGCAGGGTTGAAAAAAAGATGACCGACGGAAGAAGGACCGGGAGCAGCAGTCGACGGACCGGCACCAGTAGAAGATGGACTGACACCAGCAGCAGACGAAAGCAGAAAGTACGTGGCAATTTGCTTCCGTAAGGACGACAGCGCCTCGTGCAGCTGCGTAAGCTGCGACCTAACATCATCGTCTGCCGGGGCCGCGGGAGGAGGCGGTGTCGATGGAAATCTCTGCGTCGCCATGTGCAATGGCCCTAAGGAGCCGACTCCGTACATGTGCCCTTTCTTAAAGCCACCGACGGTATCTACGAACAAGTCGTTACGAGCGGCCAAAGAAAAGGGCATCCGGGCGGGCGTCGTTTTACCGATATCCTCGGTCTCAGTTAACTGAGCCCGACTAAGGACCTCACGATACGCAGCCTATCAAATGAATGTGTTTTTATTATAAGATTTACCTAAGTTGTAATCTAAATCCTATGTTTTACTAAGCTAAGTGTGAATCCTAAGTTTACCTAAGTTATAGTCCGAAGACTTTTAATTATAACGTAAATCTCATAAACATAAGTACTTACATCAGTCTCCTTGGCCCTCTCGTCGACGAAGCTCCCGTCCTTCGATCTCTTGTGCGTATGCTGGAAGACGTCGTGTATGGTGACCGATTCTGGCGCCCTTCCCTCCTTCACCGTCCGTTGGGTCTGCATACGAAATTTTCGTAGAACTTAATTAACTCCGTATATTAATAATACCTAATTCGATAGTGAAATAAATTTACGGTATCTCACCAGATCTACAAGCATCGCTGCGTGGGGCCTGGATCCACCCGTATGAAGCCCTACGGTCCGTCGGTTCGCCTTCGCCTTCTCCGATTTCTTCTTGTACGCAGGAGTATTCATCATATATAGTAGGTCCTCATAATAGTCCTGCCGGATCCAATTCGGCCTCGTCTGCCCCATTTTCAGGTCATAAATCATATCCCGTATCTTCTTCGAGGCAGCACTTTTGTAGGTCCTGCGGATTGCGTCCTTGCGATGGGGGGGCCACCAGTACGTCGTCTAACATACAAATTCAATTATCACGTAATTTAAAAAATGGTTGATCAAAGAGTAACTAATAATTAACTAGAAGATATAGATATGTACCCTCAACTCGTCGAGCCAGACGTACTTCAAGTTTGGGGGCACCGACGAAAAGTTAAGGTAGGGACCATGGAAGTTAGCCCTGATAATTTCTCCAAGAGCCCTGGCAACATTAAACGGAAAAACCTACAAAGAAGAAACGACTGGATTATTAACTTGAATAAATGAAAGAAATTTAATAAATTATCTTAAATTTACTTATGAAGTCCCCGCGGGCCATAGCACTCGTCGGAACTCGCCTCTCGGCCTCTCTGGTGTCGTCGGAGGATCCGCGGGTCCGCGTGTGTACTCCCCAGTAACCGGATGGAACCGAGTATGGGGGTACTCTGGGGCCCACTGTGTAGTAACTAGAGGATCCACTGGTGGATCCGCTGGTGGGTCCGCTGGTGGGTCCGATAGCGGAACGGATCCGCTAGCAGATCCAGACTCATGTCTCGATGAAGTAGTCGATCGACGGCAGGATGCGTCTGTGCCCGGGGTACTCTCCGGGTCGGGCTCGCTGGATGGGGTCACATCCCGGGAAGATTGAATGCGACCACGACCACCAGCACCACTATGACCACGACCACCACCACCACCACCGCCAGCACCACGACCACCACCAGCACCACGACCACGGCCAGCCATCATGACCTGTAAATAGAACACATAAACATAATTAACAATATAAAAGTATAAATGAATATAAAATTCTAAACTAAAATATACATACCACCAGTAGGGAGACGAGTGCCGCCGCGACGAAAAAGACTAGGAGTGCCATCTGCAATAAGTAAATAATCGAACGAAAAAAACATTAATTCACGTAATTGCTTTTATGTGGTCAAACTTAATTCACGTAATTGGAAGTGTTTCTAATATACAACAATATTTAACCTAATTATCATCTTTATTCTCATCCTCGGCTTCGTCTTCATCATCATCCTCCTTCTCATCCTCATCCTTATCTTCATCGTCGATTTCATCTGTATCCTCATCCCCATCAAATTCGTCTTCTTCTTTCCCTTCTTCTTTTTCTTCTTCTTGTTCTTCTTCTTCTTCTTCTACCTCAATATTTGGGACAAGACGCCTCTTTCTTTCCTGGTTGACAGCTAAGTCTTGTGTATCAACCTCTTCCTCCCCTCTATTTTTCTCAACAATATCTTCAACATCCATTGTATCCGAGTGTTGTCCCAAGTATTGGGACTTTTCGATCTGGTCCTCTTGGTATGCTGGGTCTCCAACGTTGAATGTATTTTTATATTTAATCTTGCATACTGCCCACCAGTCAAATCGATCTCTACGATGCCTTGGGTAGCTTGTATAGTAGACTTGAACAGCCTGATTTGCTAGCGCAAATGTATCGGACCCTTTATACCACCTGCGATGATTTATATCGACAAATCCAAATTGTTTATCGATTCTCCAACCGATATTTGGTGTCGTATCGAACCACTCACATTTGAACATCACAATATGCATATCATATGGGCCAGTATATTGTAAATCTACAATATCCCGAAGCACTCCATAATAGTCAAAGTTCGGTTCGTCGTCATAGATGGTGCCTCTTATGCAAACAACGGAATCCTTGGTACTGATGCCGTCATTGATATTCGACATTTATAGCATTCTGAGTTGCCTTAAACCTGAAGCCATTAATGACATAGCCTGGCCAAGTCTTTGTTTGCCTCTTCGGTCCCAATGCCAGATAACGAACACTCTCATTAGTGAGTGTTGTTTCAGGCAATAAAACCTGTAAATAAATATTTATAATTTAAATATTTTAGATTATATATTTCTAATCTCAGTTACTTATGTATTATATAAGAATATATAAAATCAACCTCAATTATAATCTCAGTTACTTACGTATTTGCAAAACCATGACGGAAATGTACAATCAACCTCTCTTTGAAGTCCCTCATCGATAATATCAGGTGTCCTCATTTTGACTTCATCTCTAAATACACTATTAGAGAAAATAAGAATATATAAGTGTAGTCACTTACTTCATCAAATTCGAGATTATAATTAACGAGTGCAAGTGTACTGACTTACTTCTCCAAATCTCTCACTTCTCGTATGTCACAGTTTAACAAGACATATCGGTAAGCGGCATCATACTCGTCGTCAGTCAACCACCGTTTTTTACTAGCCCCAACAGGCTTGTCCCTTACATTGAATATACCTCCATCCTCAACGTCCTCGTCATTCCTTTGAGGTCTATTTCGATTTGTCTTAACATGAGTATCGAAATAAATGGAGCAGAAGTTTGACACCTCTTCGATAAGATATGCTTCGCATATCGAAGCCTCTATATGAGCCTTGTTGCCAACTTTCTTCTTTAGATGGTGTAGGTATCTAGAAAGACAAATTATCTTGAGAATTAAGAATGAATTTTAAAACCTACTGAAAATCAACTTAAATTATATCGATTTTTATGTACCTTTCAAATGGGTACATCCATCGGTAATGAACAGATGCACCGACACGGACTTCGTATGCTAGATGAATCGGTAGATGCTCCATGCTGTCGAAGAAGCCAGGAGGAAATATTTTCTCCAACTTACAAATTGTTAAGATAATCTTCTCCTCAAGTTCAACCATGTGTTGCACAGTCGACTTAGTTGAACAAATATCCCTAAAGAATATAGATAGTTCGGCCAACGGAACCCATACAGCAGAAGGCAACAACTCTTTCAAAGTAATGGATAGTAATCTTTCCATAAACACGTGGCAGTCATGACTCTTCATTCCCGTTAGCTTGCGTTCATTGAGATCAACGCATCTAGACAAATTCGACACATAGCCGTCGGAAAATCTTAAAGTAGATAACCACTTGCGGATTATTAATCTATCTTCCTTGCTCAATGTGTATTGTTCTATCGACTTAGTTATTTGTCCACCAGCTCCCCTTTGTATCAAGTTCAGATAAGGACGCTTGCATATCTCGGCAATATCTTATCTTGCTTTTGGATTGTCCTTCGTCTTCCCTTTAATATCCATGACGGTATTGAAGACATTATCGAACACATTCTTTTCGATATACATAACATCAAGATTATGCCTTATAAGATTATGTTTCCATTAAGGCAAGTCCCAGAAGATATTCTGTTTGGTCCAGTTATGGATTTGTCCGAATCCATCGACACGATTGTTCAATGGATCATCCATTACAGTGGGCAAGTCCTTTATATCTTTCCAAATATCGTATCCCGATAATCTGGCAGGCGGATGAGAAAATTCTTGTTTTCTAGCTCTGAATGCGTCCTTGTTCTTTCTCCATGGATGACTCGCGGACAGAAATTGACGATGACAATTAAAGAAAAAAGTTTTTCCTCCATGCTTAAGGCGGAACGCCTTACTATTTTGTATGCATATCGGACAAGACATGGTGCCGTGAGTACTCCATCCCGACAGCATCCGTATGCAGGAAAATTATTGATTGTCCACATAAGTGAAGCTCTCATCTGAAAGTTCTATTTCCTGGAAATATCATAGGTCGCGACGCCGATCTCCCACAGCTGTTTCAGCTCATCCACCAACGGCTGTAAATATATATCGATATTCTTCGTCAGATTTTTGGGACCCGGTATGATAGCTGTCAAGAACATATAAGGAGTCTTCATACACATCCATGGTGGCAGATTGTAAGGGGTAAGAATGACCGGCCAGCAGGAGTATTGAGATCGCGACTGCCCGAAAGGGGCGAAGCCATCAGAACATAGCCCCATGCGTACATTTCTAGGCTCTGTAGCAAATTCTGGATGACGAAAATCGAAATATTTTCACGCATCTCCATCCGAAGGATGTGACAATTCTCCATCGTCCCTTGTGCGTTCTTCGTCGTGTCACGTCATGTGTTCTGCTGTATTCTGAGATATATACATCCTCTGCAAGCGCTTCGTGATCGACAAGTAATGCATATACTTGTAAGAACGTTGGTTTCTAGTTGACTTTCCTTTTATCCTGACTGGCTTGTAACGATCCGCATTACAGAAGCTGCAACTTTCTATATCCTCGTTCTCCTTGTAGTACGACATGCATCCGTTGCGACAACAATCTATCTTCTCGTACCCCAATCCCAGTTGTCGGACCATCATCTTCGACTTGTAGAAGTTTTTTGGAAGCTCTTTTGATTCTTTCGGTAACACCTCCTTGATTAGTTGTATAATTCGATCATAGCAAGTTTGTGGCAAGTTAAAATCGGACTTTATGTTCAACAACCGCATCGTCACTGACAGTATGGAACGTGGCTCACAACCAGGATATAAAGAAGTTTCAGCATCCTGAAACATATCAAAGAACTCCTTCGCCTCGGGATTAGGATCCTCCGGATCAAAATTAGGCCCTGCCGCGTCGTACACCATATCTCGTACAAGATTCTGCACGTCTCCATAATCAACAGAGCATTCGTCGTCTTCGACGATAAAATCCGTTGCAGCATTATCATCAAAAGCATAAGTAGCAGCATTCGCAACCTGTCTTTCCGCATATAGTTCACCTTGCGATGACCACAGGCCGTAATCACGTACGAAACCCTTACGGGTCAAATGATCTCTTACACGCACCATTTCTTCGTAACGTCTATTGCGACAATTACGACATGGACACTTGATTTTGTTACCGTCCATAAACTAAGCTTTGCTCATGGCATACTTAAGAAACACTTCCATGTCTGCCTGAAAATCGTCACTCACACCTATTCTGCTCTCGTGTTGTCGTTTGTACATCCATGTACGATCAACGAAATAACGATCCATCACAGATTAGATATGAAAATCTGTATTGTAAGACAAACTAAACAGAATTAGTATATAATATGTAACTGGTGGATCCGCTGGTATATAGGCCGGATGTACTTAGTATCGACCGCATCAGATTAGTATCGGTCTATAGGTTTGGTATAGGCCGTATCAAATTGGTATTGGCCTTAGCGAATTGGTATCGTCCTATCCGATATGTATCAGCCGTATAGCTAGGATTCGTACCGACCTTATCGATTCGGTATCGGCCATATCCGATAGGTATCGGCCGTAGCGACGATATGTATCGGCCGTATCAGATTAGCATGGTGGAAGGTTTAGTAACAACTGTACTTAGATTTTTCTCTTCTCGAGCTAGAATACCATTGCAAGAGAGTCACGAGAGAGTAAAAAAAATTCCTACATATTAATATTTATGAGAGTGATTGGCCAATTACAGTAACACACATGCTGCATTTTTTATCAGGGAATGAGAGATTGAAAGCAATAACATATAGAGTCGTGTTTCGGGAGAAGAACTCTTACAAACTCTTTGTGAACAAAGAGTTTATAGGAGTTTGTCTTCTTCCGAAATACAACTCTATATGTTATTGCCTTCAATCTCTCCTTCCATGATGGAAAATGCAGCATGTGTGTTACTGTAATTGGTCAATCACTCTCGTAAACATCAATATGTAGAAGATTTTTTACTCTCTCGTGACTCTCTTGCAATGGTATTCTAGCTCGAGAAGAGAAAAATCTAAGTACAGTTGTTACTAAACCTTCCACCATTCTAATCTGATACGGCCGATACATATCCGATACGACCGATACCTATCGGATATGGCCGATACCGAATTGATAAGGCCGGTACGAATCCTAGCTATACGGCCGATCCATATCGGATAGGACGATACCAATTCGCTAAGGTCAATACCATCCGATACGACCTACACCAAGCCGATATACCGATACTAATCTGCTACGATCAATACTAAGTACATACGAATACCGATACCGATATCGATACCGATAGTTCGATACCGATACCAATAGTGCGATATCGATACCGATACTCCGATACCGATAGTGCGATACCGATACCGATAGTGCGATACCGATAGTTCGATACTGATACCGATAGTCTGATAGTCCGCTAGCGATACCGATAGTTCGATACCGATACCGATAGTCCGATACCGATACCGATAGTTCGATACCACTAAGTCCAAATGATTCCTCTTAAGCGTCGAGCATGTTATACACGGTTCAACTTGACGAGTCAGTATATATATATATATATATATATATATATATATATATATATATATATATATATATATATATATATATATATATATATATATTAAGGTTCAAAGTATATATATATATATATATATATATATATATAATTCATGGTTTAAAGTATCGGCCGATACCGATCCGATACGGCCGATACCGATACGGTTTGGCATGTTCCGATCCGATACCGACTGATACTACCGTTACTACCGATATCGCCGATACCAATACTCATAGGAAAAGTCCGATACCGATACTTTGAACCTTGATATATATATATACATATATATATATATATATATATATATATATATATATATATATATATATATATATATATATATATATATATATATTAATATATATATATATATATATATATATATAGCTAAAATTAACTAACTAATATTAACTAGTTAAATAGCATAATGCTAACTTGATAGTAATGAGAACAAAAATCCTATTAAAGATAAGCCCGATACCGATTCCGATACCACCATTCACTTATTAGTCATCTACTTCTCAATTTGGGACTTGTTTCGTCAATGTTTTATCTCGGAAATCTTTTCTGCCTAATACTCCGAGACGGAACCATGTAGAGTTCGGGGTGAGAATTTTTTTCCTTTTCGATATATATATATATATATATATATATATATATATATATATATATATATATATATATATATATATATATATATATATATATATATATAAAATATATATATATATAAAATATATATGTTTTTTATATGAGTGAAATTTTGATTTTATCCTCGAAAATCTTACATAATGGAATATGAGATTTCTATTATTTAAGACCTTGATACAATGCAAGCAAAAGTCATCCTTTTTCTATGACCCAAACTCCCACAACATTCCGAGCAATAGGCCATATGGCCTCGTTTGGTTCCGAAAAGGAAAGGAAATTAATTCCTTGAATGGATGTAACCATTTTTCTTCCTAATTTTTTTCATTGGAAATCACTTTCCTTTCTTCTCAAATTATTCTTTGGATTGTAAAAGAACCAAACGAGACATAAAAGTAAGTGATATCTCCTCCAAGTGGTCAAATCTCGCCTTTTCATCGAGGAGCGCCACCCCCGCCGCCCCCCGCTGCCCCGGAGCGCGCTGCCCCCGCCGCCCCCCGCTGCCCCGGAGCGCGCTGACCCCGCCGCCCGCCGCAGCCCCGCGCTGCCCCGTGCGCGCCACCCCCGCCGCCCCCCGCTGCCTCGGAGCGCGCTGCCCCCCGCAGCCCCGCGCTGCCCCGCACGCGCCACCGCCCGCCGCAGCCCCGTGCTGCCCCGTGCGCGTGCTGCCCCACGACGCCTTCGGCAGCCCACGACACCCACGACCACTGAGAGAGAGAGAGATATTACCTTTGGGAGAGAGAGGAGAGGTCACCGATCACCGCCGCGGGAGAGAGAAAGAGGAGAGTGAGGTCGCCGACCGCCGCGGAAGAGAGAGAGAGAGGAGAAAGAATAAAATTTGGGGGGAATGAAAAGTTTCCTCCGTCGTTTCAATTTAAGTCTGGGCTCTTTATTTAGCGACCGACTAGCGTCGGATTTTATCCGTCGCTAATTCCGCCGTTCAATTTGATACTTGCTCACGGACTATCCGTCGCTACGTAGTCGAAGAATTGTCCTGCCACTTCTCCCAACAATTCCCACCAAATAAGCGACTGCATAGCGATGGCTGTGTATTCGTCGCTATGTCTCCAACGACCTAGCGACGGATGAGCGACCTTTTCTCCCCCTTAAAATGAAATAAAAAATGAATCGGCATATCGTCGGTACTCCGTCGGCTATTTGCCGTAAATCCGTCGCTAACGCCCATATAAATTTTTCGTCGCTAACAATCCATCGCTAATTGACTGTATTTTGGTAGTGAATGTTTAATTTTTAAAAGATTTTCTTAAATATGGTTTCCGAACCACTTATTGTCAAAATTTAAGAAAAATATTTTTTGCGAAAATATCTCACAATAGTACAGACTTTTGTATGTCTTATATGTTCATAGCCCGCAAAGGAATTGATTTGTTCATAGCCGGCAACTACTTTAAGTTGTCAGATTTTTTTTTTTTTTGGGGGGGGATTTATGATTGAGATCTTATTCTTGGTTTTAGATGACCAAGATGTCTGACTATTGAATGCCCTCCTACCGAGTGAGATGTTTAGAGTGTTCTGTGTTCAAGCTACGTCTAGTGTGCAATTAATGTACATGTTTTTTAGATTACATCAGTTTTGTTCGTTGAAATGCCACCGAGAAATATCAGTGCTTTGTTTGCTCGAGTAAAGCAAAGTTTATGGTGAACACAAATCTTTTGTGTATATGCCGATTGAGTCCTTTGAAGTGGTGATGAGAACCAGTGTTGAAAGGACTCTAATTTAGTCTCATATAATGCTTAAACAATACAGATTGTTTCACTTGATTGATTCAAACTGGAATCAAAACAAGAGTAGATTCTTATGACTACATTGAACAATATAGCTAAACCTAAGAATCTATGCGTATGGCACCAAAAGTAATATCATTTTGAAGCAACTATGTTTTCAGCCTCTATTAGATAGGCTAGTAACTATAGAGAAAAGAACATGCTATATTTTTATTGTGCTGGGTATCTGTCGTATAGAACGACATATAAGAACCTTTGTTTCATTCACCTATAAGGTTGTGATGATAAATATATATTGGCAAACTTGTATGTCATTAAGGCTTATATTTTTCTATAGTTTAGACAGTGGTAATCAAGAGAGGACAACACATGTAGTTAGCTACCAGCCTACCACTATCGTAACTTTTGTTGCCAAAATAGCTTAACAAGAAAAATATAGAACTCCATGAAATTTCTTTTACATGTTGGAGTATTTGTATCATGTCCTATATATTGTTGTTGTTCTCTGGATGCATATCCTCAGTAAATTATTACATGAATTTTGTTATGTTGATAATGTCCAATTTTGTCAAATTAAAATTCATGCTTATGCTTTTGATTACTTTATTTGAGTAATAATCTTATAAATATGCATGCATATAAGGTTTTGGACATAATTCAGTTTTGTAAAATTTAGTCAACAATCAAATTTTTGGTGTCTTTTGTGACTATCAATAGTTGTCTAATATTATAAATAAATTTATTGAAACAAGATATCGCCAAAGTGACATCTCTTGCGATGTCGCCAAAGTGACATCTCTTGTGTAGATAGTTTATGAGGGATGTCGGATGTTTGTGTGTGTACATTCATACAGGTGTTAGCCGGCCCAAAGGAAGGTTGATACTTGGCCGAATTGCACACATACATGTGATGATAAATGTGTGACAATTATAAGGTTTACATGTGAATAATAATCCGATCCAAAGATAGGCTTATTATTTGACATGGCTAGTTATTGTCAACGTTTGATCATTATACCAAGAGTACCACTTGCAGTTAATATCATTGTCTAAAGACGATATTAATGATGTAATAGGTATCTTGAGATGTGGTTCACCATTATCTGAATTTGTTTGACTATATTTTACTCTTTGGTTATTAATTAGAGCATGTCTGTTTTTTGTTGTTTTGTTCTCTTTACAGTTAATGTTGCTATAATATCTGCCAATAAGAATTTAATTTTTATATTTAATGGAATAAATTTTAAGGGCAAAAAAATAAATACAGTAACTGCTAAGGGTCCAGCTCAAAAGAAACAACAATATAAAACTAAGGGTCGTTCTTTTGTGATAAGCCAGGACACATAAGGAAGAAATGTACAAAGTACCCCGCATGGCATATAAATAAAAGTATATTTCTAAATTTGGTCTGTTCTGAGGTTAATTTAGATTTAGTACCTACAAACACATAGTGGTTATATTTTGTTGCTACTGCCCACATTAGTGTTTATAGACAAGGTTGTCTGAGCTACCAAAAGCCAATTGATGGTGAAAGATACATCTATGTGGGTGATAAAAAATTGATAGAAGTGGAAGCAATAGGATATTTTAGGTTATTATTAGAAACCGATTATTATTTGAATTTGATAGACACTTTTATTGTACCGTCTTTTAGACGAAATTCAGTTTCAGTTTTCTTAATAGACAAATCTGATTATCATTGTTCATTTAGAAATAATAAGTTTAGTCTATCTTTAAATTCAAATATTATTGATAACGGTTCCTTTAAGGTTTATGATGACCTACATTTACTTGAAACTATTGCAGCTTAAATGAAACCTTGCAAGTGGAGTCAAGTGGTACTAAACACAAAATTAACAATAATAAAAATTCAGCCTCATTATAACATAAGCGATTAGGTCACATCTCTAGAAATAGAGTTGAACGACTTGTGTCTGATGAGATTTAGATTCCATTGACTTTGTAGACTTTAATGTCTGTATTGAATGTGTAAAGGAAAGACAGACCAAAGTTAAATTATAAACAGCTACTTTATTGGTTATGCTGACAGATCGAGGGATTAATAATTATACGGTTCCACATAAAGAAATTTTTTGAGACGAGAAGTGTAATAGTTTTTTAGGATGTTGAGTTTGGGAGAGAAATAAATTCAGGACCATTGTCTTTGAGGATGAATTGATTGCGATTCCTACTATCACTTTTGACGATGTGTAGGAATATGTACCTGTCATTGATCAAGAAGTAAATTCGGAGCCTCAACAAGACAATGTCAAATTACCTCTACAAGTCATTGTTGAGATACCTTAATATGACAACGTAGCGGCACCCCCATTCAAGTTAAGGTAATTATTCCTGAGGAACAACCTCAACAACCTTAAAAACCGGTAATGTTAAGATGGTCCACCATAGAAAGGAGAAATGTAATTTCGGATGATTCTTTTATATTTCTCCAAGAACATGAGAAAGACTGTAGAATATTGCAAGATGAACCAATTAACTTCCATCGGGCTATGGAAAGTTTTAGTTCTCAAAGTGGATTGATACAATAAATAATGAGCATAAGTCTATGCAAGACAATAAAGTTTGAAAACTTGTCTCATTACGAAAAGGTGCGAAATACATTGGTTGCAAATAGAAATTTAAAACCAAGAAGGATTTGAAAGGTAATGTGGAGAGGTATAATGTACATCTTGTAGGTAGTGACTTTACCCAAAAGTTAGGGATTGATTTTAAAGAGGCTTTCTCAATTTTCAATGATAATAATGACGAAACAATTTATATGGTGCAACCAGAAAACTGTGTCGAAAGATCCAAAGAATATGGTTTGCAAATTGAGAAAAATCTATTTATGGACTCAAACAGGCTTCTCGTCAGAGGTACTTAAAATTTTACCAAGTGATTATCTCATTTGATTTTGAGATAAACACTATTGAAAATTGTATATATCACAAGTTCAGTAGGAGTAGAATTTTTTTTTAACTAGTTTTGTATATCGATTAAAGTATTTAATGCAAATCAGGTGACACATATCGCTAAAGGAGACAAATTTAGTTTCAATCACGTGTCCTAAGATTAGCATTAGAATTAAGGAAATGTGATAAATTTTCCATTCATGATCAGTTGTAGGGATTCTAATGTATGTTCAAGTATGTACGTGTCCGGATATTGCGTACATAGTTGGAATGTTATATTTAAGCAAATATGTGATAAATCATTGGGTAGCTGCCAAACTACTTAAGTTATTAATAGAGAACAAGCAATTACATACTCCTTGTAGGAGATTGGATAATTTTGGAGATCATAAGGTATTCCAACTTCTATTTTGCTGGATGCCAACACAGCAAGAGATCCACATCATGTTATGTTTACCTGTTGACTGGTGGAGATATTTTGGATGAGTGTCAAACATACACTCATAACTTCTTCCACCATGATAGCAAGGTTTATTCCATGATGTGAGACATCCATTCAGGAAATATAGTTGCAAAATTTTGTCACAAGGCTGCGCCTACAGTATGGTGTTGAAAGACCACTAAAATTATGGTGTGACAATAAATCAGAAGTACTGTATTCTAATAACAACAGAAACTTGTATAAGTTAAGGATATTGACATAAAGTGTCTAGTTGTGAAGGTAATAATTCAGAATGGTTAAAGTGTCCATATAACACATTGGGACAAACTCCATTTTAGTGGATCCGCTCACAAAAGTATTATCACTCAAGGTCTTTCATGAGCATACTGCTCATATGAGTGTTATCTTAATTAAATATATGACAATATAGTGAGAGTTTGTATTTTATGTATTTGGATGCTATTTGGCTTTGGACACATTTATGTATTAAAGTATTTTGGATATTTATCTAATCAGATATATGGAAAACTCAGTTCATTCTGTTTTCATTATGTTAAAGTATTTGATCTTACTAAAGTTAAGGAGGACCAGTTGGAAATAGACATATGTTGATCACATTGCGTGTAATTTTTATGCTACGCATACATAATTGATCTGTCATTTAACTATATCGGTATATGTGACAATTGATGGTTTAGTTACGCTATATGTGACAAAGGCCGTTTTGATCCTATATTGATATGGTTAATGGACGAGATTGTCCAGATATACCCTAAGGATTAAGATAGCAATTTATGAGCTCACAAAGGTTAACACAATTATATGGTTACATATGTGGTCCAATGGAAGATTGTTAGAATTATTCAATAATAGGGGCCACACATGTAAAATTAATTGTGTTGGGCTATCTAAATAATTAAGCCAAATTAAAGTAGTCTATTTAAAAAATTGCCTTAAGGGTATAATTGTCATGAAAATAATGTGTAGATACCGGAGATAAATCTAATTTAATGAGGGGCCAAATTAGAAATATCACTACATATAAATATATGTATTCATTAGGGTTATGGTCCCCAACTCATACGGCCACCGAAGAGAGGGTTTTCTCTATTCTCTTCTGTATCCCCATCAACAGAGAGAGGAACAAAGATTTTATCTTTGTTATTAAGGGTCACAGCGGATTGCAAGACCAAACACCATAAAGAGACGTCTGCTTCAAGATCCATCAAGTCAATCAATGGATTCAGGTACGCTTCCGCATTTATTTTGTTTTTCATCTCATGAATCAACAGGCACATTAATTTCTAACATAGAAAATTTAATTTTTGTATAGAGGATGGTCGAATATAGCTCTATACCATGTACTATTGAGTCTCTTTCCGTTATTTATGAGATATCTTGTGAAAGGATAATCATAATTTCTAATAAAAATATACATAGATAACTAAAGAAATATAATTGTATATCTAAAACGTCGAATGGAATAAATCAAATAATCCTTATTTAAACTAAAACATAATAAGATAACCGAACTCATATGACTCTTGTGGTCAGCGAGAAAAGGTATAACCTTCTGGCTTGATGGACGATCTCGGAATCGAATCGCAGAAAGACGTGAACAGCGAACCCAATGACATACAACACAGCGTACAAAATCTCGTACATTACGCATGTCTCTGACTCACTACCTTCTTCGAAACTGCACAACCCTCCAAGATATTCATGCCCTCGTTGAGCCGCTCCGGCACCCAACAAAAAGAAGAGTAGTAGTAACCAATTACATCAATCCAAGTTGTTTTAATATAATAGATAGTTTAATAAATGTCACCCATCTCTCTTCTTTCTACAT
>JANAVB010014959.1:0-21905 GCA_029216955.1 Iris pallida | reverse complement strand
CCCGAAGTTGCAGCTGAGGCTGGTGCCTCTTCATCTCAGGAGGTGGACGTGTTAACGATGTCCCCTGCCCGTCCTCAGTCGATGGATGAGGGCGGGTCTTCTTCGGTTGTAAGAGTTGAGCGGCGGGTGATCAGGGCGAAGGCCCCGACTATGATGACAACCAGAGGACCAGTCCCTCTTATGACATTTCTCTGGGGGATATGTCTACGATTGGAGTCATGATAAGGGAGTTGGACAAGAATCAAGTCCAATCAGCCCATCCTCCTACGGGTATGTCATCTTTGCGCCTCTTTTTGGGTAAGATTTTTAGACTTCGTTTTTGCGTGCTCCTCGTGAGGCTGACCATGACTGTATGTTCCCTTGTAGACAAGGGGAAAGAACCCCTCGTAAAGATAGTCTCCGTCATTGGGGAGGGGACAGAAGTTGTTCCGGCTCTCTGATTTTGCTGGTATGGGGGGAGCTGTTAGTGAGCCGGTATCGGCTACAGAAGGAGAAGTTGGGCAGCCTGCTGAGGAGGCTGTTGCTAAATCTGCTCTGTTCTGGCTGAGGTTGTGGAGGATATCAGGCCAGATGTCGCTCAGGGCCTTCATATTGTCCCTCTTGACCAATCTGGGCCTGTTCTTGGCTTCCCTAAAGCCAAGACTGATGGCGTAGTCCAGGCTGAAGTTGAGCAAGCCGAAGGTACAAAATTACAACTTCTTTTGCATTTCTCTTCCTCTTTTTTGGTTACTGATGTATACATATTATTTTTATCAGGTTCGGCTTCTTGTCAGGTATCCCTTCTTGGAGCTGAAGAAACTTTCCAAGCCTCCTCCTCGACAACCTCCACGGAAGATGATGAGATGGTCCAGGATGTCGTTAAAGCTTTCTACTCTGTATTAAAAGTGAAGCTTCCTTGAATCGGAATGATGCCTTCGGCCCTGTGAAGGCTGTTGTAGAGTGCCAAGTGGAGGCCCTCGAGAGCATTGCCAGCTAAAGAGCGGACTAATACTCTGAGGAAAGTTATGAATGACCTGGAGGGTCAGGTAACTCGATTTTGGGATGCTAAACAACGAAGCCCGTCATCCCTGTTCCGTGCGAAAGATGAGGCTCTGATCAAGGCTCTCGCGGAGGAGAAGGCTACTTTCCAAGCGAGGAAGGATGCCCTCGTTCAGGAGATCGACGAATTGGCTGACCAGTATGGTCAGTTCAACGCTGCAAGTGAGGCACGTTTCGCCTCGAAGAACGGACTGGCTGCACAGATCACCGAAAGGTGTAATCATATTGCACAGATCTAAAATGAGATCACCCAACTGGAAGCCGACTTAAGGGCAGCAACATCTGAGCAGGAGGATTATTTGGCTCAGGCTGCCATGACTGCCAGTATCCATCCATCTAGAAGAACAACTGACGAAGTTGGAGGGAGAGCATGAGTTTTGTCCTTCTTGTGGATGAAGCTGCTCGTCAAGAAGAGGTACGACGCCGAGCTATCGTGAAGTCTGAGGCCGAAGTCGTGGCTCTAAGAGACAACATAAACCGCCTATGTATCCCATAGATTTTTGTAACTTTCTTCTCTCTTTTTTTCAGCCGTCACGACTCTTGTACCTTTTTTCGTCTCTTAATAGACGTAAAGAATAAAGAATCTATGGTTTTGTGAAATATCGGAACTAGAGGTAATGTGGACGTAGCAAGGATATTTCTGGTGGGTATTCCGTTGGAGAATTTTGATGTGGACCTATTATCCGTTTTATATTCAAGTTATTCGAATATAGATAATAAGTTGAACGATGCGCTAGTAGAGGTAATATGGACGTAATAGCAGAGGATGTTCTATATCTGACCAGAGGTAATATGGACATGAAAAGATATATAACATTAGGTGGGAGTGGATAATTCAGAGGTAATAAGGACGTGATTATCCTTGATGAATGCTTTGCTCAGTGGTTATATGGAAATGGCAAAACATAATCATTTCACTGAGGAAATAATTATCGAAAAACAATTCAGAGGTAATATGGATGTGACTTATTTTCGTCAAACCGAGTTTGGACAGAGTAAAAAAGGGAATGATTCCACTGGGAAAATTTTTACAGGACCTATTATCCAGGGCGTATTCAAGACTCTTGAAATACGGATAATAGTTAGACGATTTTTTTGAATCATATAAACAGCGTACTGTACATTTACATGACTGAACATATGTGAACATTACGTAAAAAGGTTACACAGTATTTCTTCAGAAACTTGCCATTGATAGGCATCATGAGCAAGTCACCATTGGGCTTGGTTAGTCGGTACGCACCATTAGAATACACTGATTCTATGATGAAAGGACCTTCCCATTTAGGCTGGAATTTTCTTTTTGTTTTGTGCGTCATGATCATTGGTCTTCTCACTCCCAAGACTAGATCACCGACTTGGAAGATTCTTTCCTTCGCCTTTTTATTGAAGGCTCTGGAAAGACGTGCTTGGTATAGCTTAATGTGTTGCTGAGCTACCAAGCATTTTTTGTCTAGCGCTTCAAGCTCCTAGAGTCGTAGATGGTAGCTTTCTTCGGTAGTCAACCTCGCTGCTAAGGCTACTCGAAGAAAAGGAATCTAGATTTCTAGGGGAAGAACTGCTTCACTCCCATAAACCAGAGGGAATGACGTACTGCCTGTTGGAGTCCGGACCGTTGTACGATAGGCCCATAGACATTTACCGAGCTTCTCATTCCAATCGTGCTTGTTTGAAGACACGAATTACTTGAGAAGTTTATGATGGTTTTATTGAAGGCTTCTTCTAGCCCATTAGACGCTGGATTGTAGGCAGTAGAGGCTACGTTCTGGATTCGATTCTTAGCGCAGAACTTATAGAATACATGGCTTACGAACTGTGGACCATTATCATGGATTATCCTGCGAGGTAGGCCGAAGCGATAGATGGCGTGATGTTTGATGAAACTGATCACGTTTGATGCTATCACTTCGGTGAGCGGTATAGCTTTCGCCTATTTGGAGAAGTAATATCGGTTTTGGCTAGGATGAACCGATGTCCTTTAGAGATGGTGGGCTGATTGGTCCTATGACGTCCATGCACCAGGCTTCAACCGACCAAGATGCTGCCGTCGGGTATAGAAACTCTGAAGGTTGATGAATGAAATTGACGTGGAACTGACAAGCTCTACACTTCTTTGTATATTCAACAGCATCTGCTATCATTGTGGGCCGGTAATAACCCATTCTTTTGAGGCGATCTTGTAATTTGGGGCCTGGTTAATGTGCACCATAAACCCCATTGTAAGCCTCCCGGAGTGCATTTTGGCTTCTGTGTCTGATAAACATCATAACAGTTAGCCCGTCGTAAGAGCGTCGGTACAACATCTTGGTAGCTGTTTCGTAGTAAAACCTGAAGGATCGCCTTTGGAAAGACACTGCTTCCTTCGGGTTCTCGGAGAGGATTCCATAGACAGCATAGTCTATGAAAAGAGAATCTCCAGTCTTTAATATCGACGTTTGTTTCTGTTGTGTAACTGTGATAAATATGTAAGGCATCTTTCACACAGAATAGCTCTCGACCAGACACTGTAATCGACTGCTGAGTATTGGTAGGAACGGTCAAGAAAGCAGCGAGACCGGCTAGAGGATCTGGTTCTATATTCTGCAGTCGAGGTATGTGCTCGATGAAGAATCCAGCAAAAGTAGATGCCAAATCGATTGTTGCTCTTTGATAGGGGATAAGATCTTCGTGACGAACTTCATAATCCCTTCGGACTTGATTAACTATTAGCTTGGAATCGCCGTATGCTTCTGGATAGTCAACTCCCAGTTGTTTTGCCAGCTGCAGGCCGATTAATAGGGCATTATATTCGGCCATGTTGTTGGTGCATGGTTCCACGAGAGAATATGCACGATGTATAACCAGATGATCAGGTGACACGAGCACGACACCTACTCCAGCCACAATCCTATTCTTGATGTACCGCCAAAGAACATTCATCAAATGAGAATTTCTTCAGTTACAGTGTTAGACTCTACTACTTCATCGAGGATTTTGTTATAGAGTTTGGAAGATTCTGGCACCGTATGAGCTACCAAGAAAAGCTAATGCTTGGCCTTTTATTGCCTTCTAAGGAACGAAGAGCATATCATACAAAGTCAATAATATTGCCCATGTAGCTAAACGGGAATTGAAAGAACCCGGTTTAGTTATGAGTATTCTGAGAGGATTAACTTTAGATATGATGTGGATAGTCTGTCCAGACACATAGTGGCGTGTCTTCTGGATGGCAAATACTAGTGTATGGCATTCCTTCTCCACAGGTGTGTATTTGTGCTCGGCACCCACCATTGTACGGCTGAGGTAGTAGATTGCCTGTTCATGGCCGTCTTCATTCTTCTGAGCTAGGAGGGCGCCAAGAGAATGGTCCATAGCGCAAACATATAGTAAGAAAGGCTTCCCTATTATTGGAGCTACCAATACTGGAGGGCTTGTGAGATACGCCTTGATGTCGTCGAACGAACGTTGACATTGTTCAGTCCAGACGAAAGATACGCCTTTCTTCATGAGCTGAGTGAATGGTTGACACCTTCCAGAGAGGTTCGAAATGAATCATCTGATGTAGGCTAGTCTTTCCTGTAGTCCGCGTAGCTCTTTGAGGTTTCTTGGAGGATGTATATCGAGTATAGCCTTCATTTTTTCTGGGTCCAGATGTATACCCTTTGAAGTGATAACGAAACCAAGGAACTAGCCGCTGGAGACTCCCAGAAAAGACTTGGTTAGATTCATCTTGAGTTGGTGTGCATGAATTAGTTCGAACACCATTTTCAAGTCTTGGAGGTGGTTGCCATTGAAATGACTTTTAACTGCGATATCATCTACGTAGCATTCCACTGTTTTGCATAAATGATCATAAAAAATTATGTTTATGGCTCGTTGGTATGTTGTCCCTGTATTTTTTAATCCGAAGGGCATTACCGTATAGCAGTATATCCCTAACGGTGTTCAAAAAGATATGTGCTTTTCATCATCGAGGAATATCTTGATCTGGTTGTAGCCTGAGAACCCATCCATAAAGGACATCCACTCGAAGCCGTAAGTATTGTCGATCATTACGTCGGTGATTGGTAGAGGGAACTCGTCCTTCGGGCATATAGAGTTCAAATTACGGTAGTCGATACAAACTCGAACTTTACCGTTCTTTTTCATAACTAGAACAATGTTGGCAAACCAGTCAGGGTATTGTTCGTCGCGAATGAATCCACTGGCAATATGCTTCTTGACTTTATTTTCGATGGCCTCCATGACATCTGGTCGGAATCGTCGTTGTTGCTACTTCAATGGCTTAGCTTTAGATGAAATATTCAGACGATACATGGCGACTTTTGGATTCAGGCCTGGCATGTCTTCATAGCTCCATGCAAAGACGTCGATGTATTCTCATATAAGCTGTATAAGAGATTGGCGTTCTTCGTCAGATAGACTTTTGCTGATGAAGATTGGTTTAAAGGATGATTCGTCTCCTAAATTGACTTGGATGACTTTATCTTCGGTAGGTGGTTCCAGTTGTTCGAAGCGCAGCTCCCACCTAGTGTCCATCTTTTGAGCCTACTGTTCGAGCTCGATCGATTGGACATCGTCTATAATTTGGTCAACGGAAACTATATTGACGGACAGAGTTGCTTTAAATATGTCGCCAATGTTGGAGTCTGAGTCCCAGAGGAAGGAGTCAGAAGAATGAGAACAACGATCTGCTTCATCATATGATCTTTCGGGAATTGTTGGAGGAGTGACATAGCCCAAACCAGTACTATTTCATTGATAGTAGTTCTCAGGTTTACCGGAAGGAGCAAAGTGTTGTATTGGCAATCGTCGTCCTCGGCCGTAATTTAGCCCCTGGTCGCTTTTGATGTCATATCCCATGTTCTGGATGATATTCTTGGCCTGCCAGCTATATCGAAAAAGTTGTATTTTTCTCGGGTCATAGTCAGCTTCTGTGTTGTGCTTGGGAGAAGTAGAGTCTGGAACGAACTTTCTCTCGCCAATTATACGATCAAAGATGATTAGTTTTTTATCCTTCTTTTGGCTGGAATGATGAAGTAGTGGATATCTTTTGGGTAAACTTTTTCCCGTAAGTGAGGCGTCGTGACCGGCATACAGAGGTGTGGTCCTATGTCGTGCTCCAGAGCATATATCGTATCTATGTAGTGGTTTACAGATTGATAGACATCAGAGTAATTCAAAGATAAACCTTTACTAAGGAAATATGCAAGTTCTTCTTCAGGGATAACATCATCCGCTGAAGGTACATTATTATGAGTATTGATATACTCATTGAGAGGATCATCATCTAGAAGAGGAGTCACAGTCTTGCCCGAGTTCACCACGTAGGGTAATGCTTCAAGATTGGAAGGACGGGTATCGGTAGGTTCCTCCCGGGGTGTTTTGCTGAGAGTGATAGTCAGTGGTTTGACCTTGTCAGGGTTTTTCTTTTTTACCCAAATTGTGAGAGGCTTCGGAGTACTTTTTGGAGTAGTACGTCCTTTGACTCGGATGATCAGGGGACCATTATTGGAGGATAAACTTGCTTCAGCTTCATTGTCAGCTTCGTTGCCATCATCCTTGGGGGGCTGAGATTGGTAAAGTACCGAACCTCCATAGTAGCCTCGATGCCCTTAAAAGGATCGACATCGACAAACTCTATCTTCACGACACCGTCATTATTGACGTACTTGAAGCACTGGTGAAGTGTGGAAGTAACGATCATGTTCTCGTGTATCCATGGACGTCCTAATAAGACGTTGTAGGATACATTGGCATCGATCACGTAGCAGGAAACCTCCGTTCGGAGATCACCGATCTGGCACTTAAGACGGATTTTGCCCAGAAGGTGGCTTCGACCAGCATTAAAAGCCATGATAGTTGTATTGGTTGCAGATAGCTTGTGCAGAGGGATTTCCAGAATTTGAAGCAAACTTCTAGGAATGATGCTGAGGGTAGATCCTGGATCGATGTGCATGCGGTCCACCTTGATCGCCCTGATATACCCTGTATAGTGCAGGGGTCTATCATGACGATTGTGAAAAGGTGATGTTGGGCACCACTTCCATAGTACTGTGGCAGTAGGGACATGAGACAGGGTCTTCAGCAGGGGATTTGTCTTCAGCGAGATAAGAGTCGGCATGTAGTAAAGCTTCGCTTAAGGCCTTCCGCGTTTCTTTGGAGAGTCGCAACAAATCGAACAGAGACAACCTGGCAGGTGTGTTGGCTAGCTGTGCCAGTATGTCAAAGTTGTAGGGCCGATCCATGCCTTCGGGAGTAGGTGCCTTCAGAGACTTGTCAAACCGTGTCTCCTTCTGCTTGGCTTTGTCCGAAGTTGAAGGTTTAGACGGGCCAACTTCTGAGCTTGTGGGGGCAGCAGGAGGTTGAGGAGGTACTGCTTCTTCTTGTGCGGGGTCGTATGTCCAAAGATAAGTCTTCTCCGATTGCGTCTCGCCAGATAGAACCTCGTAGATGGGAGAGGATACCATATGGCATGACTTGTATTTCTTATCCCTTTTTGCTTTAGGAGGTACCACCCCTTGTGTCACTTCTTGCACACGGTCCGGATGGACCCACATGATCTCACCACGTTCAGTTGTGAGTGGCACTAAGGTTGAGTTGCGAGCTAGCAGTAGGTTGACGACTTCTATTATCGTCTTGGGAATCGGGACCCGTCGTCTAGGACTTCTGTAGGAGAAAAGTTACCAAACTGAAGAGAGATCATGTTAGAAGATACGACCTTGTCTTCAGCTTCGAGGTTGATCACTTGGCTGTCGATAAGCTATTATATCTTTTTCTTCAGGATGATGCAGTCCTTGGTAGAATGATGTACGTATTGATGATAGAGACAATACTTGGGATCGTTGAGCTGGTTCGCCTCCGCAGGACGTCGTGGTGGAGGCAATGTCAGTTTATTACCCTTTCTCAATGTATGAAGATGGTAATGACATCATCTTCATCAAAGGAGAAGGTCTCCTTAGGCTTGTCGGAGGCGTCCTGAGAATTGGAAGCTTCTTTAGATGTGTCGACCTTCAGGACTTCTTTTCCTTTATCCCCGCGGACAGGGATATTTTGAGGATGTTTGCCCTTGTCTTCGGGTTTAGGTGTTTTCAACCCCAGTAGTTCCATATTAGGAACGTCATTTTCAGCAGCATCAGTGGCCCCAATGAAAGCGGGCCATGTATCATACTTATGTATACCCAGACAAAACTTTACCGTGGGAAGGAAGTTATGTCGACAAGTATCCATAAGTTCTGAGTCTGGTATACCGAAGGGCATCTTCAGTGCTAGCCGCCTGAAGCGTACGATGAAGGCGATGACAGACTCGGTCCTCCTTTGCTTGGTTTCGATGAGGGTGGACATACTAACATGCTTGCCACTCTCGTAAAACCTATTGATGAACAACCTCTCCAAGTCTTTGAATGAATTAATACATCCGTCAGGCAGACTGCAGAACCATTCGAAAGCTACCCCCTGCAAGGTTCTAATAAACAGCTTCGATAGAAACGGATCGTCTCTGGGCAAGTATAGAGTTTGAATGTTGAAGTACGTCATGTGTTGACGAGGAGAAGTCAACACGTCAAATGAATTCAGCGTCAGCAGCTTGTAGTTAGGAGGGCAAGTAGCATTCTTCCACTCAGGGGGATAAGGTTGAGATATCCCCATCTTTTGTAGCTCGTCTTTGTGTGAGATGGTGTCGAGACGGGCGACTAGGGAATCAATTGCATCCTGTTGATTGAGCAGGTGTTAGGAAACAGCTGCTGAACGGTTGTCAGGCGTCGTTAGCGAAGGACCACCCCCAGTATTTGTGAGATTTAGAGGAGGCGCAATGGAATGATACTCCTTTTATAGGGAAGGAGGGTTGTTGCTATGTGTCGGACTAGCGTGAGCCGAGACATTTTGATGAGGTGGAGGAACATCTCCAGCGGCTTGAACCGCCATGATACTGGAAAGCATATCAGTAATCTTGGTGAATGCTGTTTCCAGACCCTCTAGCCGTTTGCTGGTCTGTTCACTAGCTTCTTCAGGTATTTCTCCATCCGCCATGTATGTAGATAACATGCGAGGATGAACAGAGGAAACAGTACAACTGGTGCTAATACTGTCTGTCTCTGAGTGAGCAAGTCCCTCGTCTTCAGGTAGAGGAGGTAGATAGTCACCATTAGACTCGGAGAGATCGTCGTCCTCTAGAAGGCTACCCCCAGTGTGAGGGTCATCTGCTTCAGACCCTGAGGGAATACTACCCCCAGCTTGGAATTCTTCGTCTTCTGTACGGAATCTCGCCTTTGACCAGGTGCCCATATAGACTCCTTCAGATGTGACAGCTTGTTGGCCATATGTTGGTAGACTTCGTTTTCTTTTTCTCGTAGAACTGAAAGAGAAAGTTGGGTTCGTGGTCCACCATCTTTGATTGGGGCTTCCGTAAGGAGGACCCCATGAAGCCATGTTGGATGAGACACATAGCGACTTTTCATCGTCAGAGAAGTGCAGCCGTCGAAACACGAACTTTCTCTGAGGTACTCTTGTTACTTTGGAGCAACAACAGTTGATAACAATACTGGTGCACGGATGTGCACTATGGATTATTATGTCCACCCTCGCTTTACGCTTATGATTTATCATATCGCACAAGTCAGCAGAAGGGAGTTTTGCCTTACAACCCATGTTGCATGCATCGCCAAGCTTTGCATATGGGTTCGTAAGGAGAGTTGACGTATCCAGACTTAGTTCACGTGATGGGGCAACCCCCACACCTAAGTTCTGTGATGTCCTTGAAGACAGCCCTGTGCTATACGTGTTGGGGCCTGTCTTTTTGCTGTGGGCGCGTAGTATGGATCCAGTGAGCCTGGGCGCATGGCCTTGGGCGCATGACCCTGGATGTCTAGTCTATTGAAGACAGAGGCATTCTGGTTGGGGTTATGCGCCCAAACATCCCCTTGGGTGCATGGCCTTGGGCGCATGCTTGGTGGAGTAGCGCTGCTTTCTTCCAGTTTTGCCTCTTTCGTTTGTGAGCCTCGCTGGGTTTGCCCAGAGTGTCATACACCCCGATTCTTGGTATCGTAGTGTTTTCCTCTGCTAAGTTTCGAGTGTCGAACACTCTGTTGTTGGTTGTACAGGAAAGAAGTCACTGGGCTAGTAGATCCCGGAACGGTGTAAGCCTTCTCCATTTTGAAAACTTTTGTGGCAAAGTCATGCGCCCATGTGACAGAGTCCTCCAGTTGAATATCTGCTATGACACTAGCAGGATATGCACAGCGAGCCTTCGGAAGCCAAGTCTTGCGAGACTTGTTTGGCTTCGCTGATTTTGAGGGAGTAGAGCCATCTCTCGAGAGCATCTCTTCGAACGCATGCTGATCGAATTTTACGATCAGTATCTTCTAAGAGCTTCCTACTTTGTCGGTATCGGATTGCATCACCACCTTCTCGTTAGAGGAAAAGGTAGTCTCCAACAGAGTCGTCATTTTTATGGACACACACAAAAAGAAGAAGAAATGTTGTATTTTCTTTATTGGCACAAGGCACCACAAATCGAGTACGCCTGAGAGATCCTGCGATGAGGATCCTCGAGTACAAAAAAAGAATTCTGGAGAATGGAACGATAGAGATCGAGCAAAAGTTTCTCCTTTACTCTGTTGGCACTCCGATTACAAAAGTGGGAGAAAACCTAAGAAAATTGCTAACTCTCGGCTCACTAGCAAGAAGTGCAGCAATTTGGCTCTTGAAAATGCTCTCCGTTCTATGTTTTGAAGTGGGATAAGACCCCTTTTATAGTCGCTCTTGAGCTGGAATGATGTTGAAGGAAACACACAGGTTTTCAGGTGGGCGCATAGTCCTGTCTTCGGTGTATAGGGTGTAGGCGCATGCAGGCTATGAGATCGTGGGTTGGTCGTGGTGTTGACGTGGCTGCATGCTTCGGTGCACGACTGCTCGTGGAGACTGACGTGGCCGTGTGCTTCGGTGCACGTTTTGATCATGGCTTTGACTGAGTCAGGCTTGGGCGCATAGCTCTGTTTCAGGCTATGCGCCCTCCTTCACAGGGGTGGCTTGGGCGCATAGAGCTTCACAGGATAATGGGCACATATAGCTTCACATGATGATGGGCGCATAGAGCTTCACAAGATGGTGGGCGCATAGGAGCTTCATAGGGTGACTTGAACACATAGGAGCTTCACTTGGGCGCATATGTCCTCCTTTGGCTTGTGCGCATAAGGCTTTATTTTGCTAAAAAATTTCATGCTTCTACAACTAGGCCATGAATGATTTCAGTAACTTCCTTATGGATACTGGCCTCATAAATTGCCATACACGGGGAGTATGTTCACATGGATCAAATCTAAGGGAGACAAACAAGTTTCAAGACTGGATCGTATGCTGCTAGATAAAGATTGGCTATCCATCCTGCCTATCTCGGTTGAAGAACACCTCAACCATAATGAATCAGATCATACCCCACTGCTCATTAAGTTCAAATTAGCCAACGCAAGTGACAGAAGAGCCTTCAGGTTCTTAGATTTCTGGGTTAAACATACTGAATTCCAATAGGTGGTTGAGAAAGCTTGGCACTCAGTGACTCATGTTAGTGCTTTAGTCAGGGTGGCCGATAGATTGGTGGCTTATAGAAAGGCTCTATCGGTCTGGAGCCACGCTACATTCGAGGATATCTTTCAACAGGTGAAGGCTGCAGAAGATGAGGTATTAGCGGCGGAGATAACCTTTGAACAAGACAGTTTCGCTCATAATCGAGAATAGCTTCATAAAGCTATAGCACTACTGAAAGAACATCTTTCCTATGAACCAGCCTACGCCGCAGTGTCGGCGGTAGAACACTGTCCTAGGTCTCATGCATCTAACAGTATAAGGCTAAACAGTTTATACTCCCCGAATGGGGGTGACATAGCAGATACAGACTCAATCACATCTAAGGTAGAGCATGATAAGGATAGATAAAACATGAAATCCAAAAGAGGTACAACAGAGAGAAATCTAAGTGTCTAAGATACACAAATCCAGAAATACATCTCAAATCTCCAAACTCAGATACAGTAATCCATAAAGTATATACAACTCCAGACAATTAAAATAACTACCTAAACAACCTCTAATGTGTCTCCTCTAGGCTAGCAGGCAATCTCCAAGCTATCTGTAAAATTTATCAACAGGTCCAGTCAGGACAGAAACGAGCACATATCTCTCAAACAGTTCATAGCAGGTTAGGAGTATAAATCATGCAATAGAGTAAAATACATGAAGTGCTGAATAGGAAGTACGAGTAAACAGGAGATATTTTATAACTGAAAGTAAATACATGATAGTAGAGACTGTAAGTGGCTACGTGATTTAGAGCACAATATGGTTATATAAACGGCCTAGGGGCACATGAATACAAATAAGGAGGCACATGAATACAGCTACTGGGGATAGTGTTCACATAACCAATTCTACTCACCCCGCCCCAATCAATACACAAGGATCCGTTCAAATTATGTCATAAGCACATGAATACAGCTAAGATACGTGAACTCATGTAATGAGTAGTACATGAGGTACATGATAAGCACATGAAAGCACATGAAGCACATGAGAACATGTAAAAACATGAACTAGTACGAGTACAAGGAGTACCTGATGCACATGATAAAGTACATGAACATGAAATACCCGATGCACCCGTAGAGGGATAACATCTCAGGAAAGGATCCATATAGTACTAATCCGTGAAGATACGTGGCAGCATCAAGTAGAGTAACATAGAGCAAGAATATAATCCGGACAGGTATGAAAAGATCAGAGAATGTACTCGCCAGATATCTGAATGTCCAAGGTAAAAATACTGTCCGAGGAGAGGTGTCTGGCTCCTAATTAGAACAGCACAAGTCACAACATGTCCAGAAGGGTAATATAAAGCACTACAATGCATTCTACATGAATCTAGGTCAAACTATGCCAAAGTCAACCCTTGGTCAACTCTGGTCAACTGCACTAGTCAAACTAGGTCATGTCCTAACCCAGCAAGTCTTACTAGGCCTAATCAAGACTATCCTAGCAAGCACACATCAATACAAGGCTATACAAGCCAACATACACCCAACTCTATATAGCATGCAATTATTCAATACTCAAATAGGCAAAAATTCACATTGGATATACACCAGGTAATCTATTACTTAAGCTATATATGTCTACACATATATACACATGCATATATTGGTATTCAACATTAGGTCTATAATCATGGCATTTCAAATGGTTATATAAACTTATATATTACAACACAATATGCTAACATATATATAATATACATACATAGCTAAGTTAACTATATTCATAAATACTTATTTAAGAGGCCAGGTGTGTGTATGTGAACATGGCAAAGGGGCAAGTGAGGGTTAAATGGGCATACATAGTGTATAAATATCAAAGAGTGTCAAAGGGTAAGTGAACAAAGTGTCAAGTGTGATAGTGTCAACATAGTGTAAGGGGGTACATGAGGTAATATAGGATTTGTGTTAACATAGAACGTTACATCTCATTAACTTGTATATTGTATACATTACATCTATTATTATATTACATTCATGCTTGCATTCATTCATCATTCATTTATTCTCTTGCACTACTATATGCACCATACATTACATACTATGGAACCTACATATTCATTACAAGCCATACTTATACATGCTTACATTAGATAGGATACTTACACCTCATACGTCATTTATTTAACCATTTAGTCATGCTTGCATTCTCTATTTAATTACATAATGTATATACATTAACATGGGTTAAAATCAAATAGAACATTATATTACACACAAGGGTGCACAAAATGCATATGCCGAATAGTAACTCCTACTAATAATCAATACTGTACCATCTCAGCATGAATTAAAATCTAGAATTAAATTATGTTATAGATCTATGTGTTAGCTTTCCTAAACTTCAAACGGATCGCGTTTTCGTTTCCGGAAACTCCCGGAATCGCGAAAACACCGAGAACGCGTTTGTCTTTCGTACAGCTGACACTCAAATAAATATCCAGAAAGTTACAGAAAGAATTAGGCCTATTAATACATGTTTTTGGAAAGCTAACTTCAATGCGCTTCTTTTAAAAAAACGGGAGATTAAACCGAGCTTTGAGCTAGAAGTTATGACATTTCTAAGTTAGGGCTGAAATTAAAAACGTGGATAAAAATCATGACGGATTTAGATAGTTTGAGCCAAAAGAATACACAATATATATCCTAATTATCCACAACAATAATGACAATAATAATATAAGGAACCACACTCACAAACTTGATTATATAATCATCATGAACCATTTATTACATATATAAATATAGATACACTCTCATTACAATATATATATATATATATATATATATATAAAAAAAAAAAAAAAATATATATATATATATATATATATATATATATATATATATATATATATATATATATATATATATATGTAACATGAACACATCTATAAGAGATACATGAATGAATTGTAAAGTACTCAAGAACACATCTCTACATATTCAAATCTGAGATTTAATATGAATTAATTCATTTAATCAATATTTTAAATATAAAGTGTGTCCAAGTTTGGGGGTTTTCCCCATGAACACAAGACACAACAATAATACAATAGAAATCCCTAAAGGACACATAATGGACACAAGAGGACACAAAATAGGGACACAACAATGGGGGTCATTCCTATGGTTAATACTTTCCTAAATACAAAATGGAGAAATAAAAGAGAAGGAAATATTACCTAAAGGAGAGAAAATCCAAAGAGTAAGGCTTCTTCCTTGGGAGAGCTTGGGAGCACTTGGGGAAGAAGACTTCTCAAAGAAAGGAAATGAGATGGGAGTCCTATTAGGGCCGGCCATAATGGTTATCCCCTCCACATTGAATATTACAAGTTTTTCCCTCCCTTAGTTACAAGTGTTTAAAACAATTTTGGTTAGGGTTTGGGGGTAAAAGGGTCAAAATAAAAACTCTAAATGGTTAACCTAATAATTAGGATTATGACTAATCTTTCTAACATGACTAATTAAAATGTGGGCCATGGCTAACTAATGCATGGGTCCAACTAGAGTCTAAGTTACCCCGGGTCCCCGTTACAAGTCTGATTGAGATGAAATTCGAACCCGACTCAAATAATCCCAAAATAATATCATAAATAATAAAATAATATCAAAATATTTCAAAGAGATCAAATGCAAAATATCCTTAGGCCAGAAATGATATTAAAATATCATAATCACATGGTCAGGCTCTAGGTCAAACAGTCTCTAGGGTTTCACTAGCAAAACGTCAAAACCACAAGTCATTGATTTAAATAATTTTAAAATGATTTAAAATCACCAAAAATCATATCATGAATTAAATATCATTATTAAAATAATTATAAACACAAAATTTCAAAATTACCCTCATTTGGAAAACTGGATGCTACACAAACACAATATATATATATATATATATATATATATATATATATATATATATATATATATATATATATATATATATATATATATATATATATATATATATATATATATATATTTTATATATATATATATATATATTTTTTTTTCCTCATAATTCTACCCCCTAGGGCTTAGACACGTACCCCACACAAGCAAACTAACTCGCGCACGCGAGCAAAAATGAGAAACGAGGCCCGAATGGCCATTCTGGCGACTCCGGGGTATCCGATTCGCGATACCGCGCGATACGGGCACCAAACCTATCCGAATTCGACCCAAACTCTACCCATGAGTTGTAAATATTGATTAAAACCTATTCTAAGTGGTAACTTGCCAATTCTAGTGTCGGTGCAAAAAGTCACCCGTGTGTTGGAACCCGAAAATCCCGAAAAAGCATATTTTTATGATTTCTCGTGAAACGACCCCATGTATCCAAATATGGACAAGTATCTAGCCTCATCTCTCCCAAACTAACCTAATTAGGTTTAATTAGGCTAGGTTCAACACCCAAACATGTCAATTTAGGGTTTTTACCATATTTGGTACTAAACCTAGGCCAAAAGTCCCAAATTGAGTCCAATGGGTTCCAAACCTCTTCTAATGGGTTATCCTACACCTCGAGCATCCTCTGTAACACTCAGTTTTCCAAATAAGGGTAATTTAAAAATTTTGTAATTATAATTATTAATTATTGATATTTATTTCATATTATGATTTTTGGTGACTTTTAATCATTTTTAAACTATTTAGAAACTATTTTATGTCATGACTTGTAATTTTGATATGCTGCTAGTGAAACCCTAGAGACTGCATGACCTAGAGCCTAACCATGTCATTAGGATGATTTAATTATCATTTTTAGCCTAGGGATAATTTGGTCATTTTGACTTATTTGAATTATTTGATTAAATATTGGATTGGTGATTTCTAGTTTGGGCTTTGACTTATAGAGACTTGTAGACTAGCCTAGAAGCTAACCCTAGCTCTGGTTGTCATCACTCATACCCGCTTTTCGGATACGAGATGTGTCCAAGCCCAGCCTATGCCACAGTGTCGGCGGTAGAACGCTGTCTAGTACATAAACAAGTCACAGAGGCAATCTAGATCTCATCCACAAAATATGATACAATCTACTAATACAAATGAAACTGAATAATGAATGGTAATATAAATAGAGTATCCGGTTTATCAAGAATTTCCAGTTACGTCCGGTGGACACAAATCCACTACCAATAGACGATAACAACATAGAAATATGGAAATGAAGTAACTAAGTCCAAACTGCCAAAAGTACCCTCAGTTGTAGTGGCACCGTGGTCCAATGCTAGCTCCAACTGCTCGTGTGCACCTGGCTCAATACTCGGCTAAACCTGAAGAGATCATCAGGTCTTCAGAGGACTAGCAAGATACATAATATACAAGCCAACAGGTAACAGTACAAATATACCAAGAAGTAAGAAACAATCAAGAATATCCAACGAGACGAAATAAACTAAAACACAAGATCTAAACGCAAGGATCCTAAGACACTGGCACGCCATACTAGAAATGGCTAATAGGTCAAAGCTATAGACTGCAGTCAAGGTAATTACTCATAATCTATAGTGTCTCAATCGCAGTCAAGGCAAGTACTCACAACCAAGACAGTAGCCAATCCTAGTATAAAATTATATAGATCGTAGTCAAGGTAAGTACTCAAAATCTATTGAATATCAAAGTCAAGTCCTACTCAAGTCATGTCAAGTCAAGTCAAGTTATAATCAAGTCGAGGGAATCGTGGTGTAGGACTAGACGACTCTATCAAGCAATACATATGAGACTCACACAGTGTAACCGATAGAAAACTATCATAATAGAAAAGGAACAAGAACTAGAAACATGTAAAGAAAAACTATAACAGGATGAGTGTACTATACCTAGAATGAAGCAATCATAAAATGTAAAGAAAAGAATAGCAACGAGAAAATGAAAATGCATATAAATTATATTGTACGAGTTGGCAAGGTATACTTGCCTGTCATCCTGAGCTGGGGGTGCGAGTCAAATGTCAAATCAGAGTCCAACGGACCTATATTATGAATCAATTTCTAATCAACAGCTGAAATTAATCAAGGAGTCTATTTTAACTATTTTGATTACCCTTGCACTTAGTGATCTTAATGGCTTAGAGTTTGTTTATACAAGTTCTAATCCTAAATCTCATGCCTAGTACTTTATGTGTAGTAATACTTGTGTCCAGCTACTGACTATCCAGAGTTGTATGGCTCCCAAAGTTTTGGGTCAACATCCTTTCTTTGGACAGGGACTCCCTTTGATCTTAAGTACACCTACTGTCCCTTTGTGTTGTTCACAAGAATATGGTTAACTTAAAACAATTTGAATTTATCATAAGACAAAAGCTTAGTCTATGTCCTGTTGACATCGGGATCATGCTGATATGTAATGCCTCCTGTTACCAGTGCCAATTGGTATTAGTGTAGACTCACATATAGGTCCTACCACTAGGAGCTGACAAAGGTATTGATTGTAAGCAGTATTATTACAAAAGCTGCTCACCTTCTCCCCCTTTACACCTGGTACCCTCCTGGACTGGAACCTAGTAGCTTAAGAAAAGAGAGGGTGGAGCCACAATCTAATGTTTGATGTAGGGGAATAAGGGCAGGATAATTATAATGGGTATAGGCTGTACTGAAGGGTAGTGTAGGCAGGTCATTATTCGAGGCTGATACCCAATCTGGACTGGTACAGTGGTAGGGTGAACTGGCTAAACCATTGAGACCAAGGTGGACTGCAATATGGGTAATATGTAGGACAGATAATTGGTTAACCATTGGATATGCAATACAATGCAGTTTGGGTCTGCACAATAAAACATGGACAGGCCAGGGAAAGGAATGGGTACCAGCAACACGAGTGTTGTTCAACAAGGCATGCTAACTTGTATATCTATAACATCAAATTAGAGCCTCATTGAGAGGGATCAGGATACTTAATGAATGCACAACCTGAATTGGAAGGCTCCCCCAGCTTGTTATCAATACTCCAGGTTAATTCCAACTGATACTCAACCATACCTGTGGACTTCAACATAATAATGGAGTGGACTGATATCAGTGGTTTCACATTAAGGGCTGACACTGGGATGCAGGGGACTACTGCAGGAAGCAAGAAGGACTGCTACTCCATCATGTGGGCTGAGCAAAATCCCCTGGGCTGGACTTTGGAACTCTTCCACTGCATTTATTTCTAACCTATCCATTTACTGATACAGAGGGAGAGGGCTTAATGGTCTGATACAAGAGATCAAGGGGCTGATTATATGGGAATCGAACCAACCTATGGACTGGGGACTACTATCCTAACTAGATGCCCATGACTGACCTGAACAACAGAGATACTATGGGCAGACCAAGATAGGGTAGACAAGACCACATATATATCTCTACATAGATTTATAGGGTATACCTGTATACCTGATGAAACAGGTCTTAGGACAGCTCTGTTAAGAATGTGACTCCCTTGTGCAATTTAATAAGTGATATACAATACTTATGTACCAATGTACCTGAACATGTAGATGTTTCCTGACTATTACTGCTAATGCCTACACTGTCATACCCATGTACCCTTGTAAATCCCTGATACTCATGCATGTCCTGTACCCATACCTATGACATATGCATGGACTGCGACAGGCTGTAATTGCCATCTCCCTGTACCTGGTCACCTATCAATCTTGTAACTCATTATGGCATTCCTATATTTAAAGCAGGGTCTGCTCTTCAATGGTACATACCCAATGTGACACTTGATATATGATATTTTTCCTCCCCCTCGATAAGTAGGTACCTCAAGTCCCTAACTTCACCCTCTCTCTCTCTTGAGGCATTCAGTTATAGGGAATATAAGATGTCCCATATGTTAGCATCCACCAGGATCTTATGGATACAAGGCTGTGTCCATCTCGAAATCAGTAGCAGGTGTATAAAATAACAGTCCTCATATCCTAATCCAATGGGCAACAAGGGGCTCATGTCATTGTTAAATCTAAAGTTCCCATGGCAGTACTGGTCTGATCTACGAAAGGAAACCCATCCCTTAGCATTTTAAGGACACAAGGAAAATCCTTCTCTCTGTGGCACACAACTCAAGATGGTTGGCACATGAAGGCTGGTACAGGGCTTATTTCTCTTTATATACAACTCGATTCCTAGATGGAAGGATCAATATGAATTCTTCTAGGCATTTAATCAAATACTTACCCATCCCCATCTAAGTTTGTAAATAACAGGAACTTGAAAGTTCTAAAGGTTACATGTCGATTTCGGGGCTGGACTGCTCTTCCTCCTCCTCAGCTATTTGTAACAGAGAATTTGGTTTTTAGGGTTCTACAGAGGGTCGGCCAATCCTCCCATATATATACACTAGGGTTCGAAGATCAGAGGAGATAAGGAGGATTGATTTAAACTGATTTGGGTTTATCTCTCTTAATCAATCACAGGAACAGAGTTTAAATAAGCCGCAGGGGAAGATGGCCGTTTGAAAGGATTTTAAACATGGAAATTTTACATTGAAGCCCCTGGCTTAACTAATATTATATAGCAGTCCTTTTACACCTATTAGTGGCCATTTGCTTAATGATACTTGGTATATTTATATATAATCACAATCAAAATTGACAACATTAATAATATATATATATATATATATATATATATTTATATATAATTCTAGTACCAATATTTGGTCCAAGGACTCACAAATCTACCCACCTTAAAATAATTTTGTCCTCGAAATTTAAAGTGCTCTGATATATCAGAAAGAACAGTCTAAAATGTTGCTACACACTTAAGCCAATATCTAATATAAAATTACCAATAGTAATACTACTGTAAGCTTATTAGAAATCCCCGTCAACTCCTCCTTGTAGTGCTGGCTCATCCTCCATGATCATGGCAAAAGCTTGCCCTCCTGGTGCTACAAGTCGACGCCTTGGGCAATCTCACAACTGATGTTGATCCGAACCACAGTTTAAACATTGGCCCAGTTTTCGGCGGCAGTCGCTCTCACTGTGTCCCCTTTTTCTACAATGCTGGCATGTTGGAAGTTCTTGATTCGAGGTATCTCTCGGTGGCTGATGATGCTGCTGTACTGGAATATTGGGGTGTTTTACCGCTCATGTTCGGTTGCTGCCTTCTCCATACGTGTCTCGGTCTCTCTTCCTCTTGCGCTTCAATTCTGTCTCTACCGCCTGTACGACCTTCAAGATTCTCTCGTAAGTTGTGGCCTGGCTGGTGGCGATGGCTATACGAATTTCATATAAAAGCCTTTCCTGAACTTCTTGGCTTTGGCTGCAGGGGTCAAGGCGTCTGCAAAGCGGCTGAGGCGGGAGAACTCTGCGGTGTATTCGTCGACGGAGAGATTGCCCTGTTCCAGGCTCTCGAACTCGTTCTCCAACTCTTTGCGGGCTGTTTTAGGATAGAACTTCGTCTTGAACAGCTCCTTGAACTCCTCTCAAGTCACGTCTGGCGTGGTGAACCGAGGCTCATCTCTTTACCACGTATGGGCGATGTCGTAAAGCTGCATGCTAGCATTCTCGACCTTCAGGTCTTCAGGAACTCGAGCCCTCCGAAGGTTACGGTCTACGTTCTCTAACCACTCATCCGCGTAGAGAATCCATTCTGTTCCTTTAAATTCTATGGGCCTAAGGTCCATAAAATTCTTGGAAGTTCCAGGGCGCAGCTGTGGAGCGTCTCTAGTTTGGATAACCTCTCTCAAGGTATCGCGGAAGTCGTCAGCCTGTCGCGTCTAAGAAGTCATGAACTGCTGGAAGATCCCAAGAAGCGTGGCGTTGTCCAGCGTAGGTGCTGGAGGCAGAACTGGTGCTGGATATAGAAGGGGTACAGGCTGATAGAAAGGTGCAGGCTGGTGGTATAGTGCAGGCTGCTGGTAGGGTACTGGTAGAGGAAAATCGTCTCTGCGAATCTCGAGTATTATGTTTGAGCCGGGTCGCCCTGATGAGTAAGCTGGCCTCCCTGCGTTGCCAGAGTCATATAGGTAAAAAATCCTCCTGTAGCCGGTGGGGTATTCAGGAAAGCGCTATTCCTGTCTTGAGAATCCATTCACTGCAACAGAAGAAAACATCAGACGACACGAAGATTTCAAGCAGGATGCAAGTCAAGGATTCAATGAAAAGTAGAGGTAAATAGTGAGTCAAGACACGTGGATGAGATCCTAAGTTTCTAATCCTATGTGCAGGCTCATGACGGCACAGTAATATAACCGAAGTGATTAATGTAAACTTGCATGGGCCACCAAAAAAAACTTGTCACGACCGTACCCGCTTTTCGGATGAGACATGTCCAAGCCAGCCTACGCCGCAATGGCGGTAGAACGCGTCTA
>JANAVB010014958.1:0-86122 GCA_029216955.1 Iris pallida | reverse complement strand
GCAACATTGCGGCCGCGGCCGACCTCGCCGCGGACGTCGACGGGTCGACGCGGACGTACCTGGGGAGGCCGTGGAAGGAGTACTCGAGGACGGTGATCATGCAGACGCGCATGGACGGCCTGATCGATCCGGCCGGGTGGCTCCCGTGGAATGAGACGTTCGCGCTGAGCACGTTGTACTACGCGGAGTTCGACAACTCGGGTCGGGCTCGGACACGAGCGAGAGGATTTCGTGGCCGGGCTACCACGTGATCAGTAACAGCACGGAGGCGCTCAACTACACCGTCACCAGCTTCGTGTTCGGGGACAACTGGTTGCCGCAGACTGGAGTGCCATATTCAAGCGGATTGCTATGAATCATTTGATTTCCTTGCAATATTATTTATTTATTACTTCTTTTTTTTTTTGGGAAATTATTAAGCAAAATATGTCACTGAGTTTTGCTCATTTATTATTATTTTCGTTTTTGGGATTTAAGCAATAAGGTATTAAACAAAACAGTCGTCAGTGTTACTCCTTGCAGTTTTTTTGAATGTGTGACTAGAGAGTTTCCAGTTAGTCGGATGAGATTTTAAAACGTCCAAAAATTATGGTTTGGCAATAGTAAACGTTATTCTTCACACAATTTTTTGGATCATGTCATTTTCATTAAGGAATAGTGATATGACAAATGACATACAAAATTTAACATTAATATTAAAATTAACATTATAATAATAGTAAATTAAAAAAAAACATTGACATTGACATGGACATTAACGTTAAAATTAGCATTAAAATTAATATAAACAAAAAATAATATTAATATAAAAAATTGATGCTATCTTATTTTCTTATTCATCCTACAGTCACAAATTTTACACAAATTTTTAACAATAAAATTTGTCATGTCCGAAGATACATATTGGGAGATGATAGAATTGTTTGGCAATTCAAAAAATTATATTCATCACCAAAGTTTTTTTTTGTGATTTTAAAACTTTCAAAATTATGATTTGGCAATAAATGTTATTCCTCACAATTTTTTTTGGATAATGCCATCTTTCATTATGTGATAGGACAAATAACATACAAAAATTTAACATTAATATTAACATAAATAAAGTTAGCGTTAACATTAAAATAAGCATTGAAATTAATATTAAAATTGACATTAATATAAACAAAAATATTAATATTAATATAAAAAATTGATGTATCTAATTTTCTTATCCGTCCTACAGTCATAATATTTTAACAATAAATTTATAATGTCAGATGCAATATAATGTGAGATGAAGAATTGCTTGGCAATCAAAATGATATTCATCACAAAGTTTTTGGGTGATACTATCACTCATGACATAGACCCATGATATTATGGTGATTAGGTACTGACGTAACGGTGACTAAGAATCAAATATTAACCTTTCAAAGAATGTAAGATAATCTTTATTAGTTGGAACATATTAATTCTGTAAACTTTTAGTGATAACAACCTATTAGTTTTTTCAAAAAAATTTAGAGTCTTAAACATTAAAGATAAAATATATATTTCTAAATATTTTTATTATTGAAATTTTGCTTCAATTGCTGTAGGGCAATTGAAGTAAAATAATTTTAGTTTACAATGTTTTTTGCCAATAATAAAACTCAAATTTAAGTTATAACTTTAATAGAATTTTGTCAAACAATAATTAGATCAACTTTCTGGTACCTTGATAAAATTATTCTAACTTGCAACCAGGAGTTGTAATGTACAAAAAAAAAATGTGAGTTTGGTTCTGTTGGATATATTGGTATATTTGAGATTAAATTATTAAATCAAATGAATAATGGTGTATCCATGAGCTGCACTACTTTGTTACATGAAATTTTAATGAGTGATGTCTTGGGGGACCGTCGTGAGAACCGTACGCCACGTGGTTGTCTTTGGACGGGATAACGTCGGGGGTCCATGGTGGTGTTTGCAATTTTCAATTTCAATCGCATTATTTTGCTTACTCAGATTTTAAACTCCACTAATTAAAAAAAAACTAATTAAATCTATTGTTGTTTGAGCTACTATTTCACCTTTCCTATTTTAATATGACATTTGTTTTCTTTCTCTTGACTATCACATATATCTTACCTACTATTTAATAATATACATTTTATCAAAATTATGTTGGTGTTTTTGTCTTTGGAGTAGGAAAGATAGTCCCACATCAACTACACAAATGGTAAATATCGCAATATAATGTTTTGCTTGTGCTGAGGTATGCACATGAGGTGTGGTGGGCACAAGTGAGTGCCATGTGAGAGTATTTTCTAGAAGAAAAAATGATTAGTTCCAACAAGGAAGCAAGTTGATTTTTGTCGTTCGGACTCAGACTCCAGGATGTCTCGTACATGCACAGGCATAGTCGAGGGGGGAGGGGGTAGGCATGGACTGGTACATGACTATGCTGATTGTGGAATGATCTAAAATATCAAACTCTATTTTAGAGTATTGGTATTTTAGTCCCACATCGGATCGGAGAAAGGTGAAGTGTCACTCCACTCTTTAAATAGAGCCCCTCTGGCCTCCTTTGTGAGATGCACCAAGTAGAAAGAAAGGGAGCCCCTTGAGTCAAGGGAGCCCGTTTGAGTCACAAAAAATGACTAACGAGCGTTCCAGAAGTTCTTTCGAACTTAGTGGTTAACTGGGAGCAGATCGTAGTAGAACGAATCTTTCTTTGAGCAACGATGAGCTTCATCAACCCAGCAGAGTTGCGTCTTCTTGTTCAGCTCCGTGTCTCACAAAAAGACCGAGTCTTCAGCTCCGTGTCTCAAAAAAGACCGAGCCTTCAGCTCCGTGTCTCACAAAGAGACCGAGTCTTCGGCTCCGTCTCACAAAGAGACAGAATCTTCAGCTTTGTCTCACAAAGAGACAGAGTCTTCGTTCTTCCATCTAAGATCTGTTTCGGAAATAAGAATCTCAAAG
This sequence comes from Iris pallida, assembly GCA_029216955.1. Lineage (NCBI taxonomy): Eukaryota > Viridiplantae > Streptophyta > Magnoliopsida > Asparagales > Iridaceae > Iris > Iris pallida. Next base: position 83,179 of record JANAVB010014958.1, on the reverse strand, counting down.
AAAGATCAGATCTGATGGAGAACAACCGTGCATATCTTAAAGGGCAGTCTAAATTTTTAACTCGTGAGCGTCGACTACGTGTTGAAAGATCATGAGCCTTTGATTCCAGAAGGAGAAAAGTGATTGAAGGGTTGAAGCCACTGCTTTGCAGTCGAAGTGGAGGAGAGATAACAACCTCTGCAAGTTGCTTATCTTGAACTCTATGGAGGACTCTTTGGCAGAGTCATACAGAAAGACGGTCCATGCCAAGGATGTCTGGGAGTCTGCAGAGAATCCCTACAAGGCAGATGAAACATGAACAAGATCCACATGACCAAAAGGTCGAAAAGATGCGATTTGTGGACGATGTTGTCTCAAGTCAAAGAATTTCTTAAGTTACGTCAAAAACTTGAGGATGACGGTATGCCCTTGGCCTATGCCTTCGTTTTCGGGGGTATTGTCGCCAAGCTCCCACCTGGCTGGAGCAAGTTGTAAAATCCAAATTCAATTTTAATTAATTAGGTTTAATTTTCAATTAGTGTAATTTTAGATTGTTAGTATTATTATTAACATGTCACAATTAGCTTTATTATTATTTTAATTGGCTAATTAGATTATTTTTTTAAAATGGTATTTTAGATTATTGGGTTGTGTTCTATTTGGACCTAGCCCAACTCATTTCTTCCTAAACCCAAACCCATTTCTCATAAGAAAAAAAAAACCTCAACTCATCTACCCTCTCTCCCACGTATAGACTCTCCCTCCCCTCCCCCTTTTACTCCCCATCACTCACAGCTCCATCACCATCACCATCACCATCACCATCTATAGAAAGGGAAAAAAACACACCAGCACCCTCATCTCCCCTCTCTCTTCCAACTCCTTTCCCCCAAACTTAAACCCACCACCATCACCTCCCCATCTGACCCCGCAACCACCAGCGCAACCCTCACAACCGCCAGTGCATCCCCTGCAGGTCGACCGCCTCCGGCGACCTCCGCCATCTCGTAGCCCACAACCGCGCTTTCCGGCCAGTGTCGGTCCTCGGCGACCCCCTGTCCCTATGCCAGTTCCCTCCGCAGCACTCCTCTCCAACCGACCTCCTGAACCGAGGTTCCTCGACGCTGCCGTTGTTCCGAACGGCCATGCCGTTGCCGTGTCCAGACGCGTTCTGAGACTCTCTCGAGTCTGTGACGACGTGCCGATCTGAGTCTGAGGCCACCTTTTGGATTCTGTCATCAGATTTTTAGTATAATCTGTAACCGAGTAGTTCGTCCCTCCCCGTAGTAGTCGATGATGACCGGTCCCGATTCCGTTACCGGATCCGAATATTTTTACGTTGCTTGCATGGATACTCGGAATGATTACGGAATCGTTAGTTCGATTCCGACTCCAAAAATTAGTTCTATGAGGATTGGTTTTGGCCAATTGGTTGTTGTTCTGTTGGAATTTGGTTGGTTGTCTGATTCCGGACTTGGATTTTGTTTCTGTTGTGTTTGGAAGCTGTTCTGTGAAGAATGGGTTTCTTGTGCTAGAAAAAGGTTCTGGTAGAATTTCCTTTATATATATTATATATTATATATATATATATATCTATGGTTAATGTTGAATTGGGATTAGGTTCTATTAGAATTTGTTTTGCTAGAAATTGGTTCTGTTAACATAAAAGTTTTTTTTAATATAAATGTATATATGTATAGTGTTGGGATCATTGGACTAGTTCTGTGGCTCTTTATATATATATATATAATATATATATATATATAATTTTTTTTTGAAGCAATGGTAATTGTGGCGAACTTGCCTCCACTGTGGCTCGAACTCCTGACCACTTGGGCCACATGCATCTCTCTTAACCACTAGGCTAGAGGTCATTTGCTATATATATATATATATATATATATATATAATATATTATATATATAATATATATATATATGATTTAAAAGGAGAAATTATATTTTAATTATACTTTCAATATTGTGACTCATTTAAAATATATTTGTATATATATTATTGTTAATTTTCAGACCTGAGTACTACAAATATACTTTACATATTTTATTGGTTATTTAGATTGGCGTACTTTCAGTAAATTCGAGGCTTATCATATATCAGGAAGCCTGTTGTCAGATACTGACTTGAAAGATGGACATTCGTACTATCCAGATGGTAATTTCTTGGCGATGAACATGCTTTGAAAAGATGTTCGGTACTGAAGGATGCTCGAACTTTTGTTGATGGTGAAGAAGTTACTTTATTGAATGGGCTGAGAGTTGGTCTATGATAGAAGCAGACTTAAGATGTCCTATCCGGACCATATCTCCAGAATGTGGGGGTAAGAAGGTGGAGGAATTTGAGGTCTGTGCAGAGACAGACTGTCAGGAAACTGCTCAGGCGATTGAACTAAAGTACGAATCTTCTTGAGAGGTTTGCAGAATCATAGGGTTGGATAAGAAAAGTGATTACTTTTCTATGTTTGGTGCTAAAAGAATTGAGAAAAAAGAAAGTGATTTCCAATGGAAGAAAAATTAGAAAAAAATGACTTCATCAATAGAAATAAGGAATCACTTTCCTACTTTGAAATATTCACTTTTTTTCAAATTTGTTAGCATTCCAAACATTAAAAGAAAATTACATAATTTTTTTTCATTTTTTAAATTAAAAAAAAGCTAAAAATGATTTTCTTTTCCATTCCTTCTGCTGTGAACCAAACGAGGCCTAAAAAGTTTTCTTTCTGTTTCACCAATTTTTTTCCTACTTCTTCATTCTCTAAATTTGTCTGTCCTGGTTAGGCCCACTACCTCCAATAATTCACTACAAAAATAATATAATTTACCGACTGATTTTACCGACGGCAGTCAAAATGTCGCAATTTAGCGACGGAATACCGACTAACTAGCGACTGATTTATTATGATAATTACAGTATAACTAAATGCCTCTAAATTCGTCGGTAGTGAGTCGTTAAAGGACTAGCGACGCATTAGCGACGGAAAATTTCGTCGCAGAGCTGCTGTAAAAGTTAGACACAACATTTCTTTTCCCATTCTCAAATTTTTACCACTAAAAATTTTCAACCCAATTTCTTCCCTCCTCCGTTCCCCTCTCCTCCTTCGACCTCCTCCACCTGCGACCACCTGCTCCTCCTCCTCGGCGACCTCCCCTCGACTCCCTCCTCCTCGGCGACCTCCCCCTTTGTTCCCCGTCCTCCTCCTTCCGACCCTCTCCTCTCCGCCCCCTTTACAGCCCCCCCCCGTTCCCCTCTCCTCCCCTGACCCCCTCTGTCACGACCCGCACCCGGAGTAAGGGCACAAGTGCGAGACAACGTCTCAGCCTACGTTGTAGAAACGACGTAGAATGCTGTCTTGGTCTACTATCTAACAACAGTTATAATATCAAAACCTGTCGAGAACGGTCAACTCCAAATGGAGGATAAGCAATGACAATATAATATACTCAATCACAAACTCTAAGAAGATAGATGATACCGAAAGATAAAGACAACAGATATGAAATTATCAACCAGAATATTCGACACAGAAATAATACATTTTAGAGTCAACAATCTCTAATATAAATACTAAAATAATAACAAGCCAAAATGTAACCTGGAGACAAAGTCCAGTACCAAACTCTAGCTAAGCTATACTAATGCCTCATCAGCGGGAGCTAACCCCTGCTGAACTAGGGTCTCCAAGTCTAGGCCAACTACGTCATGAGGACCGTAGTAGGTAGGACACTCGTCCTCACCATAATCTGTAAAATTTGTTAACATATCCAGTCAGGATGGAACGAGCACAAATTTTAAATAACAGTTATAGTTAGACGATATTGAAAATGTAGCAGTAAATAGAGAGAATCTACAAGGTAAAATAATGAGTACATGAATCATGGTGAGGCATATCAAGACTGTAAATGAATGTAAGAGTAGGAAACCAGTGTATATCATATACAGGAATCAGGAACTACTATCTATGTGAGTTTAGTATTAGTTTCAACATGTGATCGATTTGGGTATTGCACAGGTGGAAAAAGGGCAGTCATACGTGAAGTGTATGACTAACACTCACGGGAGGATAGCACAGGAGGTAAAAGTGATCACATATCTACGCTAAGTACCCCCATCCCCGACCAGTAAAGTGGATCCAGTAATGACATGTCATGGCACATGATTCTCTGAGGAGGTAGCTAGCCTTCGCATGAATCATATCTATACAATGCACAAAAAAAGGACTTGCACAGGGTGTACTAAGAGTATAGATAACATCTCATGACAGAATCCAGACAAATACCAATCCGTGTGAACAATGTGTCAAGAGAACAAGGATATCTACACTAAATACTAGAAACAAAGACGATATCATAAAACAATATTATCAGATAATGTACTCGTCGAGATCCGATGGAAATATGTCAACTGTGTAATCTGGCTCAGAGTGAAATCATAGACCTAAAGATGAGATATCATGAGTTAATTAGGGTTTAACAGTGTATGACATAAATTTTAGTATATGTTATGCAATCTAGGTCAAACTCAGTCATACTAAGTCACACCAAGCCAAACTAAGTCACACTAGGTCAATTTAAGTCAATCTAAGTCAAAAAGGTCAAACTAAGTCAATCTAAGTCAACTCTGGTCAACACTCTAGTCAAACTGGGTCAACTCGAGTCAAACTACAAGTCTAACCAACAAGTCATATAGGGTAAACCACTCTAGGCCTATATACAATATAGGTACAATACATACATGCATATTTATTATTCATTATTGCAAACATAGATACTTGCATATCATTCATTCATATCCCATATACATACATACTTCAGTTCATGCATTATATTCATTTACATATCATTAAGTTGCATACATATACTTATTTTCATTACATACATGTCATTCATGCATATTACATACTTACTAGCATCTATATATTTATAAATTGTATACGACATGTAAAAATAGAAGAGGAAAAAAAGGGGGAAAACTGAAATAGAAAGGAAAGGGAAGGAAAATGTAAGAAAAATGGAAAACAGTGGACAATACATGCTTGCATCATATATTCTACATTACCATACATGCTATCATTATATTGCATTACATTATGTATACATTATGCATTCATTTCTATCATTACATGTATACCTTGCATTCATATCTAGCATTATTATATACTTTCATGCATACATTGTATATCATTCTTTCATTCATGCATTTATGCATTGCTTACATATTACATTGATTGCATTCCTACATGCTTGCCTTCAACCATATATATACATTAATGTAAAGAGGATACATATCATATATATATATATCATTTCATTCATCTGACATCGCATGCATTACATACTCTACATTCATTTAATATCCATACTACATAGGCTCATAGGTTACACAAAATGCCTATGTCGTATAGTCGCTCTTCTACTTAAAACCAATACTGTAGCAATTTGGCCTTCACTAAATTCTAGGATTAAAATATGTCGTAGCCCTTTGTGTTAGCTTTCCGAAACTTCAAACGGATCGCATTTTCGTATATGGTAGCTTCCAGAATCGCGAAAACACCGAAACGCGTTCGTCTTTCGGACAGCTGACACTCAATAGTTTTACAGAAAGTTCTAGAATGTATTTTACCTATTAATATATATATTTGGAAAGCTAATTTTGAACGGTTCTTTTAAAAAAAGGGAGATTAATCGGATATCTAAGGTAAAAGTTATGACATTTCTAAGTTACTATGGCTACTAAAAACGTGGATGAATATTATGACGAATTTGGGTTGTTGGACAAAAGAAACACATCTCACTCTCCACACCACTCAAGACACACATCAAACCACGCTCCCCTCTCCTCTAACACAAGCACACTACTAACAACATATCCACACACATCTAAATATATGAAATATATCTAACATACTATTATATATACAAAACAGTCTATTATATAAAGACACTAAAATGACAAGTTGAGGCTAAATATGACATGTGACTAAAACACTTTTCTAACCATGAGTATCCAAATGAAACTCATTCTAACCATCCTAACTAACATCAATCCATCCTCTAACATGTCTAAAACTTAAATTAAAATACAACTAACCTATTAGACATAAACCAAACACATGAGGTGTCCTAATTTGAGATCTAATAAGTAGGACACAAGACACAATTCTAACTTGCTTTAGAGAGCTCCAAATGGCCTCAAACTTGAATCTAAAGGGGGTACATGCATGGGGGTGGATCCTATGGATTCAAAACTAACTAATATGCATAGAAAATCAATTTAGAGGGTTGGTTTTACCTATTGGGAGTGGGATCCCAATGATACCCTCATTTTAGAAAAGTGGTGGTTACACCTTCCGACCCCCTACTCCTTTCCCCCCTCCTCTCCGCCCCTCAACTTCCCTCCGACCCGCCTCTCCGCCCCTCCTACATCACCCCTCCCTCTTTCTGCCCCCTCTACATCCCCCCTTCTCGCCCTCTGCGCCCCCTCCTCGACCCCCACTCCCCCTCTCCGGCCCCCTCTACAGCCCCCCTCCTCGGTGCTCCGGTCAGACCCCCTCTCTGCGTGCCCCCTCCTCATCTTCGATAAATCCCCTTTTTACATATTTTTTTAGAGTCTTTATATTTTCAATTTTGGACAAGATTAAAGATACATATGTAAACATTAGCTATGGTTTTGGACACGGAACAAACACAATAGAGATATGGTTTTGGAATCATGGGAATAGCTAGGGTTTTAGGCTTTTGTAAATTATTCAAAATTCATGAAATTGGAATTGGATATCTGATACAGATATGATACAGCCGATACAAATCCGATAAGGTTGATACCAATCTTATACGGCCAATACCAATCCTATACGGCCAATACCATACGGCTGATACCTATCGAATATGACGATACCAATTCGATAATGCCAATACCAATCCGATACGGCCGATACCGAACCGATAGGCCGATACTAATCCGACACGATCGATACCGAACCGATAGGCCGATACTAATCCAATACGGTCGATACTAATAAGAACCAATTTTGATACCGATACTCATAGGAATGGTCGATATTACCGATTTTGATATACATACTTATAGGATTAATGGTCTGATACCAATTTTGAGACGTGAGTGGATATACAACATATATGGTCGTGCTTGATTGTTACAATTATGTATATTAAATTTTACTTGTATTTACAAATATATATGGTACTTGGTGCAGAATTGGTTTAAACAATGAATCGATACTTAGTTAACCGTTCGTGGATGTACAATCGACGACATGAGAGTAAGATTGGTTTGACGGAGGATTTCAAGGCGGGCGTCGAGGAATTTCTGAGATATGCCAGTAGCCAACCTTATATCATGGACGGAAGGCTCATAAAGTGTCCTTGTGTCAATCGTCGTAATATACCATTCAGAGAGGTAGATCTCGTGAGAGAGCACCTCTACAAGAAGAGTTTTGTACCAAACTACAACGAGTGGACGGCTCAAGGAGAACCTTTGGTTCCACAATATCAGTCCTCCTTCAATACGGAGGTGGGAGACCCCACTCTTGGAGACCACTTCCAATATCGGCATCAAAACTTGACACGTGAGTTGGTATTTGATGCGGCTTGTGCCGGTCCAAGTTTTGATCCGGAGGATCCGAATCCTGTTACAAAGGAGTTCTATGATATGTTCAACCATGCTGATACTCTGTTATATCCGGGTTATGATTCTCATTCTGTCCTGTCAGTGGTGATACGGTTGTTGAACCTCAAGTCTGATTTTAACTTGCCACAAGAATGCTACGATCAGATAATTCAGTTTGTTAGAGAGTTGCTGCCAAAAGGAGCACATGATTTGCTAGAAAACTTTTACAAGTCGAAGATGATGGTACAAAAACTCGGATTAGGCTACGAAAAGATAGATTGTTGTTGAAACGGCTGCACATTGTACTACAAGGAGAACAATGATAAAGACAAATGTATTTTCTGTCACGAGGACCGATACAAGCCCACTCGGGGCAAAGATTATTTGTATCATTACATCATTTTTTATTTCTTTCAGATTTACATATGGTGGACGAGGCCGTATACGTCGACTTCGAGGATCTGGGTCGACCCGTCCTCCTACTCATGCTCCTCCTAATACTCCGGCTGCAGATCACAGAGGAGTTAGCGAGGACGATTTGGTTGATGAGGAGGATGGCTTAGCTCCGCCGTTCACTCGTTCTTCAGTCAACGGAGCTAGCCCTGATATTCCTTCAGCATATACTTCTACCGGTGCTGGTGCCCCATCTTCTACGCCTGAGACTACACCTGTCGCTCCTACTGCGACGAACCCATATCCTAGCCTTTTGGTCGATCGTGGAGTGTATATACGTCGACCAGGATTTGCAGACCCTCCTACTCTGCCAGAGCGGCCAGCCAATATCACTCGTACCGAGCTGTGGGCCGATAGAATGACGTAAGTATACTAGTGTTAGTAGACATTTATTCATACTCTATTTATTATCTAATCGTACATTGTTTTGTTTATTCCAGGTTCTTTTCGGTCCAGGCTGGTAGAGATTTGGGGGAGTTGATGCCTCGACAATTCCATGGTCCCTATCTGAACTTCGGGGACATCCCAGTTGATAGACGATTCATTTGGCTCGAGATGCTTGAGGTATGTCTAAATAATATCGTCTTTGTTTACAAAATTTCTTATATTGGCTCATTTATTTTTATTTGTCATTATTTGCAAAAATCGTACTGGTGGCCGGCGCATAGAGATCAGGCAATCCGGAAGTGCTACAAGTTCGTTGCCAGCAAGAGGTTGAAAGATATGGTCAACGACCAGAAGGCGTTGTTTACACTAAGTAGTGATCGACGCAAGGAGTTGTTAAAGGAGAAATTCTGGGAGGAGATGAAGAAGAAGATGGACACTCGGCCTATAAGGCCAACTGTGAGAAGGCAAAGGCTGCCCGTGCTAAGGGTGGTCACCACACGGGTGGATCCATCCCAATTACAGAGCATTATCGACGGCTGGTGAGTATTCTTATTTGTTATTTCTTTAATTATTTAAGTTTACTGTTTAGTTATAAATTGATGTTTAATTGTCACAGTGTGCGGAGGTCGCCAAGGCAGGCGGAGATCCGAATGTCGTGGACTTCCCTAAAGTTTTCGAGCGTACCATAAGCGAAAGAAGGATGGAAAGCTCGTAGATGATCGGACGGCCAAAGCCTATGTAAGTTTTTTGAGTCCTATATCTAATTACATTTCTTCTTCGTCTTTACGTACTTAACTATATTTAGTTTACCGAAATAGTTAGTCTGAACTCTAATATGAATATTAACTCTAAATCATAACCCTAAGTTGCATTATAAATCAAAAAATAGTTTAAGAGACATATGAGAACGTAACCATAACAATACTTATAAAATACCAATATTAACTCTAAATCTATTCACCTATATAAATATAGGAGACTTATGAGACTTTAGAGAGTCGAATCAGTGAGGGAGGGACTGCCGAGGGGGGAGCTGGGACTAGTCAGCCACCATCACTGGCTGTGAGGAACGACTTGTGGATACAAGCCGTAGGTAGAAGAAAAGGGGGCAGCGTATACGGTACCGGATCGTTGGCATCCCAGCCGCCCGTTTATTCTAGAGCTCCTCTATCTCCATCACCTCCATCTCCACCTCCACAGACCGACGATACTGCCGACGCCTACACGTTGCAGCAGATTACACAGAGTCTGATGACCCTCCAGGATCATGTGGGGCAGATGAGTGGAGCTCTGATCACAGCAGGTCTGATGCCTGCCCCTACTGCACCGGCTCCTGCTTCGACCACAGCGCCTCCGCCAACGACTGCTCTGTTAGCCCAATGATTGTATTATATTTTTGAATATGGTTAATATGTTAAGTTTAGCATTTCATTATTACTAATCTTCATACTATCACTATAGCATTTTCACTTATACTTATATCTTTGGTGATATGTGCCCATTGGTTTACATCTTAGTGATATGAGCTTATCTATCTTAAATTTAATTGGGTTGCCAAAATCAAAACTATGTTTTTGATTGTGGTCATTCAATTAAGTTTAATCATTATGATATCACTAACATTTATGCCATCACCTTAGCACTTATACTTAAACTTTGCATAGTCCTAATGTACTTTAATTTATCATACTTGCTACTATGTATATTGCTTTGTCGTCTAACATGTACATGCAGAAAAGCAATAAGCAAGATCAATGTGGATATATGCAATGAAGAAATCATGGGGGCCAAAGACGACGGATCCCACAAGATTTCTCTGAACCACCCGACGACATCTCTAGAGCCACGCACCGGGGGTTCCGCTGCCCGGTCAGCGGACGGGGGTCGAGGGGGCAGCGCCCCTCGTCGGGGGTTCGGGGGCGAAGCCCCGAAAGGTATTCAGTTTTTATAAACTGGATATCTTTGGACAGCTGCCGCCAAGGGAAAAAGCCAGCACCTATCAAAGGAAGAAGCCAAGCCGTGCCATCATTATTTCAAGACTCTGAAGAAGCCTGCACCTGCCTAAGTATATCTGGAGTCTGTAATGAGTCTTAGGAATAATTGTAAACACAAGAAATGGATGACAAAATCGAAAGCTAGGGTAGAAATAAGCCTAGGATCGTTTTCTGCTGAAAAACGGCATACCGACGGTATACCGATTTTTGTTCACAGAAAGTTTCTGTCTACAAAACCGGCATACCGACGGCATACCGGTCCATATCGACGGTATACCGATTAAGTAATGTTCAAATTCCAACGGTCGAATTCTGAGCAATAAATGATCCCAATGGCTATATTTCTAGCCGTTGCATTCCAGACCGGTATACCGTCGGTATGCCGGATCATACCGGCGGTATGCCGGTTCGTGGACTGAAAAGTTGCCTTGAGCTCTTTTCAATGCTTTGGTTATAAATAGCCTTGAACCCCTTCATTCAAGGTTGATGCTTTGAGCCTAAAAATTCCTAAACCACCAAAGCTTATCCACATACAACTCTACAAGCTTTCATTTGCCATCCACAAATTGTGTTAGAGTTATTGAGTTGAAAAGTGAGATCTTCATCCTATTGTATAAAGAGATCAAAACTATATTGTGAAAGGTTGAAGTTGGAGAGTCTTCGTATCCAAACTCTCGGTTGAAGTTGGAGAGTCTTCGTATCCAAACTCTCGGTTGAAGTTGGGGAGTCTTCGTATCCAAACTCTCGATTGAAGTCGGAGAGCTCTTCGGATTAAAGCTCTTGTGTAAGAAGTTGGCGAGTTCTTCGGATCCAAACTCGTGTGTAACTATTTGCTCAAATAGTGGATTAAAGCCGGAGAGAGTTGGACTGGACTGCCTCTTAGGAGGATACCAGGATACATCGGGTGTCGGTATTGTGTTTGCTTTTCTCTTGCACTTATATTTTTAAATTGCCAATTAGCTTGTGCTAAGTGTTGATTAGTTAGCTTGACCCTATTCACCCCCCCTCTAGGGTTCCAACAATTGGTATCAGAGCAAGGACTCTATTGTTAGGCTTAACATCCTTAGAGTAGATCCTTGTTATTTTTCTATGGCAACCTATTCCTCATCCTCCGATAAAGAGGGTTTTATTTCTAGTAGCATAGACAATCATGTTTCTTCTAAATGCAAGAAATGCTCTAAGTGGAAAGCCATGGCTAAACAATCCTTAGAGATTCTTGACAACCTTCATTCTACAAATGAAGAACTTTCTGAAAAGGTTATTCATTTAGAAGAAGCAATGAGTTTTTGAGAAATGAAAACAATGTTTTATTATCTAGACTTGATTCTCAAAACTCATCTTGTGTTTCTTTAAAGAGTTTGAATGAGGCTTTAATTTTGAAAATCAAATCTCTTTCCTCATCAATAGAAGATCTTAATAGGCAAACACATGAGCTTAATCATTTGCATGATTCTTCTATTGACACTTTAAAGAAACAAAATGATGCTTTTATCTCTAGAATTGCTTTATTTGAAAAAGAGAATAATGCTTTAAATGCTAAAATTGATTCTCTTACTTGTATGCATGATGATTTGTTATTAGAACATAATATTCTTAAAACCAAATCTTCTCATGCTCATTCTAGAGATATTCATCATTCTAGTATGTCACATGTTCATAACCATGCTCATTCTGATACATGTGCACACACTAGTATTAGGTGCTTCTATTGCTCTCGCATTGGACACATGAGCTTAACTTGTCCTATTCGTAGGAGCTTTTCTACCAATGCTAGAGTAAATAGTATATGGGTCCCTAAAGCTAACAAATGTGGATCCAAGTTTATTTGGATACCAAAGTCTTCGCCTAATGTTGTAGGTGGAGCTTCTTATATCGGGACATAGCACCGAGGAGCGTGTTGGTGGTTGCAAAGCTCAAAGGACATCTTCCAAGCAATTGTACCAACAAGCGTGGCCACTAGAGCCACTTTGGTAACATGCTAAGCGATTCTCTTTAAATTGTTTATATTAGTAGAATCTAGCATGTTTCTCTTGATGTTTTGCTACTAGCTCACATTGATATCCTTAGTTGCTTATTGTATAAATAATGTGAGATATAATACTAGCATGCTTAGTTAATTCTCTTATATTTCTTTTATCTAGCATGACTAGTTACTTAGCTTAAATGATTAGTTCACACTATGTAGTTTATCACTCATTTTCTATTAAGTGTGACACATTTGATTTATGCATGCTTGTTGTTCTTAATCTCTTATAAAGCTTGCATATCACTCTAGTCCATAGGAGCTTGATTTTGATTTGAGTTAATATGATTTTAACTCTCCGTCTTTAAAGTTTTTGAAATAGTTACTTCTTGCCGGTTTGTATTTATATGTGCATTTACTTTAAATCGGTATTTGTGAATATATATATGTTTAGCACAAGCTTCTTATCACTTGACAAGTATACACTTATACTTCTTTTTAATCTTGTGCTTACATAATATATTCATTGATTCTCATACTTTATCTTGATTATCTTCTTGAGAATCAATTATGTCTTTGCCTAATATAGTTATTTATACATGCTTTTGAATTTGTGTGATTCTCAAATATTCATTAAGGATACATGACTATATTCATTAAAATTTTCATTTACTTATAGTTCATGTATCTCTTATATTGATATCTATTTTTGTTTAAATACCTTTATGTAGGCATATGAGTTAAGCTAAAGTTTATATTAACTTGAAGAGTATTTATTCATACTTGTTACTTCTAGACTCGTGCTTAACTCATACTCTAGCTATTGATTCTTTTGATCAAATTTGTGTATCTCTTTTTGAATCAATATGCTTCTTCCTTAAAGCTTTCTTTTAATGATGTCTTTTTAGCTTTTTGGTTGACTTTAGGGATACATGCTCTTAATTGATTTTTGATCTTTTCGTGTATGCCTATTCGTGATATATATAGTTTCATATATATAAATGATTCCTAGCTTTTGATATTTATTTGTTTTATATCTTTAAGTTGGGATGGTGAGAGAAAATATTTGTTTATGTATTGCACTTGACTATTTATGGAATTTCTTTTAAGAATCACAAGATTTTGTGTTTTGTCTTGTTTTTATAATTAACCTCCATTTTTAGCACATTTTCAAATCTATATCATCTATATATTCTATTGTGCACTATAAAGTTTTTGAAATTGATTTTTACTATCCTTAGCATTTAGCTTTCTTGATCTTAATGATCTTTCTTTGCTCATTCCTTGGGTTATGCTTCTTTTGAATTATTGTTGCCCAATGATATTTTTGTAGCACATGAGAATACTTGTAATTGTTACATCATATTTCTCATGAATTTAGCTACTATGGTTTGAGCTTTTGTGTTGAGATTTTTCCACTTCTAGAGAATACGCTTTTTAATGTGGCTATAGTATTTTGCATTCTCTAGATTGATCTATCATTTCATTATCTTGGGTTAATCTCAATACTTGGCAAAGAGATTTATTTTATTGTGTTTTCATAAACATCTCTTTTGTCCTTTACTTGATAAGAGTCTAATTCATTTATTTATCATCTTATGCTCTTATCCTTGCTTAGTAAAGAGTCTCTAAATCATTTTGATCATTCAAAATGTATTCCCTTAATTGTGAACTCTATGCTTAAGCAAGTATTTTTTTTGTTAGTGACTTAAGAATTAATGAGCACATTTATCTTGTTAATGGCTTCTCTCATTAATCTTATTTGGATTATATAGTTTGCTTATTTGTGATATATTATTAAGCTATATAATTTTGGCTCACTTTCACACATCTAGCTATATTCCTATACTTCAATCTATATATGATATGCTAGTTTACAAAAACAAGATTTGTGATATGCTTAATCTCTAAAACTAGTTTTACAAATTCTTTATTAAATCTTGTTTTCTCTTAGAGGTTTGTGATTCCTTGTTTTAACTCTCGTCCATAACTAGTCATTAGCAAGTCTCTCTTAAATTTCTCTCACTTTTTGAGTCATTTTTATCGTATTATCATTTACATCTCTTCTTTATTATGTTTGTAATTATTTAAATGAGATTGACTCTTTCCCATGTTAATGTGTGAGTTTTTTTTGGACTTGTGATTTTCTCTTGATGAGATTCATTAGATCATATTTATTCATTTGTTTCCTTTATGAATGATCCTAATGATTGAGTAGTCCTAAACTATCTAATTTTGTAAATGTCAAGTTAATTTATTACTCTACTTTGACTACTCATGGTTTATCACATATGACCTTTGCTATTTGAACTTTATTGTCTTTCATTTAGAAGTAGCAAAGTTTGGATATTATCCGGTTGATGGGTACATATGCGATAAAACATATCTAATCCATGCAAAGCAATAAATTGGTTGATTATTTCTTAATTAGATAATCATGGACATGATGTTTGAGTTTTATTTTTATTTTATTTTTGAGCTATATTATGTCTATCATCATGATTGTTCTTAATTGACTTTATTCTTTTTCATGATGACATTTTCTCAAAGGATTACATACATTGATCTATCATATTTAAATATGAGATTCTTCTATATAGACTAATGTATGCCATCTTTTGATTATATGTGCTTTATTGGAATATTCTTTTGATTTCTCATCTTTAGTGGCTATATTGGTTATCTCTTCTTGACTAAAGATGATATTTTTCGTCTTTTGACGATATTGTAGCCTTATATGCATCGAGCAAGGGGAGAAATCCATAGTTGATTTACCCCTAGATCTTGTAGTTTTCTATTTTATGCTATAAGTGCTTTGGAACTAGATACGCATATTTTGAGGGGGAGCAAATTAATTGATTCAATTCATTTATACCCTTAAATATGTCGTATACCTAGTTCATCATGGACCCATACCTTCTTCTTTTTCATATCTTAGTGAATGAGGTCATGATACTTTTATTTGTGAAGGGTTTATGAGAGTGTATGTGATTGTCCTTATTATCTTATCTCTCTATTTCATATGGGTTAAATATGTCATCTTGCTAATATTAACTTTCAGATTTATCTTGATGAATATTATGCTTTCGTTGATTTGGCTTTTCTTTCATGCTTAATTGATTTGGCTTTCCTTGTTGAGGACTTATCCAAAATTATGATTTTTATCTACTTTGGTAGTACTTTGAGGGGGAGCATTCAAGTCGACTGAATTTCTCTTCTCAAGTATTTTCTCCTTTACCTTCATGTTTATCTAAAGGGTATTCATATAGCATGATAAGGTAATTGAGTTCAAATGTATGAACTTGGATAAGCATATAGATCTTGCAAATAATGAGATTACTTTATATCAATTGCATATTTTACATTGATCATTCTTTTATTTTGTTCCACTATTTATTGTGGACAATTATGATTATTAATGGTTTCTTTGATCAAATTTCAAGTTTACATCTTTTCAATTGGTATCAAGTTTATTTAATTTCATATCTCAATTGGTATCTATTAGTTGCAATTATCTATTCCTCATGGCTTTTGTTTGAAATCCTTTATTTCATAGTTCTCTTCCAAAACGGAGCAATATTTCATATCCTATTGTGTTTTGGATTTATTCCTTGGATTTCAAGTTGGTAAACTACTTATTTCTTGTTTTTCAAATACTTTTAGTTTTACCAACCATATTGTGTTTTGACAAGCAATTTTTTATTTAGTACTCTACATTTGGTGTGTAGTTTTATACACTTGTCTTTACACACTTCTCTATTGTTTTTCATTAGTATATCTTGATCATGATTGTTATAAGTTTCCCATGCTCTGATTTCTATGCTTGAGATTGATTTCATTTCATCTCTAAGTACGGGGGAGCCTATTTTGATCATGTCAAAGGGGGAGAAGTAAGTTTAAGTATGCTTTTATAAGTAATCTAAGCAGTATGCTTTTAGTGATATTGCTTATGTCTTTTGTATATTAGTGATACATGCATCTATTGTGTCCATACTAAACTTAACCGATTTGCCATAATCAAAAAGGGGGAGATTGTTAGCCCAATGATTGTATTATTTTTGAATATGGTTAATATGTTAAGTTTAGCATTTATTATCACTAATCTTCATACTATCACTATAGCATTTCACTTATACTTATATCTTTGGTGATATGTGCCCATTGGTTTACATCTTAGTGATATGAGCTTATCTATCTTAAATTTAATTGGGTTGCCAAAATCAAAACTATGTTTTTGATTGTGGTCATTCAATTAAGTTTAATCATTATGATATCACTAACATTTATGCCATCACCTTAGCACTTATACTTAAACTTTGCATAGTCCTAATGTACTTTAATTATCATACTTGCTACTATGTATATTGCTTTGTTCGTCTAACATGTACATGCAGAAAAGCAATAAGCAAGATCAATGTGGATATGCAATGAAGAAATCATGGTGGGCCAAAGACGACGGATCCCACAAGATTTCTCTGAACCACCCGACGACATCTCTAGAGCCACGCACCGGGGGTTCCGCTGCCCGGTCAGCGGACGGGGGTCGAGGGGGCAGCGCCCCTCGTGGGGTTCGGGGGCGAAGCCCCCGAAAGGTATTCAGTTTTTACAAACTGGATATCTTTGGACAGCTGCCGCCAAGGGAAAAAGCCAGCACCTATCAAAGGAAGAAGCCAAGCCGTGCCATCATCATTTCAAGACTCTGAAGAAGCCTGCACCTGCCTAAGTATATCTGGAGTCTGTAATGAGTCTTAGGAATAATTATAAACTCAAGAAATGGATGGCAAAATCGAAAGCTAGGGTAGAAATAAGCCTAGGATCGTTTTCTGCTGAAAAACGGCATACCGACGGTATACCGGTGTATACCGACGGTATACCGGTTTTTGTTCACAGAAAGTTTCTGTCTACAAAACCGGCATACCGACGGCATACCGGTCCATACCGACGGTATACCGATTCAGTAATGTTCAAATTCCAACGGTCGAATTCTGAGCAATAAATGATCCCAACGGCTATATTTCTAGCCGTTGCATTCCAGACCGGTATACCGCCGGTATGCCGGATCATATCGACGGTATGCCGGTTCGTGGACTGAAAAGTTGTCTTGAGCTCTTTTCAATGCTTTGGTTATAAATAGCCTTGAACCCCTTCATTCAAGGTTGATGCTTTGAGCCTAAAAATTCCTAAACCACCAAAGCTTATCCACATACAACTCTACAAAGCTTTCATTTGCCATCCACAAATTGTGTTAGAGTTATTGAGTTGAAAAGTGAGATCTTCATCCTATTGTATAAGGAGATCAAAATCTATTGTGAAAGGTTGAAGTTGGAGAGTCTTCGTATCCAAACTCTCGGTTGAAGTTGGAGAGTCTTCGTATCCAAACTCTCGGTTGAAGTTGGGGAGTCTTCGTATCCAAACTCTCGGTTGAAGTCGGAGAGCTTTTCGGATTAAAGCTCTTGTGTAAGAAGTTGGCGAGTTCTTCGGATCCAAACTCGTGTGTAACTATTTGCTCAAATAGTGGATTAAAGCCGGAGAGAGTTCCGGGACTGGACTGCCTCTTAGGAGGATACCAGGATACATCGGGTGTCGGTATTGTGTTTGCTTCTTCTCTTGCACTTATATTTTTAAATTGCCAATTAGCTTGTGCTAAGTGCTTGATTAGTTAGCTTGACCCTATTCACCCCCCTCTAGGGTTCCAACATGCTCCTCCAACCACAGCGCCTACTACACCGGCTCCTCCTCCGACCACAGTGCCTCTTGTCCTACCGTCGACTCTTCCAGACGTCGTTCCTGCCCAGGACGTACAACGGATCCTTACTTTGGTCATAGGGCAGTTATACTCATGCGGACGGACGGTTATGCCTCCGCTACCTCCTCTACCTCCACCACCATCAGTTTGGGTTTTGTTTATTCTTTGGTTGTATTTGACGATGAGTTTGTATGAACTTTAGGGGTTTGATCGATATTTGTGTATGTACAATATTGTGACTATTGGACTATATTGTGACTGTTGGACGTGAGTGTATGTCACGTCCCAGAACCAGAATACTGGAGAGGGAGCAGACATAGCCAGCTACGTATATGAAATGGATTCCATCTCGCTATACGGTCACGGCTGTCTAGATACATGAGGGTTTACTTACAAGCCAACAGTCTCTTAAGGTCATGAACAAGCCTAGTGTCTCAATCACAAGCAAGTAAGTAAAGTCACAAGATGTATGATCATATATATACAATAATAAGGCGTCCCAAATATTACATATTCAGCTGATCATGAAGCTAGTCGTTACAAAATGTTAGGACTAGCAAGAGTTTAGTCATACATGATCAACCCTAGGATCTGTCAATCATGTTACAGCCCGTAGGCAGACAGTAAGTAAATGCAATCGAGCTAAACAGGTGCTCATCGGCTAAACGCCTTAAAAGAATATTTTACAATAAAGTGGAAGATCAAAATAACCCACTCGTTGCCCTGGTTACGCCTGGTCGCCACCATCGGGCTGGAAAGTCGGTAGATCCTCTGGAGCTGCTCCGAAATCTGGCCATACAAAACCAGCTGGGTCAGACCCCAGAAAGAGCAAGTGCCACAAAGAAAGCTTCACTTAGGAACTAAAACAAGCAACTAGCACAATAATAGTAAATAAGACGGAGTTTAAGAAAAGCATCATAGGGTGATATACGATGAGATAACCATAGAACTATTCAGATAGCCAGGTTACAACCCGTAAACCAAACAAGGACCGGGGTTGTAACCCTTCGTCTGAACCGAACTTAGAATTCTCACCATTTATCAGTAAAATAAATACAGGCATTCAGGTCATGCAGTAATCTGGAACAGAATCAGGACAAGACTAGACTGGTTAGACTCCATCCAATCATTTCACGGCCAAGCAAGATTTATGGCTTGATACTTTAACTAACTAGGGTTATCACAGGCCTAGTTACTAGTAAGATGCAGTGAGATTATTCCACAGCCACAAGCCCTGCAGACCATCCAGGTTACCCAGGTCGAAAGATTAGGGTTGAATTCAGGTGGGTACTGTAGAAGTATAGAATTTCACAAACAGAAAGCCCATGCGCCAGATACTACATGCGCCAGAACTCAGACGAAGAACTTCACAGCAAAGTCAATAAGTATAGACATTTGAAGAAGGACTTTTTATTTATATATAAAAGTCTATTACATGTCTAGAAAAGGTTGTACAAAGGAGAATTTCTACAAAAGAAAGATCCTAAGTCTACAGCCAGCGGCCAGCATGCGTCTCCAGATAGGCGCAGCATCACTATGCGCCACCAGTGAGGCGCAGCAGATATCATGCACCTCCATCCAGGCGCATCCCATCATCTATTCAGCAGCTCAGTTATGTGCATCCCTTCAGCCAAATTCTTCCAGCCAGGCTCACCTGGCCGAGCAGAGCCCAGTTATGTGCCGCTTTCCAACCAGGCTCGCCCGATAAATGCTTCGATACACAAAGCATTTAACCCTCTGGCTGGAACCAAGGAAGAGAAGAGCACCGCAAATGCTGTGGCCAGGGGAGGCTTCGAAAGAGCCTCCAAAGCCGAAGGAAGACCGTGATCAAAACCGCGGCTAAAGCCTAGCACCGTCATTCCGATCTACGGCTCTTCCGGAATAACGGGGACAAGGCCCGAGCATCCCTATCTTTGGATGCAACAGGCACCTTCCGCCTGCCTCGGAAGCCCTCGACTCCGTCTTTTGGATGTAACAGTCACCTTCAAGTGCATCGAAGACAACACAGCGTTCATCTTCACCCTCGGGAGCACTTCGTCAACAGAATGCACCCGCATGTTCAAGTTCATGTTGGAAGTACGTGAGGGAATGAGAAGCAAATTCTCTCCATGCCACTATTTATAGGCCGGGCAAATCAAACCCACGCGCCAAGTGGATGGCCCTCCGAATTCCGTGCAATGAATTTACATTAAATGGATGAACCGGACGCCTCGAATTCAGCCAAACGGCTATTTATGGCACTCGAAGAGCGAGACAGCCGCATCATTAAAAGACATGTCCGATGCGCCAACCAGACAGCGCATCACACGGACGCGCCCTTCGGCATCAGGCGCACACAGACGCGTCTTACAATACTCGGCGCATTACAGAAGGTGCGCCCCTACACATCTCCATACCGAGTGGAACGCCAACCGACGCGCCACTCAGCTGTCCATCGAACGTCACCAACATTAAATGTTGAACTGACAGAGTTGGCAGCACGCCTCCCAAAGTCTGAACAGTTGACAGCTTTTCAGAAAACGAAGCGTCGGCAACGTCAGCATCATCATGACTTTTTTCGACGGCTACTGCCACGTGGCCACTCCACCATCAGCATGCGCCTCTACGGCCATGCGTCCAAATCAGCATGCGCCTCTACGGCCATGCGTCCAAATCAGCATGCGCCTCAAAAGCCATGCGCCTCAGACTGCTCTCTGATCTCGAAAGACAGAAGGAAAGTCACCTGCATGCGCCTCAAAAGCCATGCTCCCCAAATGGTTTGTAACTCCTAAAGGTTATGAGCCGCAGCCTCCTCCTGCGCCCAATCCAAGGCGCAGCCCACCAGATCACTTCTCTCCACCAAATCCGAGATCTTCGAACCATGAGTCGACGACACGTGTCTTTTGACTCAACTCATCCAAGATTTCAGCAACGGAAAGATCTTCTCTCTGCTACGTGCCGGCTCACAACAGCAGTATGAAGAGTTCTCCCCCTCGATCAGGGCGCAGCATCCGTGCGCCTCCATCAGCAACCTCCACGTGGCATCCCCACACCGGCGCATCCTGCATGCGCGCATGAGCAGCCAGCCTGCAAAACTATAAATAGAAGGGTCATCTCCTTCACACACAGACGGAGACTCAGAACACACAAGACTCAAAAAGAATCCACAACAGAGAATCACCGAGAGGCAGTTCTAGACACTCAACGTCTTCCTCCTCTCAGCAAGCTCCAGCACCCAGAGCAATCAACACCTTCCGAGAACCGATAACCGCCGTTAGCCGGTCAACGGAGTCAACGCATTACCACTCGCTCCATTGGCACTAAGGACCCAGCTTAAACAAAAGTGTACTCCTAGGACTACATCTAAGTCCTATTTGTATCACTGTTCTGTTTGTATTAAGATTTCAATCAAAACAATTTTAATGGCAAACAAGCTGGCGACCCTGCTGGGGACTTCTTTCTCCTCTACCGAGAAAGTTGTGTCACAGGCCGACGACGTGAAGGTGGGCTCCTCCCACAAGACGCTGGTAGTGCGCCTCAATCAACAGGCGTACGAGGAGTTCATTTCTGAAGGAAGTGCGAGTCCTTCGAAGCGGCTGTCGAAGCGAAGAAGACCCGTGCAGTCTGGGTGCGCAAAGTCGACGCCTCGGGCACCACCGTTGAAGGGGATGCGCCCGTCCAGCCTTCCCTTCCTGCTGACGTCCTCAGCAGTCAAGGTGCGCCCGCTGATGCAGCGCATCTCTCGGGGAAGCGTGTGGCTGACCACGCTCCCCAGCCATCTTCCTCTCAGGCGAGGAAGATACGTCGACGGAGCAGGGGCGCAGCCAATGCCCCACGTATTACTTCTGATGCGCCACAAAGAGCCTCTGTCTTTGACAGACACTCGCTGTAACGGCGAGGAGAATTTGGATGCTGAGTACTATGCGCACCAGCGGGCTGGTACGAAAAAATCTAAGGCGGCACGGGCCATGCCACAAACATGCTATGCCAGCAGCCGGCCAGAGGCACGCGCTTACGATCACGCGCGCTGCCGATGGCAAGCTGTACAAGGTTGACTCAAGTGCTTCTGCACCAACAACGAGTCGACCTTCAAAGTCCTCATCTCGCTTGGGCGCATTCACTGTGTACAACCAAGCCGAGAGAGGCAAACTCAGTGGTCTTGAACTCCCGCGCCTCCTCTGGTGTGCGTTTGAGGTCCGTTCAAGTCACTTCAAATGCTGTGGTTCCCCCACTACTGATCGTGATGCCTGCTTGGTATTAGATCAGGGGGCGCAGCACTCACCCGACCACCCCGGCGCTTGGCCCTGTCATGCGCCTGAGAGGGGTGTGAGGGTAGCACTCTCCTCCAACGACTGCGCAACGTGATCACTCACAAGCGCCGGTCAGGAGAGTTGACCAACAAGCACGATGCGCCTCTCACGGGGCACACTTGTGCAGTGGTCACCATCAACTGCTGCTGCAAGACGGCAGTACCGCCAAAGCAGTCGGTCTTCCAACGGCTACAATCATCGATACCCCTCCGACATTGGGACGAAGGTGTCAGCAGAAGAGGAGCTAAAGGTTGCTTCATGCAACGTGATCTCCAACTCCTCATCTGTCCGGAAGACGACTGCCAATTCCTCGTCTTATCCAAAAGCCAGTCGAGGAAAACCAAGGCAGCTGTCGACCTCTGGAGTGTTCGAAGGCACTCGGTCGAGGAAGAAGTTCTTGGAGGAAGCTGGGGGTAGCCAGACCCTTGTCGAGCCTCCTTCCGAAGATGAAGATGTCCAAAGCACAGCTGCGGCGGATCTTCACAAGGCGAAGATGGCCTCCCTGAAGCCCCTCAAAATGACGATGTCCTCCAGGACACCGCCGGGGGTAGTGCTGGAAACGAAGAGGCCCTTCAAGACAGAGCTGAGGGCAGTCAGGTCCTTGCAGATGCGCCTGTCGAAGACGAACTCCAGAATGTGGCTGGGGGTGGCCAAACACCAGGAGAAGTGACCCCCACATGAGAGCGAGGCTGAGAGCGAAGCCTCAACTAATCCATCCACTTTCGGCCGTGTCATGACAGTATACATGACCGGGGGTGATCTTGAGACTGATGCGCCGCCACAGGACATTGTCCAGCGCATAGACTCGCTAGAGGGAGGACTCAAAACCCTCTCTGCCTCAATGCAAGCACTGACTCAAGCAGTGTTTGAGATGCGGTCGGCCTTGATCAGGACACCTTCAAATGGTCCGACCCAGGAGTCAATGGAGAGTCGAGTGTGCCCCTCCAACGGACACCCTCAGACACAGAAGCACCCGGACGTCGGAGCCCTCAAACGCTCCACTCCAGGTGGTACCTCCTTCCCCGACTCCTAGCTCCACGGAGGATGTGGTCGAAATGATCAAAGATCTGCGGGAGCGCTTCGAGTCCAAGAACAGGCAGGAGGAGCGCCAGAAGATGGGCATTCCCCAGCCTTATCCCCTTGAGTGGAACAAGGTGGTTTATCCCCCAAAGTATAAACCACAAACACTCACGCCGTATGACGGAAGGACTCTCCACGACGGTACCTGACGTACTTCCAGTCGCAGACAGGGCATCTTCCGAAGGAGGACGCCTCCTCACCAGCATCTTTGTTGGGGCCCTGAAAGGGGTGGCGTATGACCGGTACTGCAGCCTCCCGATAATTCCATATCGTCCTTGACGACCTGACACGCCTCTTCTCGACCGCTTCTACGACGGTGGGAAGGACATGACGATGGCGTCTCTCATTGAGATACGCCAGAAGGACAAGGAAACGGTTCGGGCATTCATCGAACGCTTCCGTCAGGCCTGCAGGCTACCTCCAGGCATGCCAGAACATGCGCTCTCTTGCAGTATGAACATGCTGCCTGCAGTAAAGCTTGGCTTAACTCTACTCCCCTCCCGACTGGAGCTCCCTAATCATCGAAGCTGAAGCTGCAGAGAAGAAGGCGGCCAATGCACGTCTTTGGGTGTTAGCTTCCCCGCCTTTGACGATAAGGGGAAAAAAGTCCGCAATCAACAACTCCGGACGAGAAACAAAGGGGAAACAGGCATTGACTGTTAATGCCTCGAAGGGCGCATCTGCGCCTACTCAAAAGCCTCCACTGGCACCGAGACCCAAGGAGGTTATTCATTCAATGATGACGACACCCTGCAACTCTTTGAGATACTGAAGCAGGGTGACAAGATCAAGCTTCCGGACCGAAGCGGCCCGATGAAGTCGGGAAAGTGGACAACCCGAGGTACTGTCACTACCATCGGTTTTCAGGACACCGACTAAGGACTGCTACGTCCTCAAAAATTACATCCAGCGCATGTCAATGCGGATGTAATCTCCGTCGACTACGAAGAGAAGACGGTGTCAGCTAATGTGGTGTCACTTCAGTTCGGCACCTTGCCGCCGACTACCACACAAGATGGCGTTGTCCCCATCCCTAAGGCGACAATGGAGGTGGTGAACTTGCCACCCACCCGTGACAATGTGAGTAGACTTGTCCCACTCACCACATCTCGAGGAGAGGTCCTCTGGGTTCACCCCGACCTCGTCTCCGAGGTAACTCAACCGGAGGTACGCCCTACCTCCAAAGCAAAAGGCAGGAAGATCAAGTCTTGCCGCACGGTCTCTTCTTCAACGGAAGAGGCGCTTCCTGTGCAGACGCGTGCACAACATAACTCCCAGCCCGGTGAAGCTGCCGCCGAAGTGGTGCCTCCTGGCACCATCCCTGAGGAGGGTCCATCCAAGCCCTCAGCAGCCAATAAACAAAAGCAAGTGGAGGCCCGTTTCGACAGACCTCTGCGCAAAGAAAATGCTTCGGGGCTAGCCAAGCCCCACAATTTTGACATTCTGGCACAACTGGCCAGTACTCCTGCACGCTTGTCTTTGTTCGAGCTCCTGCGTCTCTCCAAGGACTCCCGAGAAGCTCTCTGCGAAGCTCTGAAGGATGCCGAATCCTTTCTCAGTCAAGTCAAGCAGCCTGAAGACCTCCCAACTACTTGTGCACACTGTCATTGTGCGGATGAAGTTATCCCAAACATAACCTTCACCCAACAAGACATGCTGCTCAAGCATCACCGACATAACCGACCGTTACACAGGGTACATCGGTTCGGTAAAGGTGAGCAGGATTCAGATCGATCCGGGGTCTTCCCTAAGCATCATTCCAAAGGCGCTGCTATCAAAGCTGGGGATCCCAATGTACCGGCTGGCGCCCTCCAATACGACCATCAGTGGCTTCAACGCTAGCAAGAGCGAGCCACTGGGCAAGATCCGGCTGAAGTGTCACATCGGCAGCCTCAAAACTGAGGTGACTTGTTATGTGGTAGATGCCGAGGTCAACTACAACATCTTACTCGGACGACCATGGTTACATGAGTACATGGTGGTGCCCTCCACGCTCCACCAATACATGAAATATGTATCCACCAACGGCGTCATCCGGACGGAGTTTGCAGATATCGATCCCTTCAAAGGGATTGAGGCCTACTTCACCGATTCCGACTTGTACAAGCCCATTGACGAGGAGGAAGCCAATGACGCTGATGATGAGGCAGAGACGGCAACAGAGCCGGACATGGAGCCTGAGACGACTCCCGACGCCCCTTGAAAATTCGTCTGAAGGAGAAACCGCCCCAGAAGGCGCCTTCAATGAGCATCAAGCTATCAGGAAAAGCGTGGCTCGCGAAGCTCCCCTGAAGATACGCCTCAAGGGAAAGCCACCTCAAACAGCGGCTCCCCTGGTGGTAAAATTACAAGGGAAGGCGCCACTCATCGGAGGCGCAACCGAGGCACCTCTCAAGGTGCGTCTTAAAGACAAGCCGCCGCAGTCATCCAAGATGCCGGAGAGGGCTCACATAACCCTCTTAGATCCTAAAGTCAGAGCGATGGAGGACTCTCCTGATCCGGCCCCAGTGCTTACAGATGAGGAGCTTGGCGAATACATCTCCGCTGATGTAGACGCACCCTCCTTCGACAATGTAATCCCACGGGATAAAATCTCGTACTTTATCAATAATAGAGTGTCTTTCAATTATTGTCTTCCATACTGGAATGCCATGTATACATTAGACAACGCTCTACGGTCGTTGCAAACACAAGTAACGACCGTCTACCATAATCAAATAGTCCCGTCTCAAGGAGTCTTCATAGTCCCTCCACGGAGCGAGACCAAGGCACCATCATCTCGGGCAAAATCGAGCATCGTCGGGACCTCCCGTCAATCGAGCCCGAACCTGATACCGGCAGAGTACAAGTCTATCGGTACACAGATGCGGCTAAGCACATCATCCAAAAGATGGGCTACGACCTGAAAAGCAACAAAGGCTTAAACTACGGCAAGGGTCGGCATCTCCTGTCCGGCTTTCGATGCCCAATGGAAAGCCACAGGATTACTATAATCGGACTCGACGGGGGTTAGGCTATGTCACGCCGCCATCAACTCCAGAGAGTTCAGACGCAGAAGACATAGAACATTCCCATCGTCTGAAGCATCGACGTGGGATTCCGATACCAGTATCGGATCAGTCTTCAGGAAAGTGCTGTCAGCTAACATGACATCGGTGCAACCTCAGAAAGATGAAGGCGAAGACCAACCGCCGGAACCCTTCGAAGAGGAACCCTGGGCTCAGCACCTAGGAGAACAATGGGAGTCTCGTTTGAGTTACGAGAACCTCCCACGGAAGACGAAGTCGAGCAGATCGACCTCGGGGATGGGTCTTCTTCTAAACCATCTTCATCAGCAAAAGCTTGGAAGGAGAAGACCGAGAATCTTTAGTCCAACTGGCTAAGAGTATATGACGTCTTCGCTTGGAGCTACGAAGACATGCCGGGTCTCGATCCACAGATCGCGATGCATAGGTTGAACATCTTACCAGATGTCAAACCTATCAAACAACAACAGCGACGCTTCCGCCTGGACATCATGAACGCCATCGATCAGGAGGTGGACAAGCTCTTAACCAGTGGCTTCATCCGTGAGGAACAACACCCGGACTGGGTAGCCAACGTCGTCCCTATCACCAAGAAGAACGGGAAGATGAGTCTGTATCGACTTCAGGGATCTCAACTTGCTTGCCGAAGGATGAATTCCCGCTCCCAATCACGATGTAATGATCGACACATATGGCTTTGAACGCATGTCTTTCATGGACGGGTATTCAGGCTACAATCAAATCAAGATGTCCCCGATGACGCAAAACACACGTCATTCAGGACTCCGAAAGGTGTTTTCTGCTACACAGTAATGCCCTTCGGCTGAAGAATGCCGGTGCAACATACCAACGAGCGATGAGTACCATCTTCCGTCAACATCTTCGCAAGACAGTTGAGTGCTATGTTGACGACATCGCAGTCAAGAGCCGCCTCAAAAGAGATCACCTACAGGACCTGAAGACGGTTCGATCTCATGCGGGCACATCAACTCAAAATGAACCCCGCTAAATCCTTCCTGGGGGTTTCTAGCGGCAAATTCTTGGGCTTGTCATCACGGCAAAGGCATTCATGTCGATCCCGAGAAGACTAAAGCCATCCTCAACATGGACCCTCCGAAGAACCTTCGAGAACTTCGGGGCTTACAGGGACGTTGGCATACATCCGGAGGTTCATAGCAAACCTCTCTGGTAAATGTCAACCCTTTACTCAGCTCATGAAGAAGGGAGTCTCTTACGTCTAGACAGAGGAGTGCCAAAAGGCTTTCGACGACATCAAGGCTTACTTGACAAGCCCGCCAGTCCTAGTAGCACCTGCGGCAAACCCTTCCTCCTCTACGTCCGTGCCATGGATCATTCCCTCGACGCTTTACTCGCTCAAAACAGCGATGCATGCTACGAGCAAGCAATCTACTATCTCAGTCGAACACTCATCGGGGCCGAACACCGGTACAACCCCGTTGAAAAGGAGTGCTTGGCTTTGGTGTTGCCATTCAGAAGACTCCATTACGTCTCGGGCCAGACAATTCACGTCATCTTCGAGTCAATCCACTCAGAGTTCTCATGACGAAGCCAGGATCATTAAACTCCCGGCTGGCTACATGGGCGATCCTACTAACGCCATACAACATGGTGTTGTCCCGCAGAAGGCGGTCAAGGGTCAGGCTCTGGCTGACTTTTAGCTGCACCCCACCAGAGTCTTCAAAACTCTATGAAGATATCCGGATGAAGTCCAAGAATCAAACGTCACTGAAGGAAGCCCCGTTTGGCGGATGTTCTTCGATGGCGCTTCAAGAACGGGCCCCAACGGCCAAATCATCGCAGGAGGGGGGTAGTCTTGGTCTCCCCGATCAGCTGGTCATCCAGCGGCATACTCTCTTTCGAAGCCGTGCTCCAATAATGTTGCTGAGTACAACGCACTCGTCATGGGACTCCAGCTAGCACAACAGCTGGGGGTGGATAATCTGGAAGCCTACGGCGACTCGAAACTCGTCGTAAACCAGATTCGGGGGCAATACGAGGTTCGCCATGAAGATTTGATCCCTACCATGAAGTTGCATTGAACATCATTTCAACCTTCACTGGGTTCTTCATCGAACATGTATCCGTCTACAAAACTTGGAGGCTGACGCCCTGGCTGGCCTCGCAGCCTCATTGGCGCGCCCCTTGGGACTCAACACTATGTCACGGTAACTGGCCGAGACTTGATTTGTCCCAGGAAACAACCTATGTTTGCAAATGGCTCACGCCATGCCGACAAACACTGATGTTAATGTCCGAGATTGGAGATTCCCGTTCATCGACTTCGCCGTCTACGGAATCATTCCGGAAGACCGAAGGAAGCCGTCTCAGTCAGGAGACGCTCTTTCGATTCTACTACGATACAGCCACTAAAATGTGTACCGATGCTCCTTCGACGGGCTCTCCTGCGATGCCTGTCTAACGAAGAAGCGGCCGAAGTTCTTCGAGAAGTCACGAGGAACTTGCGGAGCTCACCAACCGGGTCCTAAGTTGTAAGATCGACTGCGACGTATGGGCTACTACTGGCCAACCATGGTTGCCGACGCAGTAGAATATGCTAAGAAGTGCCATGCATGCCAACTTCATGCAGACTTCATACATACACCGTCTGAGCCGCTACATCCTACAGTCGCCTCCTGGCCCTTCGAAGCCTGGGGCATGGACATTGTAGGGCCAATCACCCCTCCTTCATCGAGAGGACACCGCTTCATCCTGGCCATCACCGCCGCCTACAATCCGGCAGCAAACGGATTGGCCGAGGCGTTCAACAAAACTATCGTCAGGCTACTCAAAAGGTCGTGTCATCCAACAAACGCGACTGGGACGAAAAGCTTGGCGAATGCCTTTGGGCCTACCGCACAACGGTACGGACCCAACAGGCAACACTCCCTTCTCCCTGGTCTACGGGAGCGAAGCAGTACTGCCTCTCGAGAAACAGATACCTTCGCTCCGCGTGGCAATCACAAACGATCTCACAGAAGAAGACAATCAACGTCGTCGTCTGCGGGAACTGGAGGCACTTGACGAAAAGCGTCTCCTAGCTCAACAACGCATCGAACTTTACCAAGCCCGTATATCACAGGCTTTCAACAAGAAGGTCAAGCAAAGAACTTTCCAAGTTGGCGACCTGGTTTTAGCAGTCAGAAGGCCAATGGTGTTAACTCATAAGACACCAGGGAAGTTCGAGCCCAAATGGGAGGGACCCTTCATCATTGAGACGGTATACTCAAACGGCGCTTACCGGCTCGCCAAACCCAATGGGGACTTGTTCATGATGCCCATCAACGGCAAGTTCCTAAAGAAGTACTATTCTTGACATCTTCTAAGACATGTATTTCCCCAAACAACCTCTTTTCACAAAATCAAACGCTTCCGGAACCCAGCTGTTCCGTGGCATCCTTCCGTAGAAAGATAACCACGTCCACATTACCTCTGAGTTGTCTCTCTACATCCTACAAAGCGGAACCTTACATTTCGTAAGCTTACGCTATCCTTCATGTTTACCACGTCCACATTACCTCTGAGTAAACATCCCGTACAAACAACTCCTGTGTTGTTGTACATTGATCGCAGAACTTCCATGTCCACATCACCTCTGAGTTGTTCAGCGTATCCTCCAGGATCACTCCTACCACGTCCATAATACCTCTGAGTAGGAAGATTCTATCATTTGAACCTAATGATTGCCATGTCCACATTACCTCTGAGCAAACATGTTGGTTCCTTCAAACTTATTATCTGTACATAAAAACCAAGGTGCGCAAAAGATAATAGGTCCACACAAATCATTAAGTTCATGATATCAAAAATGAACACATCACAAAAAAGATTGTTTATTTCTTTATTTTCTAGAAAAGAGAGAGTACAGAAATACGCTATTCCCCCCAGCAAGAGTTGCAAAAACACATAGAAAGAAGAGAAGCTACAGTCCCCGATCCTCTCCAGGATGGGATGAGAGCTCTCTGACTCGACGTCTCAGGTCGGCAGTGCGAGTTTCCACAGTCGCCTGGACTCGCAGCTCGGCTTCTTGACGCATTAATCCGACAGCCTCAGCGGAAGTTTTACTCTCATACTTCTCATCAAGCTGTCTTCGCTGCTGAGCCAAAGCAAGGGTCCGCTGAGTAAGAGTCGCTTCCTCCTGCTTGAATGCCACGTGTTCAGCCAGGACACGATCAGCTTCTAGTTGAAGTTGGGCCCGCTGGTCTTCAAGACGGCGCATCTGAGCATCAACCTCTGCGATGTTAGCGTCCACCGCAGCCCGCTTCTCCGTCGTCTTCTCCATAGATTGAGACAACTGCTCCGCCGCAGCCTCAGTCCCAGCCACTTCACGCTCCCAACTGCTCACATCGGCCCGATGGAAAGCCTCGATTTCAGCAATCAACTTCCCTATCTCTGCATCTATCAAGACAGAGAGGTCATTTCGTTGGATGCGCTGCAGTTCCGTGAGCCGCTCGTCCAGCTCAATCACCGAAACCTCCAGAATTTTGGCCATATGGTCATGGCCTTGGTGAATGCGGATCAGCTCGATACAAGGCATTGCCAAAGCTTTTGCTGTCGCAAAGCTCCTCTTGCCATCCATCACTGCAGATACTCCTTTCTCCAGCATTTTGTACACTCCCTCGACGAGGAACTTCACATACTCGTCGGCATCCGCCAGCACCTGCGGCGTCATAGCAGGAGTTGGGGGAGCTACTACAGTTTGCGGACCGGAGGAAGATCCGCCAACCTCGATCTGAGAGGTTTGAACCTCGGCAGCAATAGGCTCTTCATCAACAGGGGCCAGACTGCTAGCCCGAGGAGCCGAAGGAACAGAAGGAGCCGGCACATGCGTCGTGATAATACCCCAAATGGAAGGAGCAACAGAGGGTTCCACACCCTTACCCTTCTCAAGCCCGGAGAAATCACCGACGTCAACGGCCACCTCTTCTACCCCCGACGTTCTATCTGCATCAGCTACCTCCCCCGGCAAAACGGGGAGATCAACATTTATCTCCTGGCCAGCCCCGGGAGACAAGACCGGCAGAAGGGTCTCATCCTTCTCAAGTCCCTCTACAGGGACAGAATCTGTCGCTACCGCCTGATCGGTAGCCATCTCTATGTCCATGGTTGAAGCCAAGGAAGGATTTGGCAATGATTCAGCCGACTTCCCTTCATCATGACCAGGAGGGGAATCAACCCTCTCCTCTATCCTCATTGCTTCTGCTGCCCCCACAACAGACTCCTGCAGCTCCGGAGCGATGTCATCGGAAGATGATGAACTCCATTCCTCTTCATCACCAGGAAGCTGCGCACTTGCTAAACCTTCGATATGTGAAGCCTCCGCTGTGGCCTTCGTTACCTCGGAAGCTGCTGCACCCTCAGGGTCCCTCCTGACATAACCCGGGGATACTGGAACCTCCACGATGACAGTATCCTCCGGATCTTCCTCCATGAGAGACATCATTGTCGGCGGGATACGCACTCCAGGCGAGCTCGCCATCTCTTCTCGCCTACTCCCACCCGACTTTGGGGTACGAGATTTTCTTTTAGCGGCTCCTACAAAAGAAGATCAGGCCTAGTCAGTGGCGGAACCAAAATCAGATTTAGTAGGATGTCCTTACCTCTTCGGACGCCGAATCCGATGACACCGTCGGTAACGATGCCTTCTTCTGCTTCTTCGACATAAGAGATTCAGCCCCTGTATCTGCACATCGTTTCGATCGATCGCCAGAAGGTTCTGCTTGTGATGCGGAGGGGGCACTCTGTAGACCCACCCCTGACGGACGATGCGGCCGGGCCTTCACTGGCGTATCCCCAGTCGCTGCTACCTGGGTGCCTGCGATAAGGCTGGTCTCCCTGTCATATCCGGAGGGCGGGGCAGCCATAACACAGTAAAATTTGGCGGTCGAGTAAAGAATGGACGGCCGCGGATCGGGGACGGGCAACGTAAAACGAGCTCCGGTACATCCGGCATTATAGTAAAGCCAAGCTCGTGCACCATCCAACAAACTTCCAACATACCCCAGGGTATTACTGGGGTTATCCAACATCATCTGAGCATAACCAAATTGCCGCACAAAGCGGCTCGGCAAGTTTGGTTCCAGGTAGCACTGATTCCTGTTCCGGTACACCAGATGGGACGGCCGGATACTTTGCAACCAGCGGAATCCCCATTGAGGCAGAGTGGTGGTACCTTCGCCCAGGTCTCTTAAATTTTCGTTGGCCTTAAAACCCAAATAGATGGGACCAACTTTGGTGATCTCCCAACCCTGAAGACGGAAATAAAACCTTTCTACAAACCGGGACACCAGTATGCGACCAGCTCCTCCGATGGAAACGACGAAGGAATGCATCTCCAGCCATATAATCTCCTTCCGAGCCTGGGCTCATCACACTGGGATGATGCAAAATCAGCCATTCCATCAAATAATGAAACGGCAGTTCAGCGCACGGGAAGTTATTGTTTCAGCCTCTGTCATGAATCACATTTCCAGCAAACTCTCTCAAACCTCGCTGCAGGTTACATACCATTGCGGGGAGAAGAGCCAAACGCCGGCCGAAAACCAGCTTCACGGCTGGCAGGATTAAGTTTCGGATCATCCTCTCTACGGCACCGGATCCGCCCGCGAACACGTAATCCCGGAGCCATATCATCAGGTAGGATGCCAACACCGCCTTGGGTGACATCCGATAAGCAAGATGCCAGAAGCAGCTGTAGGAGCGTGCATCTGACTGCTGGTCCTCATTTCCTCGGGGATTTTTCTCCCCTAACCTGCTCATTTCGGACAACACTTCGCTACGAGAGAGCGCCGGTGGAGTGGAAAATTGTGAGGGATCCTTCTTGTCTTGTTTAAAGACATAATCTCTCCAAGCGGTCACATGAGGCTGCGTCCCGTTCCTATCCCGCCTCTGCATATTGTAATGATGACTCGCCACTTCCTTGAAGACGGCCGTCATCTCCTCAGCCCTGTCCCCCAGGACTTGAAATTCCTCATTGGTTGGAAAGTACTCTTCATAGGGTTCCGACCCCCAAGGGAGTTTAGACACCTCATACATCTCATGAAGTGTGAGCCCTAATTCTCCTACCGGAGTAAAGAAGGTCCCGGTATGGATATCAAACATCTCCAGGAGTGCGAGAAACATGTGCCTATTAAGGTTAACACCCGCCTGGGTAACACGGATCGCGGCAGTCAACCCGATCTCTCGGAGCTCAGTCCGAAACCGCGACAAGATCCAGAGCGTCAGTTTATCCCATTTGGAGACGTAATGGCACCAACCCTCCACCCGAAACTCTCCTGTCGGGTAGGAACGTTCCATCAAAAACATACGATGTGTAAAAGTCGAAGCACTATAAGCAAACGTATCAATGGGTACATCACTGTAGAGGCTCCCAGGACGTAAAGTCCGCCAAGTGTAAGAAGACCCAGACCGTACAACGGTCAAAACATCCCTTTGGTCGGAAGTAGAATCAATTTGGATGACACCAGTCACCGCTCCCCCTGAGAAGGGGTAAGCTCCCAAGACATTCTCCTCTGGGAAACAAGGCGACAAAAGGACGTCAAAGGCCACTGACGTTCAAGTTGTTTAACAGTCATATGCACTCCATTCGCAGTAAAGAACCAGTCCTCCTTGACCTTCAGTATTGACGAGTCAGTAGAAGTGAGACGGTCTCCAAACAGGAACTCAGGCTTCAGGAAGGTCACTTTATCAGATGTGGAGGGTTTAATAACTCCACGCTCCATCATCCGTTTGAGGAACCAATACTGCTGTTCACGGATTAGGGTCATTCTCTCAGGAGGCTGATCCAGCATAAGAGCATCTTGAGCAGGGTTTATCACTTCCTCGTTATGCTCTACTCCCATTTGGTTGAAGGCAGCCTCCAAGAAAACTTCACTCAAAAGCGGGATTGCCATCGACACTAGTAAAAGATCAGAAAAAGTCAGAAGAGAACACACAAATGTGTCTAAAGGAGAAAACTGCGACGCATCATCAGGGTTTGAACCCATGCGCGTCAGCAGTATAGCCTTGGCGCATCTTCAGGGTTTGAACCCATGCGCGTCAGCAGTATAGCCTCGGCGCATCTTCAGGGTTTGAACCCATGCGCGTCAGCAGTATAGCCTCGGCGCATCTTCAGGGTTTGAACCCATGCGCGTCAGCAGTATAGCCTCGGCGCATCACCAGGGTTTAAACCCATGCGCGTCGGCGGGCAAAGACCGCGGCACATCATTAAAGACTCAAGGCCTATGTGCGTTGGCGTACGGACAATGAGACTTACCAACCACCTCCGGCCGAACTTCGACAGGCCGACAAGGAACGACAGCCGCCGCAACTTCCGCAGACTCCTTCGCTTTCTCCTTTCCCTTGCCGGCAGCACCGCGAGGAGTCTTGGGAGCCATTCTCTCGAGGAAGGAGAAGTTAGGGTTTTTGAAGAAGAAACTCTAAAGAAGCAGAGGCACAGAGAAGAAGAACCTTTTCTCTCTCCAACTCTTACCTATTTATAGGGCTTGGTCGCACGCGTGAACAGATGACGTGTGATTTCAGCCGTCGCCTCGGGTTCTGTTCAAGGATAGCAGCAAATAAAACCAAAAGATCATCATTAATCTTTTCGGTTACCGAGGCACCATCATCATTAACTGAGAAGAGTATGCGCCCGAACAGGCATGCGCCCAGAAATCATGCGCCCTGACCTCCATACTTCTTATTCAAAGTATTCCAAAACTTATTCAAAAGTTTTGAAAACTTTGAAGGGGGTCTTGTAGAAGCATGGAATTTCACAAACAGAAAGCCCATGCGCCAGACACTACATGCGCCAGAACTCAGACGAAGAACTTCACAGCAAAGTCAATAAGTATAGACATTTGAAGAAGGACTTTTTATTTATATATAAAAGTCTATTACATGTCTAGAAAAGGTTGTACAAAGGAGAATTTCTACAAAAAAAAGATCCTAAGTCTACAGCCAGCGGCCAGCATGCGTCTCCAGATAGGCGCAGCATCACTATGCGCCACCAGTGAGGCGCAGCAGATATCATGCGCCTCCATCCAGGCGCATCCCATCATCTATTCAGCAGCTCAGTTATGTGCATCCCTTCAGCCAAATTCTTCCAGCCAGGCTCACCTGGCCGAGCAGAGCCCAGTTATGTGCCGCTCTTCCAACCAGGCTCGCCCGATAAATGCTTCGATACACAAAGCATTTAACCCTCTGGCTGGAACCAAGGAAGAGAAGAGCACCGCAAATGCTGTGGCCAGGGAAGGCTTCGAAAGAGCGTCCAAAGCCGAAGGAAGACCGTGATCGAAACCGCGGCTAAAGCCTAGCACCGCCATTCCGATCTACGGCTCTTCCGGAATAACGGGGACAAGGCCCGAGCATCCCTATCTTTGGATGCAACAGGCACCTTCCGCCTGCCTCGGAAGCCCTCGACTCCGTCTTTTGGATGTAACAGTCACCTTCAAGTGCATCGAAGATAACACAGCGTCTCATCTTCACCCTCGGGAGCACTTCGTCAACAGAATGCACCCGCATGTTCAAGTTCATGTTGGAAGTACGTGAGGGAATGAGAAACAAATCTTCTCTCCATGCCACTATTTATAGGCCGGGCAAATCAAACCCACGCGCCAAGTGGATGGCCCTCCGAATTCCGTGCAATGAATTTACATTAAATGGATGAACCGGACGCCTCGAATTCAGCCAAACGGCTATTTATGGCACTTGAAGAGCGAGACAGCCGTATCATTAAAAGACATGTCCGATGCGCCAGCCAGACAGCGCATCACACGGACGTGCCCTTCGGCATCAGGCGCATCACACAGACGCACCTTACAATACTCGGCGCATTACAGAAGGTGCGCCCCCACACATCTCCATACCGAGTGGAACGCCAACCGACGCGCCCACTCAGCTGTCCATCGAACGTCACCAACATTAAATGCTAAACTGACAGAGTTGGCAGCACGCCTCCCAAAGTCTGAACAGTTGACAGCTTTTCAGAAAACGAAGCGTCGGCAACGTCAGCATCATCATGACTTTGTTTCGACGGCTACTGCCACGTGGCCACTCCACCATCAGCATGCGCCTCTACGGCCATGCGTCCAAATCAGCATGCGCCTCTACGGCCATGCGTCCAAATCAGCATGCGCCTCAAAAGCCATGCGCCTCAGACTGCTCTCTGATCCCGAAAGACAGAAGGAAAGTCGCCTACATGCGCCTCAAAAGCCATGCACCCCAAATGGTTTGTAACTCCTAAAGGTTATGAGCCGCAGCCTCCTTCTGCGCCCAATCCAAGGCGCAGCCCACCAGATCACTCCTCTCCACCAAATCCGAGATCTTCGAACCATGAGTCGACGACACGTGTCTTTTGACTCAACTCATCCAAGATTTCAGCAACGGAAAGATCTTCTCTCTGCTACGTGCCGGCTCACAACAGCAGTATGAAGAGTTCTTCCCCTCGATCAGGGCACAGCATCCGTGCGCCTCCATCAGCAACCTCCACGTGGCATCCCCACACCGGCGCATCCTACATGCGCGCATGAGCAGCCAGCCTGCAAAACTATAAATAGAAGGGTCATCTCCTTCACACACAGACGGAGACTCAGAACACACAAGACTCAAAAAGAATCCACAACAGAGAATCACCGAGAGGTAGTTCTAGACACTCAACGTCTTCCTCCTCTCAGCAAGCTCCAGCACCCAGAGCAATCAACACCTTCAGAGAACCGATAACCGCCGTTAGCCGGTCAACGGAGTCAACGCATTACCACTCGCTCCATTGGCACTAAGGACCCAGCTTAAACAAAAGTGTACTCCTAGGACTACATCTAAGTCCTATATTGTATCACTGTTCTGTTTGTATTAAGATTTCAATCAAAACAATTTTAATGGCAAACAGGTACATCGTCCAGGAAACGTATGTACCCTTAGGTAGCTTGAAGGATGCAACACATGACAGTGTGCTAGAAATGTGCCCTACTCGACGACAGGCTACAGATCCCAGGCGCGCCCAGGTAACGGGATTGCCTGTAGCTAGGAGATCTCTTTATGACTAATTTATTAATCTAGTTATTAGCCTTAGTCCATTTCAGTAGGTACTCCTGACCGTGGTACTCAGGAGTCCCCTCCTAGACATGATGGAAGACAGGACTGGATTATTTGTACAAGCATAATCGCCCATGGTGTCCAGGTATTTATACAGGTCATGTCATGTCAGGTAGCCGTCGTAACAGCTTATCAAGATATATCATGTCAGGTTATCAGGTCAAGAGTTCTTGTCAGGAGTGCGCCACGACGGGCCACTATCAGGTCATGTCATGTTTACTTGTCAGGAGTGCACCACGACGGGTCACTTTCATGTTCAGGTACATGTGCGAGGCATCATAGTACAAGCATTCAATCAGGAGACCCAAGTTGATCTGAGGTTACAAGACATGAGTTAACAGTAATAATCAAGTAATAAACATAGAATGCAGTCTATAGAAAGCCATGTGGCTCAGGCACATGCGGCCAAGGAGAGAATCCATGCGGTCGGACGGATACGGTTCCATGCGGCCAGGAATGACTCAGCCTATGCGGCCAAGAATATCAGCCCCCATACGGCCAGCAGGAAGAGAGGGCGCATGCGACTGAGAGCAAGTGGGACTGCATGCGGCTCAAGAAGTTGAGCCTCATACGGCAAGCAGGAAGCAGGTCTATGCGGCTAGCGGGACCATAAGGCACATGCGGCTCGGGGAAGAAGTTCTCATGCGGCCAGTGGGGATCGGCCCTTATGCGGCAAGAAGATCAAGAGTCTCATGCGGCTCAATCTGGTGGGC
Organism: Iris pallida; assembly: GCA_029216955.1. NCBI lineage: Eukaryota > Viridiplantae > Streptophyta > Magnoliopsida > Asparagales > Iridaceae > Iris > Iris pallida. Next base: position 44,817 of record JANAVB010014958.1, on the reverse strand, counting down.
GCACATGCGGCTGAGTGATCACGAGCATATGCGGCTGATGAGGAATACGAGCCTATGCGGCTGCAGGTAGACAGAGTCCATGCGGCTGAGAAGAAGGCCGAAGCCTATGCGGCTGAAAGACCCGTCGCATGAAGGTTCATGCGGTCAAGTGCTATCATGCGGCTGAGGGGGATTCATGCGGTCAAGAAAGGAAGTAGGCTTATGCGGCTAGATGAGTTCGGCTCTCATGCGGCTCAATATACTTCCAGTCATGCGGCTGAAGAGAACACTTGCCGCATGAAATATTCATGCGGTCAAGTCAAGCACAGTTCATCTTCTCCAAAATTTTGAGAAGAAGAACACCATGAGAGCCAAGTCCTCAACCTCCATAACTCCATCATCCGGAGCCCAAATCCGAACTTCCATAGGTCAAAATGGGGCAGAACAAGATCCTCTACCACATGGAACCATCAAAACTCAGAAATAACAAGGTTAAGTAGATCAAAACTCGAGAATTCTGAAAATAAAATAAACTTAGATATACAAGAATCTAGCCGTAGAAAGTGGAAATGCCAAGTATTAAAGTAAGTTAAAATGCTGTAAGGAAGAGAATAAAGCAATAAAATTTGAGTTCCTCCATGAAGCAAGTTGTACTTGCCTAGACCCCTCTCTTCCTCTCTCTGGTAGGTGAAGAAGTTAATGGAGTAAGGAAGAAGAGTAATGAAGAGAGAGAAGGAAGAATGGTTAATAAATGGTAGTGGTGGTGGTAGGTAGGGGGTTCACCCTTGGTCCATGATGAACCAAAGCAATCCCGAACCGAACCAAGCCAACCCGAACCAAGAATAAACCAAGCCATGAAGGAAACTAAGCAAGGAATCATGCAATACAAGATAATATACGTACATGTATTCCAAAAATACGTAATACGAACCACATGTATTACAGTATATATGTACTATTGTAAGTGTTGGATGAGGTTATGTATGCTCGGGTTTATTTTTTATATATTGGGGTTATATTTAATGTGGTATAAATATTGGGTTAATGAGTTTATGTATGACATCTCTATTCACAGGTTTGAGCAAAGCTGGAACAATTTAATGTGGTATAAATAAAATGTTTAGCGACTAACCAGCGACGGATTAGCGACGTAAATCTGAAAATTTTGCAGGCTAGCGACAAACCTACGACAGACTAGTGACGAAAATCTGGAAAAATTGCAGGTCAACGACGGATTAGCGACAAAAATATCCGTCGCTGAGCTTCTGTATGATACTAAAACCGTATCAGACGATGTCAGCGACAAAAATTTTCGTCGCTGACCTTCTGAAAAATTTGGTATTTTGGCTCAAAAAAACATGTCGGTAATCCGTCGCTAATATGTCGCTGTGATTGGCGACGTTTACAATTCGTTGCTAATCCGTCACTATCTTGCGTCGGTATTTCTGTCGGTAATCCATCGCTATAGCGACGGATTACCGACATATGTTCTATAGCGACGTTATGTTTATCGACGTCAATTATCCGTCGGTAAGCCGTCGGTAAACGTATTTAGCGACGAAATATACGTATTTAGCGACGGAATGGTCCGTCGCTAAATACCAATATTTTATTAGTGTAATTTGGTATAAGAGAAATAGGATATTCGTCGAGGCTTTGAATTAGGACAACATGGAAAACGTCGGAGGTAAAGGGGTATTATCCACCGTTGACCTACGCTATGTTAATGTACGATTTCAGAACCTTCATGCTGTGCTATCTGCTGAGTTAGATTTCATAAAATATAACTAATAAATTAACTAGATAGAACTATTACATGGTATAATCAGAGTCAGAACCGTCGTAGGAGTTGGAGTAGACTCCAGTCTATTTCAATTTATTTTTATTTTTTATCAAATTTTTTTTCAAAAAGATAACAAAAGATTGTAAAATAATATATAAGATAATAAGCTGGAATTTTGTTTGAAAAAGATATTGGTTTGAATTATCTACAAACCTTTATTAATAATACTTGTGCTTGTGCTTGTTCGTGTACTTACCCTAGCCGGTCACATATTCTAGTATGTATTTCAAAATAAATCACATGTCAGGATTCTTGTTTACATGTTCAGGTTCAGATTATGCATTTGCTTTCATGTTCATCATGTTCTCTTATATTTTACTTGTTCATCATGTTGTATTTGTTTTATTATTGTAGAATGTACTTTGCTCCGCTTCTGACTGGATATGTTGTAGGTGAATTTGAGACTATGGGCAGGAGTCTGAAAACCTTGTTGAACAGGATTGTACTATGACTCAGGACCTAGGAGTTGCTGATGACATCAAGATTTAGTTACATTTTGTATCATAGACTTTACTTTTCAGACTTTGTATCATTTTATTGTATTAAACTCTGGGAACGTTATAGATGCTGTGATTGAGATTTTGTTTTATCTGGTAAAGTTTTTAGATATTTAGTACAACTTACTACGTTGTGTCTACAACGTAGGCTGGACGAGTCCGACTCGTATCCGATTATTCGGGAGTGGGTCGTGACAAAGGACTCTCACCAACTGAAGGTGAAGTTAGCTCAGTTCAAGCCAAATCCTATGGGCGATGGGGCTTGCTTCAACTGGGGAAAGAAGGGCCACTTCAAGAAGGATTGCAGGGCCAAGCCCAAACCAAAATAACAGGTATGGCTAAACTTGGTTGTTTTGATTACTTAATTTGGTTGCTATTGTTACACAAGTTGAGTTATCTAGCGTGGTAGCTAACTAGTCGTCGGACACTAGTGCATCCAACCATGTGTGCTCTCGAAGGAGCTGTTCACCGAGGACGTGCCTTTTTCTGACAAAGGTCTCGATGGAGAACATATATCTAGCAGAAGATCTGAAAATCAAGAGAGTGGTTATGAAGTACCGACAAGGACATTGGAATGCGTATCGCACGTACCAAAGATTTTCAAAGATCTGATCTTAGGAAGTTTGTTGTCTGATACAGACTTGAAAAATGGACATTCGTACTATCCAAATGGCAATTTCTTGGCGAGAAACATGCTTCGAAAAGATGTTCGGTACTGAAGGGATGTTCGAACGTCTGCTGATGGCGATGAAGTTACTTCATTGAATGGACTGAGAGTTGGTCTATGATAGAAGCAGACTCAAGATATCCTATCTGGGCCATATCTCCAGAATGTACGTGGGTGTAAGGATGTGAAACCCAATTTTTGATTTGTAATTTATTATTATTATTATAATATTATTACTATTATTATTATATTATGGGTTCAAAATTAATTTCAAATTAATAATGTGGATTTTTGGTTGCTGACCTGACCAGAGCCTGGACCAGTTCGAACCCGCACCCTGATCCCGATTTCCTAACCCAATCTCTTCCTCTTAATTTCTGTTTATATATTTAATTTCTATTAATTATTATTATAAAAAAAAAATTTAAGCCCATGGCCTGGTCTCCCCGCGACCAGGCCTCCTCCCCAAATTTCCAGCACGAATTGTTCTCTCCTCCACACATGGGAAAACCCCTCCACGTTCTTAATCCCACGCTTCATACAACACCTCCACCACTCCCCATAACCATCACCAGCACAAGTCTTCTCTCCCCTTCCAAATTAAACCCCTTCCCCAACTCCCAGTACACTTTTTTCCCCTCTTCCCAACCATCACTTCTGAAACCCCCCCGAGTCTCCTCTTGGCCCGACTCCGGCGCCCATCCCGCCGGACCCCCTTTGCTCGACCGAGCCCTAGCGTCGCCCTCCAGCGCCTAGGCCAGCCCGAGTGGCCGACCCGCACCCCGCGAGTCCCCCGGCCCGCCTTCGGCACCCGCGCATGCGACCCCTTCCGGCGCCGAACCCGGCGACCCCTTGGCCGGCCGCCTCCCAGCACCCGTGCGGCCTTCTTCCGGTGCTGTCCAGCCGCGCACCTCCGGCGATCCGCCCCTGGCCGACGTCTCGACGACCCAGCCTCCGCTACTGTCGTTCCGTTCCCTGTCGGTTTCCGTTCTCGATCTAGTCTGCGGTTACGTAGCCGAACTCCGGCGAGGCGTGTCCTGAGTCCGAGGCAACCCTTCGGATTCCGTCAATTTGGGTAATTTCTGGTTAATCACAGTAGTGCGTCCCTCCCGTAATTGTCTGTGATGATTTTTGGTCCCCGATTCCTTTCCGGAAATTCGGATTCGGTTTACGTTATAGTTACGGAATTTTCGAAACTATTTTCTATGTTTGGTTCTGTGGGTTTACGTTTTTGATTTCGAAATTTCCGAATATTTTGGGTTAGGTCCTGTGTATTTTGTTCTCGGAATTCCCGAGATTAGCCTTGGAAGGTTCTGAGATTTTGGGTGAGTTTTTAGTTTTGGAGGACGCAGGACCTGAGGCCGACGAGTCGAACGCTTAGCTAGATTATCTGTTTCCAGATTTGTTGTTTTAGAATTTTGTTAGTTTGATTTCAGCATTCTTTTCAGTTCTTTTACATTCCAGTTGTACTTTTCTAATGTTGAATAAAGTTTTAAATTCCCGAATATTGAGTTGTGACAAATATTTAGATGTTGTTGTGATTACCTGCAATAGTGGATACAGCTTACTACCGCCGTCTCAACAACAGTGCAGGCTGGGCATGATCCGGTTTGACCCAATTATTTTGGATCGGGTCGTGACATATTTTAGTGGTGGCCAATGCATGTCCAACAACTTAGGAAAAACATACCTAGAAACAATTAGAACACTAGAACATTGATTTGTCACAACATAGGTCCGAATTATATACATAAATATTTTTGTTTGATTATAGACTGGTAGGATACCTTGCTTATGTTTGCATCCTAAACCTTCCAGAGAATGGCCATTGACAAGACCAATCCTGCTGGCGATGAGGTGTCATCTCCGGATCATACCCCATCTCCTCAACCAAGTCCAGGGTTTATTCCCTCGCAGCTGATTGACCGTCCCCATAATGCATCCAGTGAAGTTTTCACTACACTGGCGATTTCTACCTCTTCTCAAACTGAGCTGTATTTTCTTGGTGAAGTACCCATTCCTGTTGCTCCACCAGTACCAGCAAAGACCTCCCAAATGGTTGCCCTATTTCAAGAAATCTTGGAGTTCCAGAAGGCTCAAGCTGAAGCCCAGTAGGAACAGATGAATATCACGAGAGCAGTCATGAAGAACGTCAATGATGTAGTCTTAGCTATCTTAAACCAAGTTGGAGCGGAACCTCATCCTAGGAGGGATATTCCTGAATCTAGAAGATATTTGAGCCCTATCCGGCAGTCATATCGTAAGAAGCTATTGGTTTGTGACTACGGTAAAAAGCTTGGTCACCAAGCCAATATTTGTCGTAAGAGATTGGGGAAATGTTTGGCATGTGGATCTGCTGAACATCTGATAAAGGACTGTCCCTTATATTTCCATCAAACCAGAGCACATATCCCAGCAACACCTGTTAGGCCACAACCTAGGGACTCTCTTCCTATCCAGCAGACCTTGCCTCCTACAATAAGGCACGATGCAGACTCGAGGTTCATTGAAGATGAAGCAGTTGGAGACTGCTCATGCAAGAGCCAGAACCATGAAGAATAGTACCTAGGACTGCTGAATAGCATTATCTATTATTATAAGAAGTTGTAACAGGATGTCCTTAGATCAATCATGAGAGTTTTTGCTGTAATTCTCTACATGAATAAAATTCTTAGTTACACCTTTATGGTAGATGTCTTCCCTGATAGTCTTCCCGGATTACCCCCAGATCGAGACATAGAGTTCACCATTGACCTAGTCCCCGGCTCTCCCCTTATTTCTAAGGGATGCTACAGAGTCAACCGAAGGAGGCCAAGGAGATGAAGGACCAGATCAATGAACTGAAGGCTCTGGGATTCATTCGAGACGGAGCTTCACCCTGGGGAGTACCTGTCTTGTTTGTGCCCAAGAAAGACGGAACAGTACGGATGTGCATCGACTACCGGGCGCTGAACAATATCACCATCAAGAACAAGTACCCTCTGCCCGGATCGATGACCTATTTGATCAATTGAGCGGAGCCAAGGTGTTTTCGAAGATTGATCTTAGATCTGGCTACCACCAAATCAAGGTCAGGAAGGAGGATATCCCGAAAACGGCATTCAACACCAAGTATGGGCAATTTGAATTCTTGGTCATACCGTTTGGACTGACGAATGCTCCTGCGGTATTCATGAACCTCATGAACAAGGTCTTCCATGAATACCTGGATCAGTTTGTTGTTGTCTTCATCGATGACATACTGATCTACTCGAAGACTGAAGAAGAGCATGAAGAGCACCTGAGAAAAGTTCTGAGCACGTTGAGGAAGGAGAAGCTCTATGGTAAGTTATCCAAATACGAATTCTTTTTAGACAAAGTAGAATTTCTGGGCCATGTTGTCACATGAGAAGGAATTTTGGTGGATCCAAAGAAGATAGCTGCTATTGAGAAGTGGTCTACCCCAAGCTCAGTTGCTGAAATCAGGAGTTTCTTGGGCTTGGCTGGCTACTACCGAAAGTTCATGAAGGATTTTGCCAGAATTGCTGAGCCGATGACGAAGCTAACTCGAAAGAATGAAAAGTTCATCTGGATGAAAGATTGCCAGGCATCATTTGAGGAGCTGAAGAAGAGACTTACCACTGCGTCGATACTTGCGCTACCCGCAAGTACCGGCGGTTTCTCAATTTATAGTGATGCTTCCGGTAAGGGATTGGGCTGCGTTCTTCAACAACACGGAAAAGTAATTGCTTACGCATCTAGACAATTACGAACTTATGAGAAGAACTATCCCACACATGATTTGGAACTTGCAGCGGTGATATTTGCATCGAAGCTCTGGAAGCACTACCTTTATGGGGAGAGAGTGGAAATATTTACAGACCATAAAGTCTGAAATATATTTCACCCAGAAGGAGCTGAACATGAGACAAAGAAGATGGCTGGAGCTGATGAAGGATTTTGACATCGATCTACAGTACCACCGGGTATGGCTAATGTGGACGCAGATGCACTTAGTCGATACCCTATGGCGATGTTTTTGACCAAGGAGCGGCACCTGCTAGAGGACATCGAGAAGCTTGGACTGGAGATTATATTGCCTGGAAGGAAGGAGCTGGATGCTGATTCATTGTTGATGAAGTTACAAGTGAGCTCGAGTCTGATGGAAAAAATCAAGGAGACGCAGTTTGAGACACTTTGCAAACTTAGAGATCAAGTGTTGGCAGGAACACTTGAGGGTTTCTCAATCGCCAGCGATGGAGTACTGAAGAATGGTATGAGGCTCTGCGTAGCATCTGGCGAACTGAGGAACGAGCTGATGAAGGAAGCACACCAGTCGCAATATTTCATACATCCTGGAGCTAACAAGATGTATCGGGATATGCGTACCATTGTTTGGTGGTTTGGAATGAAGAAAGACGTGGCCAGGTATGTTGTTAGATGTTTAATTTGTCAATAAGTGAAGGCTAGCAGACAGAGACCCGCAGGACTTCTACAGCCACTGGACATTCCGGAGTGGAAGTGGAAGCACATCACAATGGACTTCGTGTCAGGACTGCCTCGTTCCCAAGGAGGGAAGGACGCCATTTGGGTTATAGTGGACCGACTGACAAAGTCAGCTCACTTTATCCCCTTCAAGTTGGTTTATCCACCGAGAAGTTGGCGGCACTATACATGCGACATATCTACCGGATTCATGGAGTACCGGTAAGCATTGTATCTGACCGAGACGCTCGTTTTACCTCTCACTCTTGGAAAAGTTTGCATGACAGCCTGGGGACACAATTGAAGTTCAGTACTGCCTATCACTCCCAGACAGATGGACAATAAGAGAGGACAATCCAGACGCCTGAAGACATGCTGAGATTTTGCGTCTTGGAGTTTGGAGGGTCTTGGGAAGATCATTTGCACTTGGTAGAGTTCTCTTACAACAACAGCTACCAAGCCAGCATTGGTATGACCCCATTTGAAGCTCTCTATAGACGTCATTGCCGTACACCACTTGCAAGGGACGAAGTAGAAGAAAGAGTACTGCTGGGTCCAGAGATGGTGACTAACGCAGTAGAGAAGATGAATGTAAGCTCAGGATTGCCCAAGACAGACAGAAGCTTTGGGTTGATAGTAGTCGTCGACCAGTGGAGTTTGAAGAAGGAGATAGCATTTTTTTGAAGTTTTCTCATGCCAGAGGAACGATCAGTTTTGACGGAGCTGAGAAATTGAGGCCAGGTAAATCAGGCCATTTGAAGTTTTAAGACGAGTTGGAAAAGTAGCGTACCGGTTAGCTCTACCAGCTAATCTTGAGAGTGTGTACAACATCTTCTACGTATCACAACTCAGACGCAACATTTCGGATCCGAGTCACATTATGGATAATTCAGAGCTGAAGATTGGACTCAACCTTTCAGTGCCAGAAAAACCAGTAGCAAGCGTAGTCAGAGGTGAGAAGTAGATCAGAAAATTTGAGCCATCACATAACTCCTATTTCTTATCTTTTCGTTCTAAACTTGACTGATGCTGCTAAGTTAGCCTAGTTTTGCAAGCTATTTCTCTATCAAGCTTGATCATGACAGTATTTATTGGGTGCACCCACTAATATATTGTCTAATCAGGACCGGTGCATGATGGTCTGATCAACCTCGTGTACTTTGGTTCGCTTTTGTATTTTTTTGCATGGATGATATCATAAATAAAACTTGTCCCTAAACCGTCTCCTCCACGACTGCCTTGAAAATTTTTATTATTGGACCTGAGTTACGGGCGTAGTACCCGTACCTGCTTGATTTGAGTTTATCCTACCCCCCTAACCCTGCCTTTAATTTCGAGGATGAAATTTTCTAAGGAGGAAAGATTGTGAAATCCAGTTTTTGATTTGCAATTTATTATTATTATTATTATATTATTACTATTATTATTATTATATTATGGGTTCAAAATTAATTTCAAATTAATAATGTAGATTTTTGGTTGCTGACCTGACCCAATCTCTTTCTCTTAATTTCTGTTTATATATTTAATTTCTATTAATTATTCTTATAAAAAAATATTTTAAGCCCATGGCCTGGTCTCCCCACGACCAGGCCTCCTCCCCAAATTTCCAGCACGAATTGTTCTCTCCTCCAAACATGGGAAAACCCCTCCACGTTCTTAACCCCACTCTTCACACAACACCTCCACCACTCCCCATAACCATCACCAGCACAAGTCTTCTCTTCCCTTCCAAATTAAACCCCTTCCCCAACTCCCAGTACACTTTTTCCCCCTCTTCCCAACCTTTACTTCCGAAACCCTCCCGAGTCTCCTCTCGGCCCGACTCCGACGCCCATCCCGCCGGACCCCCTTGCTCGACCGAGCCCTAGCGCCTCCCTCCAGCGCCTAGGACAGCCCGAGTGGCCGACCCGCACCCCGCGATTCCCCCGGCCCGCCTTCGACACCCGCGCACGCGACTCCTTCCGGCGCCGAACCCGGCAACCCCTTGGCCGGCCGCCTCCCAGCACCCGCGCGGCCTTCCTCCGGCGCTGTCAAGCCGCGCGCCTCCGGCGCTCCGCCCCTGGCCGACGCCTCGACGACCCAGCCTCCGCTACTGTCCTTCCGTGCCCTGTCGGTTTTCGTTCTCGATCTGGTCTGCGGTTACGCAGCCGAACTCCGGCGAGGCGTGTCCTGAGTCCGAGGCAACCCTTCGAATTCCGTCGATTTGGGTAATTTCTGGTTAATCACAGTAGTGCGTCCCTTCCGTAATTATCTGTGATGATTTTTGGTCCCCGATTCCTTTCCGAAAATTCGGATTCGGTTTACGTTATATTTACGGAATTTTCGAAACTATTTCTATGTTTGGTTCTATGGGTTTACGTTTTTGATTTCGAAATTTCCGAATATTTCGGGTTAGGTCCTGTGTATTTTGTTCTCGAAATTTCCGAGATTAGCCTTGGAAGGTTCTGAGATTTTGGGTGAGTTTTTAGTTTTGGATTTTTCCGAATATTAATACTCTCGTTCATTGATTCTGATCCTATTTCGGGTTTTTCGAATATTTTCGGAAACGTTTCTGTGAATATAATTTTATATGAAAATGGTTATGGAATTTAATTTATGGGTTTCCCTGGTTTGGGATTTTTATTGGATGTTATGGCACACTTCCCAGTTTTTGGGTTGACCGAAAATAGAGGAAGTGCTGCCGGATTTTCTATAAAATTTAATTATATAATTTTAAAAATGGTTTTCGGAAAAGAATATTATTTTGGATTTTTGGCGACGACCGTATTGGTCAAAGGGCCCTGGCTAAGTGCAAACAAAACCGGTTTCGTCCGGACGTTGAGGCATTAGCCTATATGACTATTGGACCAATATCTGAGACTCACTATTAAATTTATTTTTAATTATTAGTTTATTTATAATTAAATTGTAGGAGAGATTTTAGAACTAACAAATGTTTCTTCTTATTTCAATTTATGTAAAATAATTTGTAAGGGCATAAGCCCAGCTTTTCTATTTTCTTTCTCTGTGGCCTGTAATTATTGTAGCGTAGTTTTTCTTGTATTTTCTGATTTTGCTGGTTTTAGCGTAAATGCGTAGAATTAAAATAAATATTATTTTGATATAGAAAAATTAATAAGATTTTTCTCACATTAAAATTACAAGTTTGTAATATTTAAACAACGATCATGTTTTCTCATTAAACAAGAATTTAGTTTTATATGTATAATTACGAAAAGTACAAAGTTTTAACCAATTAAATTAGTAACTACGAGTTTTTCCAAAATAAAAAGTTAAATTGATCTTTCCCTCGTAATTAATTACAACGCACCCGATAATCGAGTTTTGTTGTGATAGCGTAATCCAAGATTAAAATTGATTAGGACAAAACTTAGAGATTGCAACTAGCATAGTTAGCATGGTAACTCTGGAATCTGAGTCAAACTTCTCGAATGTAGGATTTCGAAGACGAGTCTAATTTCCATCTCGAAGTCTTCAACCTTTCAAATCCAGTCAAACCAAGGCAAGTATATTTTGTGTTAGTTTACAATTATTTAATAATCATTTTATTGCAAGTTTAAACCACGATGCAACACGGAACTCTCTCTGAGAGCACTGACTGTAGCTACTGTAACTGTTTGGGGACTGGAGGAGTAGTGTAATGAGTATGACCACATCCAAAGTAATAATTTAGAACTGTATTAGCTTACCCCTCATACACACGGGGATAAGCCATATCTTTCACTGTACAACCCAAGCCGGTCATATTCATTGCCTATTCACATCACAATGTTTTAACTGCTGGAGAACTGTTTATTTTCAAATTGTTTAAAAGTGCATGATTCTATTATTATTTCAATTGTTAGATTATCATGAATTGTACTTTGCTCCCTCCTGATTGGAGATAACATTTTCAGGGGATTTTGAGGATGCTGAGCTGTTATACAACAACTATTATGACCCAGTACTGTACCCCGTGTGTAACGCCCCAGTCCCAAAATACGTAGGACTAGGACCGTAGACATGCCAGCTGTATTCATACGAAGTATACTCCAATATATGGAAGCCTCGTATAAATACATAAGCTGTAAAATACAGTAGAACCATAACTAATCCCATCCACACAAAATAAATGAATAGATGATCTCATATAATCAACTATAAAATTGTCATTTGGTACATGTAGTTGGACGGAGACAAATCCACTACCAACTATGAAAAGAAATACATAACAAAAGAAAGATTTTGGTGAGCGACGCGAAGACGATCCAAATGCAATCATCCTCGAAGAAATAGCGATGAACACGGCTAGAGCTAAAGCACCTGCGAAAGACAATAGCACACACCTGGAGAGATAACCAGGTCCTCAGAGGGACGTAACAAGACACATAATATCATGCCATATAAACTGAATAAATATTGCTCAATAAATAAGTCAATTAAATTATAACATGGTCCAATACACACCTGTTGAACGAGCGTACCATCCCCCCAACCAAACAAGGACAGGAGATGGTAAACTAATTCACGGTGACGTATCTTTCCATGCTAAGAATCCAATATGGTATCCGGACCCCAACAAGGTTCAATACCTTCTCATCGAAGTAGTAAGTCACACCTACAACCAAACAAGGACAAGATGTGACGAACTAATCCGCGATAAGTTATTGTTTCAAGCCACGGTCAGATACAAGTACCCAAACCAAAAGTACTCGTACCTAACGGATAAAGGTAGCCTACCGTTCTAAGTAAAATATTGTTAAGAACAATCCTTCCTACGCATGGACCCTGGCTGAATAGGATCGGCATAGTCCCCCTTGGGCACCAGAGGCCCCATCAGTAAGAGCATAACGTTCCGCAGAATCGTCAGTGGCCGTCAGTAATCATGGGTCATCAATCCCGTATCTCCAGCGGAGAGTTCGGATCACAATAGAAAGTGTATCGAAGCCCATACGCTAAGGAATTGTCCTTCCCGCCCAATGCCTACTGTGTTGTATCCACAACACAAAACCACTATAACCGCTAAGTCAAACTAGCATGCAACCTCTATTAGCGGTTATTCTTATCGTACGGCTTGTACGTACTGATGGCCAGCCAATCACGAACTTTCGTGTTCTACATGCGATACACAACTTCGTGTTACCACGTGTCAAGGCCAATGAATGCAACACACAAGGTGGTCACTTAAATCTAGGTTTAATGTGTAAAAAAACTAATACATAGCAGGAATTATAAATGAACAGTAAATTCTAACAGTTATGCCATGTATCACAGTTTATTTTGCATAAAGAAATAAATAATGCATGAAATATGAGCTAAAATAAGTAAACAGCAAATGGCAAGGTATCTTGCCTGGTAGGACGTCTGGTGTGCTGCGATAATCATGGCGGCATGAACTGCGACTTCGGTGTAACAACTATGCAAGGTGACCACGGATGGCGACACGGTCAGTTCCATTGGATCCAGAAGGGTCAATTTGGTTAGGGTGGACATAAGGTGGGCTCGAAATGGGCGAAGGAATAGGAATATTAGGATTGGTTACGGATAGGAAAAATAAAAGAAATAATGGATAAATATTAGATATACAAATTTTAGAAAAATATTTATAATCCCTAAAAACTAGCTTTCATGAGTCAAAATATTTATAGGAAAAATACTTAAGGTCAAGAAAATCGTTTTAGGCAAAAACTCTAAGTTTGTCAAAAATGACTTATTAGGTGAAACCACATATATATATTTAGTAAATAATTTTGGAGAAAAATACTTAGAAGAATCAATAATCGTTTTTGGGCTAAACCTTAGGTTTGTCCACAAAAAGTTTATAAATAAAAACTATATCTTGTTAGTAAAATACTTTAGATAAATATTAATAATCTAAAAAGTTATTTAGGATTTAAAACCAAATTTTGAAATATAAACTAAGCCAATTATAATATTGACATAAAACTGTGTATAGATATTTTACAAGAAAATTTTGAAAAGCTTATGATACCTAAATACATAAACCAATTAATAATAACAACTCATAATAAGCATCAATCTTATTCACAAAAATATAATAATAATAAGAAGAATAATAATAATAATAGTAAGATAATTATGATAAAATACCACAATGTGGTAACAACAACAATCAGTTTAATAAGGGTACTAATGAAAGTACTACTAACAATAGAAATAATAAAAATAATAAGTATGATGTTAGCAATAATAAGACAATATAACAGAAACAAAAATAATAATAATAATAATAATAATAATAATAATAATAATAATAATAATAATAATAAAACGTTACAGATTCTTTCCTCATGATTGAAAATAAAACAATAAAAAAAACTAAAACTAATAATTAATAACAACAAAATATTAAGCAAAACAAAAAATACAGCAGTTCTCCTTTTTCGAGGAGAACTAACCTTCATAAAATTTTAAAGTAAGATGAAACGAGTGGGTGAGAGAAGCTGAAGGAGAGAGAGGGAAGAGCGGCGAGTGAGGCGGAAGGTTGGGCGCGGAGTCCGGCGGTTTACGGCGGATCAATCGGACGACGGAGGGAGCTCGGATAGAGGTACGCGGAGAGCGGTGCTGCGTGGAGGGAGAAGGCGGTGAAGAGTGGAGAGTGTGGCAGAGCTGGTGACGAGCTCGGCAGCGCTGGAGGGAGAAGGGGGTTTTGTGGGGGCTGCGCCGGCTCCAGCGGAAGGCGGCGGCCGTGAGGGCACGGCGAGGTGTTGCCGGTGATGGCACGGAGGGAAAGCTCGTTCGGCCGGAGCCGAGCGCGGGTAGCGGACGGCGGTTCGCCGGCGGAGGTGAGTTTTAGGTTTAGGATTTTTGATTTCTATTTTTTTTCTCTGGTGTTTGGTGGTGGATTTGGGTGGCGGGCCGGCCGGCTTTGGCCGGGATGGCGGTGGTGATGATGGCAGTGGTTGGGTTTGCGCTGGTGGCGGGTGGCCGGAGTTGGCATGCTGGTGGGGTTGATGCTGATAGGGGGACGAGGTGAAGATGGTCGGCTGTACTGGGATCCGGCGATGGTGCTGGTGTTTGCAGGGAAATCAGTAGACGGGTCGGGGTCGAAGCCGGGGTGGTATTGAGGTTCGGTTGGTGGCCGAGTTCGGTGGGCGATGGATCGTGGAGGAGGCAGCAGTTGGAGTCGGGGACACTCCGGTCGTCTCCGGTCGGGAGGATGGAGGATAGAGGCTGAGGGTGGCGCTACTGGCCATAGACGGTGTCCAGATTAGAATTAGAATTAGAATTAGGATTAGGTTTAGAGGATTGGGTTGCTTGTGTCGAAATCGTGTCCGACATATGGACACGAAGAAGGTAAAATGTACATGTAAATAATGAAAAGGAAAAATAGGGGCACGGACACGATGCACGGGATTAGGGTTGTGGAAAAAATTTGTGGATGAATAATATGGAGGAGTACCTGCCTATTTATAAGATATGGGAATTTCCACTTAGATATGGACTAGGAATATTTAAAACCCAAGTAGATAAATCATCTATTTAATTAAAATCAATCAAATCAAATCCAATCCAAATCCAATTAAATCTAATTTAATTCCCTTAGTTTAAAATCAAATCAATAAATCAAATTTCAATTATTTAACTATTTAAATAAATACATAAATTCAAATCAAGATTTAAATGGCCACAATAACTTCCAAATATATTTTTCAAAATACCACTAATAATAATTTCGAAAATAATAAATATTTTAAATATCTTTTTGAATAATAAAATATTAATATTAATAAATCTCAAAATTATAGACTAATAAACAATTACGAAATATATGTATGCACGAATATTGCATACATGATTATGCTTTTCTAGTATACAAAAATATTATTTACTATTAATAACTTTTAGAAACAAAAGGCTTTTTATAGCAAGAATATTTATATAATATTTTGAAAGTATATTATAAAATAGAGAAAAAATGTTTTTCTAAAATATGTACGCTCGCACATATTCGCACTCGACGAGCAACTACAAAAAATAAAATTTCGTGCGCGACGTACAATACAACTATGCGACGTACAATACAAAATTTTAAATCGGTACGAAATTTAATAAATAAAAAAATATAGTAGAAATTTAGGGGTTTTATATCCTACCCAACTTAAAAAATTTCGTCCTCGAAATTAAGAATTTGGAGGGGGTGAAAGGCACAAAGGGTATCGGTGAGGAATAATCGTTCACAACGTCCAACGCAATCATGCATTAGGAAATCGTGACTTCAATAACGGCGAGAGTAATCATGGGATAGCTCAAGAAGAAAAATGTGTAAGGTTTAAAGATAAAACACGCGATATTGGCTAGTGTGTTATCTAGAGAAGAATAGATTAGAGATCTAAAAGATATGGTTTCTTAGGAGTTGGTTGCTGGCACGATTGAGAGAGCGATTTGGGTCACTCCTAACTTAAGTGATTAGAAGGTTATGAGAGTAAATATAGGGCCGAGATAAGAATGAGCAATTTAGGATGAGGATATAACAACCTTGAGTGAGAATGGTCATAGTCGATAGGAAGGCTAGAAGAAATTCTAGTATGACGCTTTCGTCCTCCTAAAATAGGTGAGGGCAAAGCAATATAGAGTTCGAAGGAGGCGTTTATCGAATACGAATACGTGATTCAAGGACGACCAAAAATTTCTAAAGGAGTTGCCAAGGCAGTCGCAGAGGGACTCTAGAGGACATATTTAGCTATGTCTCCATCCACGTAGAACGATAAATAAAAGTGAACCAAAGTGCACTTGGTTGATCAGACCATCATACACCAGTTCTGATAGACAATATGTTAGGGGGGTACCTCCATTAACATATAGTCACGAACAAGCTTGGTAAAAGGCTAAGCTTGCAAAACTAGGCTACATTAGCATCATTAGTCTAGATAGTAAAAATATAGGCACGATAATAGATGAATAAAAACAATTATGAATAGTCTAAGAGTCATAAGGATCTAAGTCTTGTTTATTCCTATACCATCATCTACGGTTGTATTGACCAAGGCTTGGTTGACCAAATGGGTTAACTTCCTCTAGTCTCTATGGTATAGATAATACCATTTGTATTTCCTTAATGGTCAAGGGTGTGTCAAGTCGTGGGGTATTCTACCCAACTTAAAAGAATTAAGCTAAGGGTGTTTGGGACATCTAACTAGTAGGGTCAATCTCTAGCAAGCACGAAGGGAAGATAAGAATAGGGATGGAAGCAAGCAAGCAAGATGCAATTGATGAGTCAAACGGTAGATAAAATCAAGAAAAAAGGTCAAATATGTGGATGAGATCCTAGACTTCTAATCCTATACGCAGGCTTGCTTGGTACGGTAAAGTAACCAAACAATTTATCTTGACCTGCATGGGCCACCACAAAAACATAACGCCCCAGTCCCAAAATACGTAGGACTAGGACCGTAGACATGCCAGCTGTATTCATACGAAGCATACTTCAATATATGGAAGCCTCGTAAATACATAAGCTGTAAAATGCAATAGAACCATAACTAATCCCATCCACACAAAATAAATGAATAGAAGATCTCATATAGTCAACTATAAAATTTATTTGGTACATGTAGTTGGGAGGAGACAAATCCACTACCAACTATGAAAAAATACATAACAAAAGAAAGATTTTGGCGAGCGACGCGAAGACGATCCAAATGCAATCATCCTCGAGAAATAGCGATGAACTCGGCTAGAGCTAAAGTACCTGCGAAAAACAATAGCACACACCTGGAGAGATAACCAGGTCCTTAGAGGGACGTAACAAGACACATAATATTATGCCATAAAAATAAATATTGCTCAATAAATAAGTCAATTGAATTATAACATGGTCCAATACACACCTATTGAACGAGCGTACCATCCTCCCAACAAAACAAGGACATGAGATGGTAAACTAATTCACGGTGACGTATCTTTCTATGCTAAGAATCTAATATGGTATCCGGACCCCAACAAGGTTTAATACCTTCTCATCGAAGTAGTAAGTCACATCTACAACCAAACAAGGACAAGATGTGACGAACTAATCTGCGACAAGTTATTGTTCCAAGCCACGGTCAGATACAAGTACCCAAACCAAAAGTACTCGTACCTAACGGATAAAGGTAGCCTACCGTTCTAAGTGAAATGTTGTTAAGAACAATCCTTCCTACGCATGGACCCTGGCTGAATAGGATCGGCATAGTCCCCTTTGGGCACCAGAGGCCCCATCAGAAGAGCATGACGTTTCGCAGAATCGTCAGTGGCCGTCAGTAATCATGGGTCCTCAATCCCGTATCTCCAGCGGAGAGTCCGGGTCACAATGGAAAGTGTATCGAAACCCATACGCTAAGGAATTGTCCTCCCGCCCAATGCCTACTGTGTTGTATCCACAATACAAAACTACTATAACCGCTAAGTCAAACTAGCATGCAACATCTATTGGCGGTTATTCTTATCGCACGGCTTGTACGTACTGGTGGCCAGCCAATCACGAACTTGTGTTCTACATGCGACACACAACTTTGTGTTACCACGTGTCAAGGCCAATGAATGCAACACACAAGGTGGTCACTTAAATCTAGGTTTAATGTGTAAGAAAACTAATACATAGCAGGAATTATAAATGAACAGTAAGTTCTAACAGTTATGCCATGTATCACAGTTTATTTTGCATAAAGAAATAAATAATGCATGAAATATGAGCTAAAATAAGTAAACAGCAAATGGCAAGGTGTCTTGCCTGGTAGGACGCCTGGTGTGCTGCGATAATCATGGCGGCATGAACTGCGACTTCGGTATAACAACTATACAAGGTAACCACGGATGGCGACATGATCAGTTCCATTGGATCCAGAAGGGTCAATTTGGTTAGGGTGGACATAAGGTGGGCTCGAAATGGGCGAAGGAATAGGAATATTAGGATTGGTTACGGACAGGAAAAATAAAAGAATAATGGATAAATATTAGATATACAAATTTTAGAAAAATATTTATAATCCCTAAAAACTAGCTTTCATGAGTCAAAATATTTATAGGAAAAATACTTAAGGTCAAGAAAATCGTTTTAGGCAAAAACTCTAAGTTTGTCAAAAATGACTTATTAGGTGAAACACACATATATATATTTAGTAAATAATTTTTGGAGAAAATACTTAGAAGAATCATAATCGTTTTTGGGCTAAACCTTAGGTTTGTCCACAAAAAGTTTATAAAAAAAACAATATCTTGTTAGTAAAATACTTTAGATAAATATTAATAATCTAAAAAGTTATTTAGGATTTAAAACCAATTTTTGAAATATAAACTAAGCCAATTATAATATTGACATAAAACTGTGTATAGATATTTTACAAGAAAATTTTGAAAAGCTTATGATACCTAAATACAAACCAATTAATAATAACAACTCATAATAAGCATCAATCTTATTCACAAAAATATAATAATAATAAGAATAATAATAATAATAATAGTAAGATATTATGATAAAATACCACAATGTGGTAACAACAACAATCAGTTAATAAGGGTACTAATGAAAGTAGTACTAACAATAGAAATAATAAAATAATAAGTATGATGTTAGCAATAATAAGACAATATAACAGAAACAAAAATAGTAATAATAATCACTATAATAATATAATAATAATAATAATAATAATAATAATAATAATAATAAAACATTACAGATTATTTCCTCATGATTGAAAATAAAACAATAAAAAAACTAAAACTAATAATTAATAACAACAAAATATCAAGCAAAATAAAAAGTACAGCAGTTCTCCTCTTTCGAGGACAACTAACCTTCAATAAATTTTAAAGTAAGATGAAACGAGTGGGTGAGAGAAGCTGAAGGAGAGAGAGGAAGAGCGGCGAGTGAGGCGGAAGGTTGGGCACGGAGTCCGGCGGTTTACGGCTTATCAACCGGACAGGAGGGAGCTCGGATAGAGGCACGCGGAGAGCGGTGCTGCGTGGAGGGAGAAGGCGGTGAAGAGTGGAGAGTGCGGCGGAGCTGGTGACGAGCTCGGCGGCGCTGGAGGGAGAAGGGGGTTTTGTGGGGGTTGCGCCGGCTCCAGCGGAAGGCGGCGACCGTGAGGGCACGACGAGGTGTTGTCGGTGATGGCGCGGAGGAAAAGCTCGCTCGGCCGGAGCCGAGCGCGGGTAGTGGACGGCGGTTCGCCGGCGGAGGTGAGTTTTAGGTTTAGGATTTTTGATTTCTATTTTTTCTCTCTGGTGTTGGTGGTGGATTTGGGTGGCGGCCGGCCGGCTTTGGCCGGGATGGCGGTGGTGATGATGCAGTGGTTGGGTTTGCGCTGGTGGGGGTGGCCAGAGTTGGCGTGCTGGTGGGGTTGATGTTGATAGGGGGACGAGGTGAAGATGGTCGGCTGTACTGGGATCCGGCGATGGTGCTGGTGTTTGCAGGGAAATCAGTAGACGGGTCAGGGTCGGAGCCGGGGTGGTGTTAAGGTTCGGTTGGTGGCCGAGTTCGGTGGACGAGGGATCGCGGAGGAGGCAGCAGTTGGAGTCGGGGACACTCCGGTCCTCTCCGGTCGGGAGGATGGGGGATAGAGGCTGAGGGTGGCGCTACTGGCCAGAGACGGTGTCCGGATTAGAATTAGAATTAGGATTAGGTTTACGGGATTGGGTTGCTTGTGTCGAAATCGTGTCCGACATGTGGACACGAAGAAGGTAAAATGTACATGTAAATAATGAAAAGGAAAAATAGGGGCACGGACACGATGCACGGGATTAGGGTTGTGGAAAAAATTTGTGGATGAATAATGTGGAGGAGTACCTGCTTATTTATAGGATGTGGAAATTCCCACTTAGATATGGACTAGGAATATTTAAAACCCAAGTAGATAAATCATCTATTTAATTAAAATCAATCAAATCAAATCCAATCCAAATCCAATTAAATCTAATTTAATTCCCTTAGTTTAAAATCAAATCAATAAATCAAATTTCAATTATTTAACTTTTAATAAATACATAAATTCAAATCAAGATTTAAATGGCCACAATAACTTCCAAATATATTTTCAAAATACCACTAATAATAATTTTGAAAATAATAAATATTTTTAAATATTTTTTGAATAATAAAATATTAATATTAATAAATCTCGAAAATTATAGACTAATAAACAATTACGAAATATATGTATGCACGAATATTGCATACATGATTATGCTTTTCTAGTATACAAAAATATTATTTATTAATAACTTTTAGAAACAAAGGCTTTTATAGCAACAATATTTATATAATATTTTGAAATTATTAATAAAATAGAGAAATTTTTTTTCTAAAATATGTACGCTCGTACATATTCGCACTCGACGAGCAACTACGAAAAATAAAATTTCGTGCGCGACGTACAATACGACGTACAATACAAAATTTTAAATCGGTACTAAATTTAATAAATAAAAAAAATATAGTAGAAATTTAGGGGTTTTACATCGTGGTATTGCCAGAGTCCCCATTGGAGGACGCATGACCTGAGGCCGACAAGTCGAACGCTTAGCTAGATTATCTGTTTCCAGATTTGTTGTTTTAGAATTTTGTTAGTTTGATTTCAGCATTCTTTTCAGTTCTTTTACATTCCAGTTGTACTTTTCAAATTTTGAATAAAGTTTTAAATTCCCGAATATTGACTTGTGACAAATATTTAGATGTTGTTGTGATTACCTGCAATAGTGGATACAGCTTACTGCCGCCGTCTCAACAACGGTGCAGCTGGGCATGATCCGGTTCGACCCAATTATTTGGGATCGGGTCGTGACAAAGGAGGTAGAGGGATTTGAGGTATGTACAGAGACAAGACTGTCAGGAAGCTGCTCAGACGATTGAACTAAGGTACGAATATTCTGGAGAGGTTTGCAGAATCATAGGTTTGGAAAAGAAAAGTGATTACTTTTCTATATTTGGGTGCCAAAAGAATTGAGAAAAAATAAAAGTAATTTCCAATGAAAGAAAAATTAGAAAAAAAATGACTTCATCAATACAAATAAGAAATCACTTTTCTACTTTGAAATATTCATTTTTTCCAAATTTGTAAGCATTCCAAACATTAAAAAGAAAAATTAATTAATTAATTAATTTTTTAATGAAAAAAATGCTTAAAAATGATTTTCTTTTCCATTCTTTCTGCTGCGAACCAAACGAGACCTAAAAAGTTTTCTTCTCTTTCACCAATTTTTTTCCTACTTCTTCACTCTCTAAATTTGTCTGTCCTGGTATGTTGGTATTTTTGCCTTTGGACTAGGAAAGATAGTCCCACATCGACTAAACCAAATGGTGAGTATCTCAATATAATGCATGTTTTGTGTTGAGGTGTGCACATGAGGTGTGGTGGGGCACAAGTGTGTGTCATGTGGGAGTATTTTTCTAGAAAGAAAAAGGATCAATTCCAACAAAGATATAAGTTGATTTTTGTTGTACGGACTCGGACTGGACACGGACTCCAGGATGTCTCGTGCATGCACGGGAGTGTTCGGGGGTAGGCATGGATGGCACACTTCTATGCTGATTGTGGGATGATCTAAATATCAAACTCTATTTTTGAGTATTGGTATTTTAGTCCCACATCGGATAGGAGAAGAGATGAAGTATCAACACTCTATAAATAGAGCCCCTTGGCCTCATTTGGAAGAGCACCAAGAAGAGAGTTAAGGAAGTCCGTAAAGTCCAGAAAGCCCGTTCAAGTCTCAATATTGACTTACGAGCGTTCCAGAAGTTCTTCGTGAATTTGCTGGTTCCTGGAAGCAGATCATGGTAGGGTGAATCTTGCTTTGAGCAACGGTGATCTTAATCACCCCAGCAAGAACCTTTCCTCTTCTTCTTCTTCTTCTCCTTCATGAGTTGTAACTCAGTTCTGTCCGTCAGCAACTGTGATTGTGAGGAAGAACGTGAGATTTATTTTCTAATTATTATTACTTTTGTAATCAGATTCATATTATAGTGTTCCTCTTGGATCTCGAGAATTGTCAGAAGGTGAACGATTGTTGAACCTCTGATCTCGACTTAGAGTCTACCATCTTTGGTCAAGCCCTGAGACTAACAATCTCAAAGCAAGATCCTTGTAGATGGAGAACTCTCGTGCTTCTCTCATCGATATCAGCTTTAACAAGTTGGAGAAATTCGACGAAAAATATTTCCAAATCTGGAAAGGAAGGTCACCCTTAATCTTCAATTCGAGGACGTAGACCATATGTTGAGAGATGAACCGACGATTCCAGAAGAAGGAATTGTAATGCCTGTGCTTCGTATTACGTATCTTGGTATACGTGTACATATTTTACTAGTATTGCATGTCTCCTTGTTTGGTTTATTTGGTATTTTATTGCTTGGTTGTGGTTCATCTTGGTTCGGTTCGACTTGATTGGTTCGGCTTGGTTCAGTTTTGGTTAAGAACCGACCCACTACCTACCACTACCATCAGCATTTAACCCACCATTTCTCTCTCTTCTCATTAACTCCTCATTTACTTTCTTCTTCCCCACCATTACTCTTCACCTACCTGAGAGAGAAAGGGAGAGCTTAGGCAAGTGCATCTTGCGTCATGGAGGAACTCAAGTTTTATTGTCCATTCTTCTTTACTGTATTTTAAAACACTTTAGTATTAGCATTTTCAATTTCCATGGCTAATTGCTTGTAGATCTAAGTTTATTTCATTTTGGATTTCTTGGATTTTGATCTATTTAATCGGTATTATCAAGTTTTAATGGTTTCATGTTGTAGAGAATCTTGTTCTGCCCCATTTTGACCAATGGAAGTCTGGATTTAGACTTGGGATGAAGGATTATGAAGCTTTGAAGAAGGAAGTCCATGACTCTTCTTATCGGATTCAGTGGAAAAGAAGAACAGTGCAGCCGCATGGCAGTTCATAGCCGCATAGCCGTTCCTGGCCGCATGGCTGTACTTGACCGCATGGATTTCCATGCGGCAAGCTTTCTCAGCTGCATAGGCCATAGGCTCCTTGTCAGCCGCATGAGACTCCTTTTTCGTAGCCACATGAACTTCTGTTCTTTCTGCCGTATAAATCATTCACTCCCGGTCGTATATGTCCAGCCTCCCAGCCGCATATGATTTTTGAACCGTATATGCCCCGCTCCCCCGCGAGCCTGATGAGACCCATTTATTTCCAGCCGCATAGGCCCCATTTCCTCCAGCTGCATGACGTTGCTCCTTTTCTAGCCGCATATGCTCATCACCCTTGCCGCATGAACTGTCCCCTTCCAGCCGCATGAAGTCGAGTGTCCGAGCCGCATGTGCCCTGATTAATTGAGCCGTATGAACTCGAAATTCCCAGTCGCATAAGCTACTTTTCCTGGCCGCATAGACCGAGTCTCTTCCGAGCCACATGGACTTCTCTCCCTGGCCGCATGGGACTCGGCTCTCCCGCAGCGCATATAGCCCATTCCTCCAGCCGCATAAGCTCTGCCCCTTTTCAGCCGCATAGCGTTGCTCTCCCGCAGCCGCATATGCGCCCGTCATCTTGAGCCGCATATGCTTGTTCTCCCTGAGCCGCATGCACCTGAACCGCCTCCAGCCGCATGAGATCACTTCCTGGCCGCATATGCCTGAGCCGCATGGCACTTTCATAGCCTTGTATTTTATGATTTAATTATTTTATTATACTCCTGTCTTGCGACCCTCAGTGTAACTTGGGTCTCTTGATGTAATGCTTGTACTATGTTATCCTGTACATGTACCATGAACACATAGTGACCCGTAGTGGTGCACTCGACAAGTAATATGACTGCTAGTGGCCCACCGTGGCACATCTTGACAAGTAAACCTGACATGATATATCTCGAATTGCTGTTACGACGGCTAACATGACATGACATGAAAGACATGACCAGTATAAATAACATGGATACCGTGGACGATTGTGCTTGTACAAATGAACCAGTCTTGTCTTGTATCATATTTGGGATGGGACCCCTGAGTACCACGATCAGGGTACCTGTTGAAATGGACTAAGGCTATAAAATAGAATAATACAGTAGTCATGAAGAGATTTTTCCGATAGGCAATCCGTACTTGGGCGCGCTTGTGGATTTGCCTGCCGACGAGTAGAGCACATTTCAGCACACTTTCATGTGTTGTACCCCTCCTGAACAAATATTCGACTGGGTAACCTGGATGGTCTGCAGGGCTTGTGGTGTGGAACAATATCGCTGCATCTTGCTAGTACTAGGCGCTGTGATAACCCTAGTTAGTAAAGTATCAAGCCGTATTTATTGCTTGGCCATGATTATTGGATGAGGAATAACCAGTCTAGTCTTGTCTTGATCCTGTACAAGATTGTTATATGACGTGATTTCTTATATTATCGTCGATAAATGGTGGAAAACCAAGATCCGTTCAAATGAAGGGTTACAACCCCGATCCTTGTTTGGTTTACGGGTTGTAACCTGGTTATCTGAATAGTTCCATGGTTATCTCGTCGTATATCATCCTGATTTTTCCATATTTCCAGTTCTTACTATTTAATATACTCTTGTGCTAATTGCTGGTTTTAGTTCCTACGTGAAGCCTCCTTTGTGGCACTTGCTCTTTCTGGGATCTGATCCAGCTGGTTTTGTATAGCCAGATACCGGAGCAGCTCCAGGGGATCTACCGACTTTCCAGCCCGATGGTAACCACCAGGCGTAACTAGGGCAACGAGTGGGTTATTTTTGGCTCTCCCACTTTATTGTAAAAATATTCTTTTGAGGCGTTTAGCTGACGAGCACTTGTTTAGCTCGATTGAATTTACTTACTGTCTGCCTACGGGCTGTAACATGATTGACAAATCCTAGGGTTGATCATGTATTGACTAAACTCTTGCTAGTCCTGATATTTTGTAACGACTAGCTTTATGATCAGCTGAATATGTAATGTTTGGGACGCCTTACTATTGTATATTTGGTAATCTTACATCTTGTAACATTTATTTACTTGCTTGAAATTGAGACACTAGGCTTGTTCCTGACCATAGGAGACTGTTGGCTTGTAGTTAAACCCTCATGTATCTAGACAGCCGTGACCGTATAACGAGGTAGGTTGCACTTCATATACGTAGCTGGCTATGTCTGCCCCCGCTCCCAGTATTCTGGTTCTGGGGTGTAACATGGTTTAAGTGGTGGCCCATGCAGGTCTTGTAAATCAAGATATGTGAGGGTTTACCGAATAGATGTCTCAATTATTACTCGCCCTTGATCCCTGTTCGTATCCTCTGAATCCCTGAAATTCTTGTCCTGATTGCATGCTTGTATCTTTGATCTATCCTGGTCCTTCCTTATTGTTCCCTATGTCGTCTTCTTCAGCAAAATTGTACCCCATAAAGAAATTCTCTTTATTTGTTGTGTTTCTGGGAAAATTACAACTGTAGGAATCCGATCTAGAAGATGATCGCTTTATCCCTTGGACTATGCGAAGAAGAAAAGCTCTCAAAATTTTGACAGTAGATATCAATGTATCTGTACAATGAATGAGAAAAAGAACTCTATTTATAGAGTCGAAAAACTGAAAAGATAACTGTCTTCACAGCCTGTGCTTAGTTGAAAATCATACAGGATTTAACATACGTAAGGTTTGAGCAGTTACTGGACGTGGCCTGTAACTGTTGGACACATGGCAATCATGCATGAGTCGTGTACAAGTTACAGGACACGCAGGCGAGAGATCAGTGGCATGGCTGCCACGTACTCCAATTTGATGAAATCCAGAGACTTGTTGAAGACGAAATCCACGCGAACTCGGTATAGAAAGCTTCAAAATCCACGCAAACTTGGGGCAGGAAGCTTCAGGATCCATGCAGACTTCGAGGCAAAGAACTTCAAAATCCACGCAAACTTGAGGAAGAAAACTTCAGAATCCACGCAAACTTGAGATGAAGATCACAAATACACGCAGACTTGAGATAGAACTGCCAGCTGTCTTGATTCGGCGTGTCTCGACTGACACAAAATCTCTGACAGTGATTGCTTTGTCAGTCGCATTAAATGACGAGAAACCCTTTTGGTACGCCAACTCGACGAAGGCTGAGTCTTGCTGAAGAAGATTTCGAAAGTCACGCAATAGACGGCGGTGATCTCTCGAGTTCTGTGCATACGTGGCACACGAAGAGACATTCTTCGACTGTCGTGCTGTCAGTCATAATTACTCTTTGGCAAATGATGAGCTGTTTCCCAGCGTGATTTGTTTATATTGTCTGGATCAACTGAGCGTGACTTTTGACTCTGTCTTGATCAACTCAGCGTGACTTTCATTTTTGAGGCCTACAAAACCCCCTTCAAAGTTTTCGAAAAATGATAAATTATTTCGAAATACTTTGAAAATAGAGATGATAAATGAATTTAGTCACGCTGAGATGACTTCAAAAATGAGAGATTTACTTCGAGATGTTTACTGTTGGGATTCTGTGCTGTTAGGATCCCGTGCAAATCTCTAAATATCGAGGCAATAATGACTTGACCGTCATTTAGAATTCTTTATGAGCCTATAAATAAGCCGTAGATTACTTCTTTCTTCTTTTTTACTTGCGTTTGAAAGAGAGAACCCACAGAAGAGAACTTCATCTTCCCCGACGAACTCCTTCCTCTCCGACTTCTTCTTCTACTTGAGAACGAAATTTTTGAGAGATTTCATTCTCAAACAGGAAAGCAATGCCTTCTAATGTTCGATTTCTACATACTGTATCAAACATGAGTTTGCCAATCCTTAGCACCAAACTTGAAGGTAAGTCCAGTATAGTACGCGTACTATTTTTGCTGTTGAAGACAGGCTTTCTGTTTCTGATTGAACAATGCACGCTTGACCAGTCAGTGCGTGTCAAATGACATTTCTGTTGATTAATTCTTTTTTTCCTTGCTATTTTCTGCAGAAGCTCGGCTAAAGATTTTCTTCAGAACTGGCATTAGTGATGTGGATGCTGTGGAGAATATCCTGCTGACACCTACATCAGGGAGCTCATACGCTTTTGACGCGTAAATCAGACAACTCAGAACTCTTCGTGGGATAGAAGGGTCTTCCTTAGATGGTAGGAAGAGCCTTTATACATGAGAGTTGGATGGTGGTGTCAACTCTACTACCGAGAAATCGGGTAGTAGAGTTCCTTTCGCGGGAGAACTAGGAATTGTCTCCCAAGGTTTGGATACATTCCTGTCTTCCTTGAGAGGTTACCCACAATCCACCAGTTGTATTGGCAGCACCACGACTTCGGGCTGCCATACTCTGTGGTTCTTCTCTCGTCTGAGAGAGAAGACCAGAGTTTGATTCCTGCTGATCTGGTCGTGACTGGGACCCAGATAGTCAGGAACTGCCACCAATAACGAACCTGACGGAGAAGGTCCGACGGAGAAGATCCAAAGAAGAGATAGATCTCTATTAGGTTATTGTTGTGGTGTAGAATGAAATCCAAGATTTGTAATAGATTTCCATTATGATTTGTAAGAAAGTCTAAGAAAATGTAATAGACTTTTTGTGGTAAAATGAGAATGGAAATGATAATTCTTCTATGCTCAAAAATTTGTATTTGTGGATGAATTGTGGACATGATAGATAATGAAATCTTTTTTTCTGTTTTAGAGTATATGATATTATCAGAGGTATTATGGACGTGATAATATGTAGAAACTCAAAAGAAAATAGATTAATTTCTATGCAGAGGTCAAAACATGACAAATGAGTAAGTAGATTCGAAATTGATTCAGAGGTTATGAAAACATGATAATAACGAATCCCCACTTAATAAATTGATAAAAGATTATGAATGGATGAACCGTTAGGAAATGATGAACAGATGAACTGTCGAGTGAATGTAATAAATGAACGGATGAACCGTCAAGTATTAATGAACATGCGAACCGTCTGATGAATGTGAGAAATGAATAGATGAATGAGGAACTTCTGCCTATAAATATAGCAGAAATCTGGCGAGAACGAATACTTCTACTCCTCAACATAAAAATGTCATCTGGAGAAGCATCCAAGAAGACTGAGATAGTCTCAAAGGTTCAAAAAGGCACTGAAGAATGCTCTGCTGGTCCAGTCAAAACGAAGAAGACGGAAGCAGGTGAAGGTTCGTCTGCACCCAAGCCACCAAGGGACATTCTGGATTTTCTGCTCGAACCAGGAAGGATTGAAGAAGAGGAAGCCATGAGGATGGCCGCTTGCAAATTCCTTGTGGGTTCTAGCAAGGAGGTTCTCGGCTCTTTTGCTGATCACATCTTCGAGAAGGACGATAGTGGCCCACGTCCATCAAAGTAAAGAAGGATGATAGTGATCTTCCTTAATATCATGTATCATCATTCATGAAAATAAAAAAAAATTTTATTTTTAAACATGAATTTGTCTGATGATTACAAGTATTTATACATAGTACTTTTTAAGGAATTTGCCATTAATAGGCATCAAAACTTTTCGACCATCCAATTCTGAGAGTTGATAAGCTCTATTTGAGAAAACTTTGCTCACAATATAGGGACCTTCCCACTTTGCGTCAATTTGCCCTTACTCATATGAGTCATAGTCATAGGATGTCTGACTGTTAGAACAAGTTCTCCTTTTGATATGATCGAACTCTGACTTTTTTATTAAAGCTCTTGAAATTCTAGCTTGATAGAATTCAATATTCTGTTGAGCAGATAATCGCTTTTCATCCAGAGCTTCTAATTCCTGAAGTCGAAGATCGTTTTTTCAGCAGTGAGTTCATTAGCGATTGCTATCCTTAAAGAAGGAATTTGAATCTGTAATGAAAGAACAGCTTCGCAACCATACACCAGAAAGAAAGGTGTACATTTGGTAGCATTACGAACTGTAGTGCGATAAGCCCACAAACATTTCCCGAGCTTGTCACTCCAATTACGTTTGTTAGTGGAGACAAACTTCTTTAGGAGTTTGATGAAGTCTTGTTGAAAGCTTCTGCTAATCCGTTAGCTGCTGGATTATATGCGGTAGAAGTCACATTATTGATCCGGTGATCGTCACAGAATCGAGTAAATTTCTGGCTGATGAACTATGGTCCTTATCATGAACAATGCGTCGAGGAACCCAAATATGTAGATGACGTGTGCTTAATAAAGTTGATGACATTAGACGTCTTAACTTCAGATAAAGGAATGGCTTCGGCCCATTTGGAGAAGTAATCGGTTATTGCGAGAATGAACCGATGTCCTTTAGATGACGGTGGATTGATCGGGCCGACAATGTCCATGCCCCAAGCTTCGAAGGGCCATGATGCTGCCGTCGGATGTAGAAATTCCGAGGGTTGATGAATAAAATTCGCATGGATTTGACAAGCTTTACACTTCTTTGCATATTCGATGGCATCAGATACCATGGTGGGCCAATAATAACCCATGTCGAATACGGTCTTGAAGTTTTGGTCCTGGCTGATGTGCTCCACAAATTCCATCATGTGCTTCGTGAATGATTTGTTGAGCCTCGTCACCGGCACCACATCGAAGGAGTAAACCATCATAAGCTCGACGATATAAGGTCTTTGTTGTATGATTGTAGTAGAATCTGAGTGATCGTCGTCTGATAGATGCTGCCTCACTCGGATCAGAAGAATATCATATAATACGAGATCCAAGAAAGGAAGTCTCCAATCTTTATCCGTATTCTGATTCTCAGTCAAGTTACTGAAGATGAATTCCATGCTGGAATCGGATGAAGATGACATCGATTTACGACTGAATCCAAATCCTCTTGTTGTGTTGACGTCATGAGATGTTGATTCTTCAATGTCAACTGGAAGTCCTAGAGTCAAGTATTTTCAAGATGAAATAATTCTCGATTACGACAACGATCATTTGTTGCCGTCTGATTGGAATAGCCAGCACCGCTGCAAGATTAGCAAGGACATCAGCTTCTGTGTTACATGCTCGCCTAACATGTTCAATGAAGAATTCTTCAAACGAAGAAGCCATAGATATAGCTATTTTATGATAAGGAACCAGATCTTGATGGCGAACTTCATAAGTACCCCTGATCTGATTGACAATGAGTTTAGAGTCTCCGTACGCCTCCAAATGTTGAATATTTAGATGTTTAGCGAGTTGAAGACCAATAAGTAATGCGTTGTACTCAGCTACATTGTTTGAACACGACTGATCGAGAGAATAAGCTCTTTGGATAGTAAGACCTTCTGGCGATACAAGAACGATTCCAACTCCAGCGACAATATCACCATTAGGACCAATTCTTGATGCTCCATCAAAGAATAAACGCCAAGTAGGATCTTCTTCAGCAATTTGATTTGAATCTAGGACTTCATCTGGGATTTCATCATATAGTTTTGAATTTTCTGGAATTGAGTGAGCAGCCAGAAATCAGCTAAAGCTTGTCCTTTGACTGATTTCTGAGGAATATAGTGCATGTCATACTGAGCAAGTAGGATTCCCCAGTTAGCCAATCGAGAATTCAAAACACTGGATTTCTTCATCATGATCCGTATAGGATTGATCCTGGAGATGACATGAATAGTCTGGCCAATGATATAATGACGTGTTTGGACAGCAAACATCAAGGCTAGACATTCTTTTTCAACCGGTGAATATCGAGGTTCAGCTCCGGTCATAGTGCGGCTGAGATAAAAATAGCTTGTTCATGGCCATTTTGATTCTTTTGAGCGAGTAATGCACCCAATGAATGACTCATTGCTCGAGTATAGAGGAGGAACGGTATTCCTGCG
This sequence comes from Iris pallida, assembly GCA_029216955.1. Lineage (NCBI taxonomy): Eukaryota > Viridiplantae > Streptophyta > Magnoliopsida > Asparagales > Iridaceae > Iris > Iris pallida. Next base: position 13,692 of record JANAVB010014958.1, on the reverse strand, counting down.
ACGGGGAGGTACCAATACTGGAGGGCTCATTAGATATTGTTTTATATCATCGAATGCTTTCTGACATTTATCATTCCAGACAAAAGACACCTTTCTTCATAAGTTTGTTGAATGGTCTGCAGCGTCCTAATAAATTAGAGATGAATCTCCTGATATAAACGATTCTTTCTTGAAATCGTAGCTCTTTTAAGGTGCGTGGAGGACGCATCTCTTGGATGGCTTTGATCTTCTCGGGATCCACGTGTATACCTTTAGAGGTAATGACGAAGCCGAAAAATTTACCACTAGAGACGCTAAGAAGGACTTAGTAGGGTTCATCTTAATTGATGCCTACGCATTAGATCAAATATAGTCTTCAAATCTTGGATATGATCCTCCTTTTGTCGACTTTTGACTGCAATATCATCAACATAGCATTCGACTGTTTTCACAAATGTTCACGGAATATAGTGCTCATAGCTCGTTGATAAGTTGCTCCTGTATTCTTGAGACCGAATGGCATAACTGTATAACAGTATGTACCAATCGGCGTTCTGAAAGAAGTGTGCTTCTCGTCCCCTGGAAACATTTTGATCTGATTGTATCCAGAATACTCGTCCATGAATGACATTCGTTCAAATCCACAGGTATTATCAACCATGACATCAGTGATTGGTAGAGGGAATTCGTTTTTAGGACATGCCGCATTGAGATCGCGAAAGTCTATGCATACTCTGATCTTGCCAGTCTTTTAAGAACAGGAACAATATTAGCCACCCAATCAGGATGTTGTTCCTCTAATAAATCCAGAGGTAATGAGTTTATTGACTTCAGCTTCAATTACATCCATGATGTTTGGACGAAATCGCTGTTGTTGTTTGACCGATTTAGCATTCAGCAAGATATTGAGCTTGTGAGTTGCAATTTGAGGATCAAGCCCTGGCATATCTTCATAACTCTAAGCAAAGACATCGATGTAATCACGAATGAGTTTGATCATGTCTTTCTTATCAGTTTCTGAAAGACTTTCACTGATGAATATTGGTTTGGGAGATCTCTCTTCACCAACATCTATTTGAACAAGTTTATCTTCAGTCGGAGGTTCTTTTTGCTCGAAACGAAACTCCCATTGATTATCTAATCTTTGGGCCCACTGTTCCGATTCAGGTGAGATTTCAAACTCTTTTTCGTCTTTATCACTTTCTTCAGAATGGTCAATGGAAACCATGTTGGAAGACAGAATGTTGCAGTAGAAGTCCCCGATACTTGTATTGGAATCCCAAGAAGTGGTACTAGAAGAATCAGATCTTATCTTTGTCAGACTCGGGATCTTCATGGATAATATTGATAAAAGGAGTAGGAGCTATAGCCCAATCCGCATTTCGTCCTTCCATATTTCAGAGGAGGAATACAAACAGGCATTTTTCTTCCTTTTCCACTATTGAGGCCAGTCCTGAAGTCATAGCCCATATTTTTGATGATGTCTTTAGATTGCTACAAAACGACGTAGTTGTAATCTTCCAGTATCATCATTTTTGTCATCATCTTCAAGATCAGAAGGATTTGAGGCCCTTTGTAGAAGAATATTGGAATGTCTCTGTGAAACCATCATTTTCATTTTATTTATTTAATAGAGTTTATTATTATTATTATTAGCGTTTTCTAAAATTATTATTATTATATAATTATTATTATTAAATATTTTTGAGTGGGAAATAATTTCAAATTATAATAAACATGGATTTTTGGTTTCCGAGCCCAGACCAGACCTGAACCTAAATAGAACCTAACATTTCTAAATTAGATTTAGTTTTAAAATAATAGTTATAATTTTCTAAAAGAATTAAAGCTATTTTACATTATGACCAAAAATAATTTAGTTGAAGTTTTTTTTGATCTAAAGTCATTTTTAGCCATAAGTTATAAGGCCATTTTACCAATAATAAGATTAGGTCCAAACTCTTTTTCCTAAAAAGCCCGTAGGCCTAACCCATTGGGTCTTTTGTTTTAGCCAAACAACTTTCATTTCCTTTTCCTAAGGAACTTTCCTTCTCATCTGTGGGAAACCTTTGGCTTTCATAACCGTCGATGACCGTCGGCCTCCCCGCGTGAACTGCCGCCACCGGCGACCGCCAGCCTCCCCGAACGGCGAACCCTTCCTCTTCCGTAACCTCTCTTTCCTCTCCTATTTAAAACCCCATTCTCTCCCTCCCTCTCCATCTCACTGGATCAAACCCCACCTAACCCCTTCTCGCCCAAGCCTCCCGCGAGCTCCACTCACGCCGCCCCGATCCGCGAGCTCCCGAGGGCGACCGCGGCCTTCAGCGCGCGGGCCTCCCCTCTCCGTACGTCTCTCCCCTTTCCGGCCAGATCCGCCCTGAGCGCCGCCTCCAGCGCGCAGATCCGTCGACCACCGCACGGCTTCCCTCGCGCCCCTCCCCCGGCGGAGCTCCTCCCCGCACGCGGTTCTGCCCGACCCCCTCGCGGACTCCTCCGGCCACCCGCCGCCGCTGTCCGGTAACCCCGCGGCCAGCGCCCTTCTCCGGCGAGGCGCTGCCCTAGCCGCCCTCTCCCGCGGATCCCCTCTCTCCCGCAGACTCTTCCGCCCTCTTCGGTGCGTGGTTGAGTCTGGATCTGTGAAGTTTTGCTGTCCGGGATTCGCGACGTTGCTGTCCAGATCTGCGACTGCTGCCGAACTTCGTTTTGGGTTTTTCCTAAGCTTTTCCCGCGGCTCCCCGCCAACGGAATTTGGTAAATTCTTGTTAATCACAGTAGTTCGTCCCTCCCGTAGAGTCGGTGATGAGAATCGGTCCCCGGTTTCCCTTTGGGAAATCCGGTTAGCTGCGTAGTATATTCGGTTAGCTGTGTTAGCATATTTTCTGTGATTTTTATCTGCTGGGTTTGGTGTGGTTTGGTTTGATTGTAGGATTCTCGGGTATTTCGGGAAGTTCTGTTGATTGGGAATTATTTCTGGTGGTTTTGGAAATTATTTCGGTGGATATTTTGGGATTATTATTGGTTTGAACAATTACAGGTTTTCTGTGGCACATTTCCCAGTTTTGGGTTTGTCCCGAAATAGAGGAAGTGCTGCCCAAATTTTTACAAAACTATATTTAATTTGATTTCAAAATCGGTTTTCGGAAATGAATTTTAAAACTGATTTTTCGGGCGACGACCGTACCGGTCTGTGGGCCCTGGCGAAATGCAAACGCACCGGTCCGACCGGGCGTTGTGGTATTAGTTGGATTTTGATGATGGACCGAGTCTGAGACTCGTAGCATTTATTTTAAATTATTTTATTTAATATTTAGGCTATTTACTATAGTTAGTTAATTACCGCACTTTATTTAATAATTTAAGTCATTTTCTCTTATTTGATGTAAAAGAAAATTGTACAGGGCATAAGCCCACCCTAGGACCATTAGCTGTGCCAATGTATTGTGTAGCATAGTTTTATTTTATTTATTTTTCTGGTGGATGTGGAATTTGGGTGGTTTTGATTAGTCGCATAATCGTAAATTAGAGCGCGAATTACTAATTAATTACGAATTTAGTTAAAATGAATAGAATAATATCAAATAACTAGTTCACGATTTATCACTAAAAGAAACTGTATTTTTATAAATATATTACAAAAACTCAAAGTTTTCCCAAGTTAAATTGATTCTCGTGTATTTTCAAATAATCCAATTAACCGGTTTAATCAAACGCACGTAGTTGCGACGTAAACGTTAGCTGTAGATTAATACAACTTAAAACCTGATTAGGACATTACTACTAGAGATTGTAACTAGCACATCTAGATATGGGTTGAATATTGTTTCTAAGTCTGGAATCTCAAATGTAGGATTTCGAGGAAGTGTTTGACCTAGTTCCCCGGTACAGACTCTCGATCCAGTCACAATAACAAAGGCAAGTGCAGTTATGTCTATTTGATAATTTATCTAGTAATTGTTTTATTACAATTTTAAACCACATTGCTACACGGAACTCTCTCCTAGAGTTCGAATATTGACTCATTGATTGAATCTGATTGACTCGGGATATTGGGGGAGTAGTGTAGCGTCTATGACCAATACCCCTTTATTGCATCATTGATTGTGCGAGCTGATTCCTCCTATACACGAGGATAGGCCGGACCGTATCATTAGGATATAATTGAATCATCCCAAGCCGGTCATAGTTCGTTACCTACTCAAATCACATTGTTTTCAATTGTAGAATTGTGAAAAATATTGTTAAAGTATTTCAAATTGTTTAACATTGCAAATTTCAAATTATTTTTTGAATTATTGGATATTCGTAATTGTACTTTGCTCCCTCCTGACTGGAGATCCAACATTTTAGGTATCACTGATGAGGCTTTGTTACGCGATCCCAAGACGAGGAATTCGAGATTGCTGAGCTGTTTGCCTAGAGTTTTCTTTTATTCATGATGTTTGTGGAAAGCAATGTACTTCAGATGTATTTTTCATTTTATTGTAAAAAGTTTTAAACTATTCGAATTATTAAAGTTGTGGCAATTAGACTGGTTGTTTTATTTACCTGCATGAGTGATACAGCTTACTGCCGCCGTCTCACCACGGTGCAGGCTGGGCATGATCCGATTCGACCCAAGAAATTGGGACGGGTCGTGACATGTTTTTAGTGGTGGCCCATGCAGGTCAGAACAACAACTTAGGAAAACATATTTAGAAACAATTAGAATACTAGAACATCAATTTGTCACAACATAGGACCGAAATATATTATAAATAAATATTTTGTTTGATTATAGACTGGTAGGATACCTTGCTTATGTTTGCATCCTAAACCTTCCAGAGAATGACCATTGACAAGACCAATCCTGCTGGCAATGAGGTGTCATCCGGATCATACCCCATATCCTTAACCAAGCCCAGGGTCCTTTCCTCGCGGCTGTTTGACCGTCCTCATAGTGCATCCAGGAGAGTTTTCCCTACACTGGCGATTCCTACCTCATCAAACCAAGTTGTTTTTCCTTGGTGGAGTATTCATTTTGTTGCTTCACCAGTACCAGCAATCATCTTCCAAATGGTTGTCCTATTTCAAAAAATCCTGGAGTTCCAGAAAGCTCAAGATGAAGCCCAGCAGGAACAGATGAATATCACGAAAGAAGACATGAAGAACGTCATGATGTAGCCTTAGTTATCCCCAACCAAGTTAGAGCAGAACTTTTGTCCTAGGAAGGATACCCCTGAAGATATTTAGGTCCCATCAAGTACTCTACTTCCGGCAGCCTTGTCGTAAGAAGCTATGGGCTTGTAACTACTGCAAGAGGCCTGGTCATCAGACCGTTAGTTGCCGCAAGAGATTGGGACAATATTTGGCATGTGGATCTGCTGAACATCGGGTAAAGGATTGTCCCTTATCTTTCCATCAAACCAGAGCTCTTATCCTAGCAACACCTGTTAGGCCACAATCTAAGGACTCTCTTCCTATCCAGCAGACCTTGCCTCCTACAATAAGGCATGATGCAGACTCGGGGTTCATAGAAGATGAAGGACCAGATCAATGAAGGCTCTAGGATTTATTCAGGAAGGGACTTCACCTTAAGGAACACCTATCTTGTTTGTGCCCAAGAAGGATGGAGCAACGGATGTGCATCGATTACCAGACACCAAAGAACAAGTACTTTCTGCCCGGATCGAGGATCTGTTTGATCGGGTTATGTGGAGATAGGATGTTCGAAGTTTGACTTAAGATCTGACTACCATCAAATCAAAGTCAAGAAAGAGGACATTTCTAAGACGGCGTTCAAATACCAAGTATGGGTAGTTTTCTTTGGTCAGGACGTTAGACTGACAAATGCTTCTGCTGTGTTCATGAATCTCATGAACAGAGATTTTCATGAGTATTTGAAAGTTTATCTTCCCCATAGATAACCTTCTGATATATTTGAAGACTGAAGAAGAGCATGAAGAACATCTGAGGAAGTTTTAGAAACTTTGAGGAAAAAAGAAGTTTTATGGTAAGTTACCTGAACATGGATTTTCTTTGACAAGGTAGACTTTTGGCCATGTTGGCAAGAGAAGAAATTTTGATGGAAGATAGCTGCTGTTGAAAAGTGGTATACCCCAAGTTCAATTCGGAAGTTCTTGAACTTGGCTAGCTACTATCAGAAGTTCGTAAAGGAATTCGCCAAGATTGCTGAGCCGATGACGAAGCTCACTTGGAAGAATGAAGAGTTCATCTGGACGAAAGATTGCCAGGCGGCATTGAGGAGCTAAAGAAGAGACTTACCACTACACCAATCCTTGCGCTACCCGCAGGAACCGGTGGTTTCTCAATTTACAGTAATGTCTCTGGAAAAGGACTGGGCTGCGTTCTTCAACAACATGGGAAAGTAATTGCTTACACGTATAGGCAACTACAGACTCATGAGGAGAATCATCCCACACCTAATTTGAAATTTGCTGCAATTATCTTACTTTGAAGTTATGGAAGCATGATTTTTATGGAAAGGGAGTGAAATATGTACGGGCTACCAAAATCTGAAATATATCTTCACTCAGGAAGGGCTGAATGTTAGACTAAGAAGGTGGTTGAAGCAGATGAAGGATTACGACATCAACCTGCAGTACCATTCAGGTAAGGCCAATGTGGTCGTGATGCACTTGGTCGATACTGATGGCGAAGTTTTTAACCAAGGACTAGCACCTGCTAGAAGACATCAAGAAGGTGGGACTGGAGGTTACTACCTGAAGATAGAAAGACGGAGTTGGATGCTGATTCAGTATTGATGAAGTTCGAGGCTGAGGGACAAAAATCAATAGAACGTAGTTTCAAAACGAGGCACTTTGCAGGTTTAGAGATCAAGTGTTGGCAGGAACACTTGAGGGTTTCTAAATTGATCAGCAGTGGAACTCTGAAGAAAGGTACGAGACTTTGCGTATCGGCTGACAAACGGAGGAACGAGTTGATGAAAGAAATGCACCAGTCGCAGTATTCCATATTCAGGAGAAAATAAGATGGATCGGAATATGCCTCCATTGATTGGTGTTATGGAATAAAGAAGGACAATTCCAGGTATGGGATTTTGTCAACATGAGGAATTTAGCAAGAGAACAACAAGTTTGTTGCAGCCGCTGGACAATTCGGAGTGGAAGTAGAAGCATATAACAATGACCTTTGGGTAAAGGATTGCCTTGTTTCCAAGGAGGGAAGGGCACCAATTGGATTATAGTGGACCGACTGACTAAGTCGGCACACTTTATTTTCCTTCAAAGTTGGTTTATCCACTAAGAAGTGGGCAGCATTGTACGAGAGGCACATTTACCAGATTCATGGAGTACAGCGGGACGAGCAATCAGAGAGGTCAATCCAGACGCTTGAAGATGTATTGAGATTTTTGCGTCTCGGAATTTGGCAGGTCTTGGGAAGACCAAATTGCATTTGGTGAAGTTTCTCCTACCAGAGGAACAATCAGTTTCGATGGAGCAGGAAATTGAGGCCAGCTCAGATGCTACACTTCGGATCCGAGTCACATTTTGGATAATTCAGAGTTCAAGTTTGGACTTAACCTTTCAGTGCCAGAGAAACCAGTTGCAAGCCTAGTCAGAGGTAAGAAGAAGATCAGAATTCGAGCCATCACTTATTTTCTTATCTTTTCGTTCTAAACTTGACTGATGCTGACGAAGTTAGCCTAGTTTTGCAAGCTATCTCTTTTTCAAGCTTGATCATGACGGTATTTTATTGGGTGTACCCACTAATATATTGTCTAATCAGGACCGGTGCATGATGGTCTGATCAACCTCGTGTACTTTGGTTCGCTTTTGTATTTTTCTGCGTGGATAATACCATAAATAAAACTTGTCCCTAAACCGTCTCATCCACGACTGCCTTGGAAATCTTTATGGTTGGACCTGAGTTACGGGCGCAGTACCCGTACATGTTTGTCTTTCCTACCTTACTTTAAATTTCGAGGACGAAATTTTCTAAGGAGGGAAGATTGTGAAACCCATCATTTTCGTTTTTATTTATTTAATAGAGTTTATTATTATTTATTAGCGTTTTCTAAAATTATTATTATTATATAATATTATTATTAAATATTTTTGAGTGGGAAATAATTTCAAAATTATAATAAACATGGATTTTTGGTTTCCGAGCCCAGACCAGACCTGAACCTAAATAGAACCTAACATTTCTAAATTAGATTTAGTTTTAAAATAATAGTTATAATTTTCTAAAAGAATTAAAGCTATTTTACATTATGACCAAAAATAATTTGGTTGAAGTTTTATTTTTGGTCTAAAGTCATTTTTAGCCATAAGTTATAAGGCCATTTTACCAATAATAAGATTAGGTCCAAACTCTTTTTCCTAAAAAGCCCGTAGGCCTAACCTATTGGGTTCTTTTGTTTTAGCCAAACAACTTTCATTTTTTTCCTAAGGAACTTTCCTTCTCATGTGGGAAACCTTTGGCTTTCATAACTGTCGATGACCGTCGGCCTCCCCGCGTGAACTGCCGCCACCGGCGACCGCCAGCCTCCCCGAACGGCGAACCCTTCCTCTCCCGTAACCTCTCTTTTCCTCTCCTATTTAAAACCCCATTCTCTCCCTCCCTCTCCATCTCACTGGATCAAACCCCACCTAACCCCTTCTCGCCCAAGCCTCTCCCGCGAGCTCCACCTCACGTCGCCCCGATCCGCGAGCTCCCGAGCTCCGGCGACCGCGGCCTTCAGCGCGCGGGCCTCCCTCTCCGCGCGTCTCTCCCCTTTCCGGCCAGATCCGCCCTGAGCGCCGCCTCCAGCGCGCAGATCCGCCGACCACCGCGCGGCTTCCCTCGCGCCCCTCCCCGGCGGAGCTCCTCCCCGCGCGCGGTTCTGCCCGACCCCCTCCGCGGACTCTCCGGCCACCCCGCCGCCGCTGTCCGGCAACCCGCGGCCAGCGCCCTTCTCCGGTGAGGCGCTGCCCTAGCCGCCCTCTCCCGCGGATCCCCTCTCTCCCGCAGACTCTTCCGCCCCTCTTCGGTGCGTGGTTGAGTCTGGATCTGTGAAGTTTTGCTGTCCGGGATTCGCGATGTTGCTGTCCAGATCTGCGACCTGCTGTCGAACTTCGTTTCGAGTTTTTTCCAAGCTTTTCCCGCGGCTCCCCGCCAACAGAATTTGTAAATTCTTGTTAATCACAGTAGTTCGTCCCTCCCGTAGAGTCGGTGATGAGAATCGGTCCCCGGTTTCCCTTTGGAAAATCCGGTTAGCTGCGTAGTATATTCGGTTAGCTGCGTTAGCATATTTTCTGTGATTTTTATCTGCTGGGTTTGGTGTGGTTTGGTTTGATTGTAGGATTCCCGGGTATTTCGGGAAGTTCTGTTGATTGGGAATTATTTCTGGTGGTTTTGGAAATTATTTCGGTGGATATATTTTGGGATTATTATTGGTTGGAACAATTACAGGTTTTCTGTGGCGCATTTCCCAGTTTTGGGTTTGTCCCGAAATAGAGGAAGTGCTGCCCAAATTTTTACAAAACTATATTAATTTGATTTCAAAATCGGTTTTCGGAAATGAATTTTAAAACTGATTTTTCGGGCGACGACCGTACCGGTCTGTGGGCCCTGGCGAAATGCAAACGCACCGGTCCGACCGGGCGTTGTGGTATTAGTTGGATTTTGATGATGGACCGAGTCTGAGACTCTTAGCATTTATTTTAAATTATTTTATTTAATATTTAGGCTATTTACTATAGTTAGTTAATTACCGCACTTTATTTAATAATTTAAGTCATTTTCTCTTATTGATGTAAAAGAAAATTGTACAGGGCATAAGCCCACCCTAGGACCATTAGACGCTGTGCCAATGTATTGTGTAGCATAGTTTTATTTTATTTTTATTTTTCTGGTGGATGTGGAATTTGGGTGGTTTTTGATTAGTCGCATAATCGTAAATTAGAGCGCGAATTACTAATTAATTACGAATTTAGTTAAAATGAATAGAATAATATCAAATAACTAGTTCACGATTTATCACTAAAAGAAACTGTATTTTTATAAATATATTACAAAAACTCAAAGTTTTCCCAAGTTAAATTGATTCTCGTGTTATTTTCAAATAATCCAATTAACCGGTTTAATCAAACGCACGTAGTTGCGACGTAAACGTTAGCTGTAGATTAATACAACTTAAAACCTGATTAGGACATTACTACTAGAGATTGTAACTAGCACATCTAGATATGGGTTGAATATTGTTTCTAAGTCTGGAATCTCAAATGTAGGATTTCGAGGAAGTGTTTGACCTAGTTCCCCGGTACAGACTCTCGATCCAGTCACAATAACAAAGGCAAGTGCAGTTATGTCTATTTGGTAATTTATCTAGTAATTGTTTTATTGCAATTTTAAACCACATTGCTACACGGAACTCTCTCCTAGAGTTCGAATATTGACTCATTGATTGAATCTGATTGACTCGGGATATTGGGGGAGTAGTGTAGCGTCTATGACCAATACCCCTTTATTGCATCATTGATTGTGCGAGCTGATTCCTCCTATACACGAGGATAGGCCGGACCGTATCATTAGGATATAATTGAATCATCCCAAGCCGGTCATAGTTCGTTACCTACTCAAATCACATTGTTTTCAATTGTAGAATTGTGAAAAATATTGTTAAAGTATTTCAAATTGTTTAACATTGCAAATTTCAAATTATTATTTGAATTATTGGATATTCGTAATTGTACTTTGCTCCCCCTGACTGGAGACCCAACATTTTAGGTATCACTGATGAGGCTTTGTTACGCGATCCCAAGACGAGGAATTCGAGATTGCTGAGCTGTTTGCCTAGAGTTTTCTTTTATTCATGATGTTTGTGGAAAGCAATGTACTTCAGATGTATTTTTCATTTTATTGTAAAAAGTTTTAAACTATTCGAATTATTAAAGTTGTGGCAATTAGACTGTGTTGTTTTATTTACCTGCATGAGTGATACAGCTTACTGCCGCCGTCTCACCACGGTGCAGGCTGGGCATGATCCGATTCGACCCAAGAAATTGGGACCGGGTCGTGACAGTCTCCTGGCTTTCTGCTGGGAACTAGAAAGTATGAAGATTGTACAGGTTCTAAGGATACATCTGTATGAACAGTCTGTACAACTCCTATGGTTATTGTGTTCAAGTCATCTAACAGATGTAAATAACTATGAACATAATTACACACATCACATACTGCAAAGGTGGAGACTTTTCATTAAATGTAAAGCAGCAGTATTTACATTGGGAGATGGCTGAGCCTTAGAGATTTTAGCCAAGTCAATGACTAAAGGGGGAGAAGAAGAAGAAGCTTTGTTTCGATTAAGATCGATAACAAATGGCTCAGAAGAGGTGAGCTCTCTTGAAGTTTGAGTAGGAAGAGTAGTCCGCCCTCCAACTGGAATTAGCAGAGTATCTTGTGAAGATACAGGAACTGTAGTACGCCCACTGACAGGAATGATCAGTGTATTTGAGTAGATGACTGAGGTAACGGAGAGATCCGTCCACTCACTGGAATGATGAAAGAATCTTCTTCAGAGGGTTTAGGAGATTGTTGCTGAGTAGTTCGACCTTTAACAGGGATTATTAAAGTCTCACTTTGTGCATCTTCTTTCTCCATAGCTTGTATGATCCTTGTATACTCTTCTTTGTACATTCGAGAATCGTTAAAATAAGCTTCAACCCCATGGAAGGGATTTATATCAGCAACTTCTTTTTGTACTCTTCCATTGCTATCAATGTATTTAAAACATTGATGAGAGTAGAGGGCACCACATTATTTTTATGAAGAAAGGGCCTCCCCAGAAGAAGATTATAGGATCCCGCGATCTCGATCACATAGAAAGTGACTTTAGATCTGAAATCGCCTATCTGAAGCTTCAGATGAATCTTTCCCAAAGGCTCACTTCGGCTTTGATTGAATCCTAAGATAGTAGTAACCGTCTTGGAGAGCTTGTGGAGAGGGATTTTTAGTTCATCCAATAGACTCTTTGGCATTATGCTTATAGCAGACCCTGGATTAATGAGGATACGATCTATCTTCATTGTGTCGATATAACCGGTGTAGTAGAGAGGCCGATCATGTCGATTATCCTCTAATAGCATGTCGTCTTGTGTAAAGGTGATATTTGGGATAATCTCCAGTATACTGTTGCAATGTAAGCAAGTGGCAGGTTCTGCATCTGGCTTCTTCAATTGTGCAAGACAAGAGTCAGCTTGTAGAAGTGCTTCACTTAATGTCTCTCGAGTCTCTTTGAAAAGACGTAGAAGTTCAAAGAGGGACATTCTAGCTGGAGTATTAGCAAGTTGAGCCAAAATGTCGAAGTTGTAAGGCTTCTGAAGTCCAAGAGGAGAGGACTTCTTGATTGGCTTATCAAACCGAGCATGTTGTTTGCCTTTCTCCAGAGCTATAGGCTTGGGAGGAACAGGTTCAACTGGTATAGTTGAAGGAACAGGTGCAGTAGATGATTCTTCTTCAGGAGGAACATTAGAAGCATCTTTATCAGCTGGAGGGATATCAAGAGGATCCTCAGGACTTTTGGAATAATCTTTTAGATGAGGTTTCCCGTTCGAGTAGCACTAACAAGTGCTTCTTCTTTCTCTTTTGGCTCTGTGTCAGGAATAGATCCAAGAGAAGTCATATGACATGATTTAATCTTTCCATCCTTCTTGGACTTTCGAGAAGAAATCTTTTGAGGAAAAGGAGATTCAAAATCTACCACTAGATCAGGATGGATCCACATGATTTCTCCAGTCTCCAAAGTGATTGGCACTAATCCTTCAGACCGTGGAGGGGGAAGATTCACTATGTCAAGAGTTGCCTTGGGAATAGGAACGATCCCACCTTCAAGGAGTTGAGGAGGGAAATCTCCGAATTGCATAGAGACGACGTTGGAGGTGACGGTCTTCTCTTTGGAGTAAGAGAGATAGCTCCAGATTTAATCATTTCTTGGATCTTTTCTTTCAGTACATAACATGTACGAATTGTATGACCCAGCATTCTGTGATATGGGCAGTATTTGGGATGATCTGTTTTACCAGCTTCATTAGGTTTCTTGATCTCAGGTAATTGTATTTTATTACCTTTCAGCAGACATTCAAAGATACCAAGGATATCGTCGTCATCAAAAGAATATTCTTCTTTGGGGCGAGGTGTTCTTGATTGTTGAGTTGTAGAGGCAGGAGTTTGAACATTTGATGCATCTTTGCTCTGAAGATTAACTTCAAGAGTTTCTTTTCCCTTGCGAGCATTGTTTTTATTGTTAGCACCTTGTCCTGTTTCTTTAGGAGTCATCTGTACTCCTAAACCTTTGAAGGTTTCAGCACTGATTTCTGCAGCTTTGGCACTAACTATGAAGGAAGGCCAATCTTGAAATTGAGTGGACCCTGTCCACATACTGATAATTGGCAACAAGTTTGATTTGCACGTGTCAATGGTAACAGCATCAGGAGTTCCAAGAGGCATCTTCAGAGCTTCTCTTCGAAACCGTTCAAATATTCCTATGAGGATTCATTATTTTTCTGCTTGATTCTAATAAGAGCAGACATAGTCATGTCATTAAGCCCTTCATAGAACCTTTCAAGAAACATCTGTTTGAAACCAGCAAATGAGGTAATGCTCTCATCTGGGAGACTCCTATACCATTCATAACGTTCCCTTGAGATATCCAATAAATACCCGAGTAAGGAGGGCATCACTTGGTTGCAGTTGATCAGTCATCACTTCAAA